>JAOUZG010017168.1:0-12153 GCA_026289955.1 Argiope argentata | reverse complement strand
ATTTCGGAGTTCATGACCAGATAAAATCACTTTTCAAAATCTTAATTATAAAGTCGGTTAATGCATATGATTGAGTATTATGATGGATAAATTTGATTTTCATCATATCATTAAAATTATAGTTACAGAAACTTTTGACTGCTTCATTTGATATTTGTTCAATTGGCGCATTCGATGGGCGAAAAAACTGAAAACTAGATTCTCTATTTTATTTAAAAAGTTCACAGCATAAGCCAATGAAATTTAATTTCAACTTCTCAATTTGTTATAGTTACAGGCTATGAATTAAATTTAAAATCGTATTAAAAAAATTTTAAGGAAAAATAAAAGAAAAATTGTTTAAAAGGGAAGCTGATATATTTTTTCTGAATTTTAAGTTATTTTTGTAAAACGACAATTTTGAAAGATGCAATTAGAAATTCCCATTGGTAAATCGTAGCGATAATCCATTTGGCTATAATTAAGCCAAATTTAAATTGAGAGAGAACTTTCAGTTTTGAGTTTATTTCTTGATTTCTTTTTACAACTTTTATCTGACTGAAGGAAATATTAATGACACGTCGAGCTTTCACCAGAGCATTTCTAATCATATTTTGCAGATTCATTAATTAAAGTGGATTTGAATAAGTATTGCTGTAAAAACCAATTTCTTTGCATTTGAGTACTGCTTTCCGATTATAAGCAGCAACAGTGATTTCTATGCCACACCCATAACCGTTTTATGTATATAGATTTTTTTTCAGTCTCAAGAGAACTGCAAAATTTTATGTACTGGTTATTTATTATTTAATAAAGGAATTTTTTACATTTAAAATGAATATAATTTCTTTAATCTATTCTATAAGAAGGGATTGACCTGCAGAGATATTTAGATCAAGACATTATCTTAAATATTTAATTAAAAAAATTGTACTTCAAGATTTTCGCCTTCATATTTGTGCAATTTTTTCAAAATGAAGTTGTCTTTAGCATCTTCTTAATCCCCGGAGTTTGTTGTTGTTTGTTAGTTTTTTTGTCATAAACCATAATTTTCAAATTTAAAATTGGAATATGCATTTATATATTTATATATATTTTTAAATATTATTTATTTATTTATTTATTGAGAATTCTACTTTAGTTAATCCTGCATTCTTATTCGCTTTCTTTAAAATTTCAATGATATTTTTAAATAAACATGCATTGCGTTTTCAAAATATTTTTAATTTTAATAAAAAAAATAATAAAAGTCATGGACGCTTGAAATAATAGAAATTTGAAAATAATTTGCTTATCAGATAGACCAATCTCACGAAGTGATTGTGCAGTTCTTTCTCAATGGTGTTCAGATCACTGAACATCTATCCTAATGTGAAATCTCTGATCAAATGGCAGGAAACTCATTTGAAAGTGACATCTGCATTTTACTTATTTACTAGCCGTCTTGGTTACTAACTTTTTCACAAATATAAGTGACTGAATTATATGATTTGTTATTTACGCCTCTTTAACAATCTATTCTTAAACTGCGATAAGCATTTCATATGTGTTATTTTAATAGTAAAGCATTTTATCTCTTCACTATGTACATGAAAGTTCACAATGGTGTTATATCATATAAAGAAATTATTCATGTTTTTCAGCATCTAATTGTGCAATGATAGATCTAACTTCGTTTCATTATTCTTTGTGCAAAAATGCTTTCGATTTTTTTTAAATAAAATGGTATTTCAATCGATTAATTTAAATTACTTTTTTTGCCCATCAATATTCTAGCTAGATTACAACTTCTTGATAAAAATGATTTTTTTCCTAATGAAATAGCAACATAATCAATTAGATTTCTTAAATAGCATAAAATGCTTCATCTCAAGAATTTAAAAAAATCATGAAATAGAAAAAAAAATTAAATTTGCGATTTTGGGACATAATTTGAACACCATTTAAATTAAGACAATCAATAGTGTTGTTACGAATTGTGATTAAAAATGTTTTTAAAAATTTATTAAAACTGTAACAAAATAAATAAATAAATGTACGATCACAAAAATTGGTTAATCGAAAAGTTAATTTTAGTATTTTGAGTTGGTGTAAAAATAATTTTTGTACGATAATATTTTCAAAAATAAATATTTTTAAAAAATCCAAATTTGTGCATCATTTTTGGATTTGGAACACAAATATTAGTGAAAATAACGGATATAACATTCTTATCTTAAACAAGTAATATAAATATAAAATAATCAATTATTACTTAGATTAACAAAGAAATTTTTTGTTTTAGTTACTTTTTCTTAATTAATTACAATTAATATAGATAATGTATAAAAAAATTATCGATTTTCGCACGAACTGAAATCGCATTCTTCACCTTCATGCGAAAAATACTGAAATCCTCGCATTTTACCGATTGAACTACTGCCTGTTGATTTCAACTTTTATTACAAACTGCTAAAACTCTATTTAAAGTGTTAAAAATTAAGTAAATTTAATAAATGAGTTAACATTAAAAAAAACTGTATTAACATGAAGTGTCATCCTCTAGAAGTTTTAAAAAAATGTATTTGCACTTGAGTGGATGAATAAAAATTATTTTATAAACGATGGAAAATTTGAACAAGATATATATATATATAGGGAGAACGTGAGCTAATTATAGGAATTGAAGGAAAAAAAAGAATTTACAGGTTTTGAAATTACAAAAACTTCATTCAGATTTTAAAATAATTTGAACGGACAGACTACTTTCATTCGAAATAAAAGCGGGTTTTACTTTTTCTGCAAGAAATCGCATGTTTTGACAGTCCGACAGATAGATAACCTATTTATACGATCTGTTTATTAGTATATAGTAGGAAGCTCTTGATTTACGACACGAAACTAGTTGCACAGGTTGAGTTTGGCATTTAGGTTGAAGACTATCATTTATGAGGCAGCAATTGTGGGGCGTTTGTTACGATTATCTACATCTAATTGCAGTTCTACTCAATTAAATGCGGAATATGCTCTCCGATTCAAATTTCACTCAATGAGGCTTTACACTAGGGTGCTTCAAACCTGCAGGCATGCTGAACATCATTTTTATGGGTGTCAAAACGGAACCCTTTATTGGGATTTATTAAAATGCCATCGATAAGAATGTATTCGCAGTTACTATTTTATGATCCAACTATTACCTGATCGAGAGAGAGAAAAATTGAGAACAATGCTAAATTAAGTAATTCTGTTTAAAGAAAGAAGCCAAGTGATTACAATTTGGACTATTATAATTATTTCTAAACTCAGTCTCTTTAAACTTCAAAAAACTATGATAATATGATTGGTGAGAACTTCGTTATGATCGAAAAAGAACGTAGGAAAGTCGCCATTAATAGAAGGCTCGAGTAATTACCACATAAAACATCTCTATTTTCAATAATATTTTGGATTGTTTAAAGTTTTTAAAGGCGAGATTTCGTCATCCCTCCCTTCCAAAAAATACTAAATACATTTTGTTATTTTGTGTAAATTCTATATCCAACTTTTGTAATTGACTTTCCATATCCAATTTTTGATATAACGATGCAAACGTTCTATTCACAGTGCTATTTATATAAATCGCATGCCGTTAAGTTTAATAGTTGGCTACACCTTGTTTAATTGAATATACATGTGATCTATAAAAAGAACTTTACATTTTTATGAGGGAGGAGCTTTAGATTTTGTACTAAGCCATCTAGGTTTATCATATCCACAATGAAATCAATCTGCGGATAAATTGAACTTTTATATCTTCTCCTATTATCTTCAGTGAGATCATTGTATTTATTACAGATAGGGTAATCTAAAGAAAAATCTTTTATGAAAAGAAAAAGTACTTTTCTATACCATCCCTAGAATTACAGTATTATTTTTGAATACTTGTCACGGTTGACAACCAGCTGATTTGTCAGGACATCATTGACCAATATATATATATATATATATATATATATATATATATATATATATAGTTTATTCAATAACTAGAAGAATTATTCAATAAAAATTTCTCTGATTCGTCAGTCTTTAGTTTTACTTTGGAAAGGAATTTAAATGACATAATAATGATATTTTATTTCAATCAATGTGCTTCTGAAAAAATTATAAAGTGTAAGTTTTATTCAATTCTTTAGTCCTTAGTATTCATGTTAGTGAAATATTCTTGATATCCCCCCAAATCAATTTTGCTATCAAATTTAACCCAGTTATAATGCTTCGAATATTATTATTTACAAATAATCAACAATACGTAACCTTTACCTGATCAGCCTTGAGGAAACTTCAGGCGCTGACAGACTTATCTTCTTTATGATGGTCAATAGAGCAAATTAAAATCAAGTCCTTTTATAAAAGTGAAATATTTATATTTTAATATAAGACTATTAAAAAATAAATAATAGAAAAATTCATATTTTAAGAAGACAGGGCTCACCCAGAATATTAATGCTGTTCTGTTCTCTATGGTGGTAATGAAGAAGTCAATGCACCTTGCAGCAATGGGTCCCAGCTCACGTGGGCATCGAGGGAAACGAACAGGCCATCATTCTTGCCTAGGAGGCAGAGCAGTGGATTCAACCCCTCCGTCTACTACTGCTTTGGATAGTAATGCCGTGGAAAGACAAAAGTTTTGCACCAATGGAAAGAAATTCTCCCTGAAGAATCTAAATTATATATAAAAAAAATATCACAACCACAATTGCAGATTGAAACTCAGAACAGGGCACCTGAGGATCATGTCTGATAGCTACAAACCCTATGAATAATACAGACACTGTCCAGACGTGCAACCGAATTCGAAGCACATTTTTAGCTGCGGTTCTGCTGCTGTTAAAAAAGATAGTGACTTCACCAGAAATAATCTTTATTCCGATATAACTGAAGATGTGGTTAGTGCTGTTCTGCATGTTTCCGATCCACTCTAATTGTCCCCCTCTCTCCTTTTCCTTCTTATTTTTTAATTGCACTTGTCACATGATGAAAAAGGCAACAACATTAATATTTTAATGAAATCCTTCTGTATCAGTAAGTATAGAATGACCTTCCTTTTTTTTTTAAAATGCTAGAGTCTTAAGAATAATTTGCTAAATATGACTCATAGGATCGAGGGTCTGTATAAAAATATAAATTTAATCATTCATCACAGCATTTATTGACTCGGACTTTATAAAATAATATTCATTATTTAATGCAGACAATATTAAATTAGAAATATATGCCTAATACTGTTTAGAAATTAAGTGTTTAAACCCGATTAAACAGGACGTCATGATATATATAAACCATGCTTGCCTTAAATACTTGATAAATGCTGAATTAATAATGTAGGTATTTTATAGATTCTCAGAAACCTTTTTCTTGCACTTATTTTTTTTTAAGAAAATATCATTGCTTAGTTTCATTTCTTATAGACCACGTATTAAACTTTTCTAGAGTTAGTTTTTAATAAGAGTTAAATTTTAACTTAAGTATTAGAGTTTATCTTTAATTTCATCTTTTAATTTGAGTTTCTGTCAACAAGAATGCCAATAAGTTGATAAAGACAAATTTGTTTCGATTCATGAGTAATGTGTTCTTGCAGATTAAATTTTAATTTAATTTAGTATAAAATAAATTACTTAAAAATGTACAAAAAATATTTTAAAAAAATAAAAATAATTTAAATTTTAAAAAAGGTTATATCGTTAAAAAGATGATTTTTAATTTTTAAGATGATGCATAAGTTATTTTAGAACTATAATATTTTCAAATGTTATCGCAGGAAAAACGCCAAAATTTTTAAGTAATTAAAATTTCAGAAAAATCACTTCCAAGAGCTAATTTCCGCTCCCCAAAAATAGCTCTAGATGAAATAAGAGCGCCAACGCTGAACACATACACACACATACAACCCTTTTTTTAAGTAAAGGTTTTAGGCTATGCTAAACATAGATTTGCACTGTGGATAAAATACAGGGTGTCCGAGAAGTCTTTGACACATTCCAAAAATTCGGTAAGAAAAAAATAAACGAGATAGAAAGTAAAATTAAATTACATTTATTACCTCATATAGTAAAGTTTTTTTTAAATGCAAAACTGGCCGGGAGATTGCGGTACTGAAATGTTAGAAAGAGTTGTTTAGAAAATGGCTTCTCCAAGTGAGCGCGCGTTTTGTGTTATGTGGTTTTTCGAATCGAAATCTGTGACTCAAGTTCAACGTAATTTCCGTACGAAATATGGGAAAAGACCCTCCATCTCGTAACAGCATTATTGCATGGAAAAATAAGTTTTTGGAAACTGGGTGTGTCCTGGGTCGACACAGAAGTGTCGTCGGTAGAATTCATCAGTCGTTTGCTCGTAGCCCCCGAAAATCAGGGGCCCACATCGAGGTGTATTGATACGTTAAAAAAAAAACTTCACTATATGAGGTAATAAATGTAATTTAATTTTACTTTCTATCTTGTTTCTTTATTTTTCACCGAATTTTTGGAATGTGTCAAAGACTTCTCGGACACCCTGTATTATGTTCAAGACCTATCAAATATCAAAGACACTTTTTCTTAGTCCTTTTTTGGCTGGGAAAACTTCTAGCAGTCCTCGAAAAGGTAATAAAAGCGAAAATTAAAAATTAAAAATAAAACAGCGGAAATTCTATGTAAACATTTATTTAATAAATTTTATTATTCTTTTTTATATTATTATTTTTAACTATTCTAGTTTACTCTTTTTAAAATAAAATTTATAATGTGTGTCCATTCGAAATGGCATGACCATTTGCCGGGTCTGAAACCCGATCCAATTAATTTAAATAGAACGGCTGATTGCAGGAATCTCATTTACATCTAAGAGATATTTTAATTACAATATACATGTTACAACATCGAGACCTACTTTATTTTGCTTTTAATGAACAATTCTTGGACATCCCACCCCCATCATTTTAAAGAGAAAGATTTAATACAAAAACTGGTCAGTGATGGTGTCCTGGTTCGCGATGAATATAGTCTTTTATGACGCCCTGCTATCCCTTGCCACCGGTGGAACTTTTTTTTCTATTTTTATAAGTTGAAACAAACGTGATTGTCGCATGGGGAGATATCGGTACTAAAAGAAAGAGGTTTTAAGACGTCCAATTGAAATTTCATTAGCACTTTGAAGATCTTTATCACATGTGATGGCTGTTGTCTATAGCAGTACTGTCTCTTTTGAAATTTCACCTTTTCGCTAGTGTCCGACGACTTGTTGAAGCAATAACAGTGTGTGTTACAGTATCATAAAGAGATATTCCAATGATTGACATGAACGTGCTCACTGACAGCGGTTTTATGCCAAATGAGCTTCTCTTTCTCTTTCTTTTTTATCGTCATCTAGGGCCAAGAGTACGACTTAGCTATCGACTCTTCACATTCGCTTGCACAGCCTCCTTTTATAAGGGGGCACGTTCACACACCTCACAGATAGTGCACAGAACAAACATGTAGTAACTAGGATTCGAACCCAGATCACGAGGAAGACGCGCTACCTCTGTGCCAAGACGCCGACAATTTTCCAATTTCCCTTCAATAAATAAAGAAAGTCCTTCTTAACTGAAAACAACAACAACTGAACGGTATGTGTGTGAAATTGAAAACAGATGGATCTTTCCTTGGGTGATGCGATTCTTCCGTACTAAACTCTACCGGAAAACGCGTCAACTCACGCATCAAAGAGAAACAGCACGGTAAAAACTCCCTTTGTAGTTTTTCACACCTTAGGAAGGAAGGTTGTTTCAACCCAACTAGCAATCGAGCTCCACAATTTAAGATGTTTTGATATAGGTAAACGTAAAAATATTCGAAATTAAAATTGCAGTAAATCAATAAGATCTTTCGAAATCACAAGAGAAACATTAAAAAATATATACGTTATTTTTAATTAAAAATTCATTTCATCCCTCCTGCAGTTCCGTGAAGACATCGATCAACATTCGCTACTCACACTTAAATTTGGATGCCCCAATCCGACCCTCGCCCCCTTCCCCTCCTTAAGCCGCTCAATAAACCCAAATAGATGAGGGTGCAAAAAACACACAGACATTAAAAACGTTCCAACTAGCTGCGCGCGTGGGTGCCTCTTGAAACCACCAATTCCTAACAGCAGACCGCTCGACCAGATTAGCTTTCCGACACCCCAGCTATTCACATCGGAATCGTTTGTCCTCCCCTTCCTCAACCAAACCCGATTAGATGCGATGATTCAAGGAGCATGAAATATGCATGAGTTTAAAGGTGTAGGAATACAAATGAGGAGAAGGTGGGGGGCGGTAATTAGATTGGCATACGGGAGAAGGGTCACTGCGTTGGTTAGAAGAGGAGGAGGGGGGATCTGGATAAATGGAGCGTGCATCGACTTTTTTTTCCTTTTGTAGAGTGAGAATTGAGTGTCGCTTTGGGCACGCAAGATTTAGCAGAATATGGTTGGGTCTTTATTTCGCAATATCAACTGAGGTAAGAGAAATTAAATGACATGGTATTTTCCAACCTGAAGAATTCAGTTTCATAATTTCTGTATCGATTAATAATTGTCAATGAATATATATTTTCCTCTAATTTCACTAACTGAAATTTTGTTAAAATTAGTTTCTTTTAAATTTTGAAAGTTTTGACTTTCCAAATTTAAGAAATTGGGATTTAAGGAAAATTATTTTTTTTTCTTGTTCTTAACCCACCTACAACGTCTAAGAGTTCAAACCGCTTTTAATTAAATATTCAATTTGCTTTGTCTTGAATTTCGTTTTAGAATATTTTAAAATTAATGCTGCAATCAAACCTAAAAAGTTAGTTTAGTATAGTTATATTAACATCCCAATCTTAAAGCTATTTTGAATCGCGACCAGATGACGAGAACGACACCTGAACTGGTACCGCTCCTCATTTTCACATTTCCACGCAGCACCAGCGAGAGGACATTAACCCCCGATGGATTAAACGCACTCTAGATCCACTTACAGATGGTTCTTCGGTGGAACCGGGCAAACCTAAAATCTTACTCCAAGGTCACAGTGCCCTCCCCCCTAAAATATTAAAGTTGTTAAAAATTTAGGGTAATTATTAAAGTTCGGAAAAGGGAAACAATAGTAAAATCTTATCCTTGATAATCGGTCAATAAATGAGCCTTGAGTTTAACGAACAAATAGTTCATCTTTTTTTATTACTAGCTGTCTTGCACCCCCTGGTTTCTCTTGCAAACCAAACAGAGTATTTTTTCCCCCCTTTAGATTTCAACATGGGAAGAAAAATTCTTCATCCGGTATTTACTGAAACAATGCAAATGATTTGAATAGCAGGATACCTACACAATCTATAATTGGAAATCGAGCAAAAAAACATTTAAAAAAAATGCCAAATTCAGCAAAAATGGGCCTAATTACTAAATTGGTACCATTAAAAATAATTTTTCGTTTTAAAAAAAGGGTTTAACATTTATTTTCGTGAAACAATATTTTCAGAAGTTATTGTAGAAGAACGTCAACATTCCACTGGGTTTTTAATGAATTAAAAAATGTTAACAATCCTTCCGAAGTGCACATTCCCAGTACTCAAGAAGAAGTCTGGCTTGTTGAGCGTCCACACACACACACACACACACACACACACACACACACACACACAGAGAGAGAGAGAGAGAGAGAGAGAGAGAGAGAGACTTACGATTTTTTAAGGCTTTTAGCGATTTTTTAAGGCCGTTGATGGTTATGCAATCAGTGATAACTTGTTTCCGTGTCTTAAAATATATATTAAAGGATAATCTTACTGTAGCTTTGTTTTTTTAAATACATTTTAAGCTATATCATGCAAATGAATTGAACATAGATGTTTCTATTTAGGATTTAAAAACCAATAATATTGAGACGATTTTAGAAACAAGAGTTTTCTCTTGCTGCATATAATGTAACAAATTCTCTTTAAAGATCGACGCATTTATGGAAGAACAAGTTCAGATGAAAATAATAATTATAATTATGGGCGGTACTTTTTATTGAATTTAAAAAAATAAACTCATTCATCTTTTTACTGGATTTTTTTGGGGGGGAGGGAGGGAAAATTAGCTGGTTTTTCAAATGAAAATGACCATGATCCAGAATCATCGGGAAATTTTCAGTCAGTTAATTTCTCTGTAAAATACATTTCACAAAGCCATTTATCATCGCCTTTTTTGCTCTAAAGAACTAACAATAAAGCAAAAAGTGCAAGTGTTATCTAGCTCTATAATTTATCTAGTTTTGAGACAATTCGTGATCATTATACTTGCTTCACTTATACATATTACTTCTCCGAAATAATTCCAGTTTCACAAAGAGATTAAACACTTTCGCCGATCGAAATTTTAACCCAATCCATCGGCAGGTCTCGGCCAAATCTCGCTTCTGACACTCTCCTTCCCGCATCTACAGAAAGGTCCCAAACTGGTGCGATTCGAACAATCTCGCATCTGTCACAACCTGCCTCCTACGCCCGAGGATTAAACAAACTGACATTGCCCGGATCTGCATCCGAATCCCCCCTCTTTGTTCGGACGGATCTCACCATAATGGAGAGAAAGACAAACTTTGGGATCCCGGAACGGGACATTCGAATGGAACTGTTTCTAGTGGGGTGGTGTCGTGTTTCTGCAGTCACGTGATGATCCGATCCCCCCCTAATGTCCCGGCGCCGCTAGATTAACGGGATTAACCGGATCCGTCGCACGTGCCCATCTGTCGATATCAGAATTGTCGGACAAACGTCCTCACTTCACCTCCGTGTGTCATTTTTTTAGCTTATTCCCCGGTGAATAAATTAAGGTTGTGATTTTAAGTTAATTAGATAATTTGTGAATTCATCGACATATGGGGGAAATAGAATATGTGAGGTTACATACTTTGTGACAGTAGTCACTGGATACTGTATATGGATGGCTTTATAGTGATTTGGTCACATGATATCGGCTCACTACGCGGAATAAGGAAAAAAAATAGTACACACACAAAAAAAAAACTATATAGTTGAACTAATTTCAAAAGAGGCCGTGCAGTATTAAGTTCCCAACACTCATTAGTTTCCTAACAATTGAAGTATTTCCCTAACATTTTTTTAAAGTTTATGAGATACTACTTTTGAACATAATATCTATACTTTTGAACATAATATATTGAATATATAATTACATTTTTCTAAGGTAGTCTTAGAATTTGAAAAATTTACAGCTAAATATATTTTTAATATTTTAAATCATTCGCAGGGAAAAAAGCATATTTTTACCTATCAAATTTCATCATCTTTAAATCTTTAATATGAAAATACGATATTAATCGGGGGATTCTCGGATATTTCATACATAAATCCTTTTTATTTATTTTGTAAAAATTACAATATTTGCCTCTTATATTGAATTTCTAAAAAAAGTCGTTCCATTCTTTGAATAAATCTAAGGATGTAAATACAAGACTAAAAGGTATATAATAAGTAAATAAGTAAAAGAAAAAATTCTTTTGTATTATTTAAAAAAGGATCAGCTCTATAATAAAAAAATTAACATGCATGAAATATTTTAAAAAGCGTGATTTTTTTTCAAGCGCATGGGTTGCCTTAGCATCTAATGCAACAACTGTGCAAAGGAAGCTTCAGCATGGCCATCTTTTTGAACATGAACAAATAATAAGGACGATGTACTAATAAACATCTTCTTCAAACTGTGACAGCTAACTAATCCTTGATTCTGGTGTATGTTTTCTGTGGGAAAAAAATTGATTTCTTCGGGACATCGGGTCTCAAAGTCACAACTCTTTGCTCAAGCAGTGGCGTTGCTCCCACTATATTTAGGGACATGGTAGCTTTATGCTAAGGTTCCGGTTCGTGGGTCTTAAGGTTTCAAGTTCTATGCCCAATCCCACCGAAGAACCAGAGTGTAAGGGGGTCTGTAGCACGTTACATACGTCAAGGTCAAACGTCCTTCCGCTGATATGGGGAGATGGATGCCTATTACGAGGTGTCGCCCTCGTCATCAGACTGTGGCTCAAAATTACGAGGTCTGTCCCACAATAGCCCTAATGTTGCTTTACAATGATACGCTAATATAATTAAACTAAACTTATGTTAACATTGATGGCCAATGCCACGGCGAATAATTATTTGTATATATTATTTATAAGCAAATGGA
>JAOUZG010017161.1:0-12576 GCA_026289955.1 Argiope argentata | reverse complement strand
TCAGAGCCCCTTTTTTTATTTTTAAATAAAATTTTAATTAACTAAAAAATAAGCCGAATTTTGAAGTTTTTTCGCTATAGCTTCCGAAAATATTATAGTACAAAATTGATTTTTGCATCAAGTTAAAGCTAAAAAAATTAGCTTTTCAATGATACTGATGCTTTGACCTATAAATTAAAATTCTATTTTTAATGAATTTTTAAACATTCAATTTAATCGTTTTTTTCAACAATTTATTTCACATAAAATAAAAATAATTTTTTTTTTCTTTTCGAGGATATAAAATAAATCAGCTTATAATAATATGCTGCCTATAGATTTCAGAAGTTCTGATTAAAAAAATAAGTTAATTGCTACCAAAAATAAAACAGAAAAATATAATTTTCATCACGTGATTATATGAAATGAAATAAATAGGAAATGTGATATTTTTTAAACAATAAATGCAAGAAAAAAAATTTCTTGATCGTTTGCAATATCAAAATTATTAATTCAATTAAAGAATTAAAATGAATAAAAATACATAATAAAAATATATTATAAAAGTGTGACAGTTAAAACAGAAAAAGAATTTTTAAAAAACCACCAAATGATAATCTTCTGAGAGCGAGATTATTTATTAAAAAGTAAGAAATCTTAAACGAACTCGAAGATGACGTCATTTCAAAGAAACGACGAACAAAAAGCAATTGATAATAAGTAGAAATAAAATATATTTGCATTCGTGATTTTTTTTAAATTTTTCAAACAAGAAGACATGTTTTGAATTGTTACTTTTACTTATGTGAAGGAGATATATTGTGCAAATCAAAGAATTCGCCTTCGTGATTGTAAATTATCTCCACATTTTAATGAATCATGCGAAACAAAAATGCACCTGCTTTCAACGTTAAGCATACGCAATATTAAAGCTATACTGGTAAAACCAGGTCAGTTATTTGAAAACGCATCTTCTTTCAAACAAGTATACGTAAAAATCAATAATGCAAAATTTATAAAATCAGATAAAAATATTATTTACCCGTATATTTCGGAGATATCAAAATTTTCTAACCAAAACAATATCATGTTCTCAGGTGAGAAAAAATAAATCAACTATCATTCCAAATTAAACATATAAAAATGTCATTTTAGCCACGTGTCTGCATAAAATGAAACAAAAATGAAACATGGTATTTTTGGGAAATAAATGCATGGAAACGTTTTCTGTGATATTTTACTATACATATATTACTAATCCAATTAAACAGTTTGATTTAAGGAAAATATGGCTTAACATCTACAAGGTATCTTCTGTAATCGGAGCCCAACATCTAATTTCTTAATTTTTTTGGGGAGAGACATACATCTCTTAACAAATGGTCTAAGTGAAATATAAAATTAGTAGATTGAGAGAAAAAATACTGATGAATTACGACTTTTGAATTTTTACATATATCATCTGCTATGTGAATCATATTTAACAAAATATTCTACAGATAATAAGTCCTCCTTAAAATAAAAAAGTGGCACTCCAATCAACTAAATCAATTATCCAAGCTGATCGATCTATGCAAATTTCAATATAACTATTCGATAAAAATTGGCGATTTCAGATCACTTTATCAAGATCTTAAAGAAGCTAATCATGGTTACTCTAGAAGAATTGGCCTAGAATATGAAAATGATGATTGTTCTAAATTTGCAAGAATTGATAAAGAAGATAAGTACTGAATAAATCAGTCATATTTGAAGAAGATAGAAATGTTTATTTATTTACTGAGAAGTTGAAATATTAAGAATATTTTACAGAATATGAATCTATAAGACCAAAGGAATTGAAACCATAATTTTTTTAAATATATTTATAAACCAAAAAATATGTATTATTATTATTGAGATCATTTATATACATCTAAAAATAAAATTAAAAACTGAATGTTTCATTTAATTTGGGAAATTTTTGCTGAACAATTCTTTGAGATATTATAAATTATAAAAAATTATAACTTTTCAATTTCTGTAGTGAATAAAAAACATCAACTACTCAGCTCTCAATTCTTAGTTTTATTTAATGACATACTTAGATTGAGTAAAGAAATCTTTATATTAATGGAAGCTTCATTTCCATTTTAATTTAAAACTGAATTTTGCGTGCACTGATAGAAAATCAGAGAGAGACGCGGAGTTCAAAGATAGGACAGATTAAGGCCTATATAATAATGTAAGTGAATCATATGGCTATCGAAATTTAGAGCTTGAAAAATATTTTGCTGAAAAACTTATTATGAGACTAACTTAAAATTCATCGAACCCTTTTGTCCGAATAAATATTGACGAATCGGCTGGTCGCCAAATGCGGCTAGTTTATAATAAATGGAAAATTATTATATAAACATTTATTTGTATTCAACAAAATTCGATTATTGAATTTCATATTGCTTTGAATAATGAAATGAGTAAATGTCCAATTATAATTAATAATAATGAATAATAGTAATACTTAATAATATTAATAATAATTAATAATAATAAATAATATTAATAATTATTAATATTAATAATAATTAATAATATTAATAATTATTAATATTAATAATAATTAATAATAATTAATAATATTAATAATTAATAATATTAATAATAATGAATAATATTAATACTTAATAATATTAATAATAATTAATAATGAATAAATATCCAATTACAATTAATACTTTGCATTAAAACAAAGTTAGTCTTAGATATTAATGAAATTAAACAAATGCAATAAAGGCTGAATTACATACATTCTATTTAAACCTATTACAAGGCTGCGAATTCAGAACTTAATAATGAGTACTGATTTACATGCATACTTAAAAATTAAAGTAAAAAAATGTCATTACAAATTAAAAATTAAAAATTACAGTGTTTTTATATATCTGTAACATTGCTGCTGATAATCAGTACCATATAAATATTTTAAAATGTCGTCTAGAAGAAATTTTAAGCCTAATAAAATAACAAGAAAGATGTGCTTAAAATAGATCTTATACTATAGTACCATGTTTCAGCAGATTTGGGCATTATTCCTTGCCGTAAAAGGAAACCAAAAAGTAGATGTAGTTTTTTTTTATATCTGTATTTTTCCAATTTAATACTTTCAAGGATTTTGTCAAATTGGATTTGTTGAAAAAGGCTTCAACACATTTATTTGCTTCTTCCATAATGTAATTTATCACTGTGTTACGAAAAAAAATTCTGAAAAACATCATCGAATCATCTAAATCCCAAGGGAAATTTTTTACCCATGCACTGATACTAAGAGTCGAAGTAAATTGAAAATTTGGAGGAGCATTGGAAGGTGCTTGCAAGTCAATAGGAGATCTACAGCGAGCTGCATTTAAAGTATCATCATCAGATTCACTTTCCGATTTAGAGTATTAATCTTCAGAAGATAAAATTAATTCATCACAGTCAGAATCGTTAGAATTTAAATCCATATGAAGCTCAACAATTTTCGCATAAATATAATGTTAATTAAATTTAGTGCAAGAAATCAATAGTAAATTTCAGTTATAAATAAAAAAGCTTGATGATATATATTTCATAAAGGTAATCAACACTTATTTAATTAAAAAATATTCGTAAGGTCAACTCAAGTTCCCTAAGCAGTGCACTTCACTCGAGTTTCTAGACCTTTCAAAAAGAAAATTATAGCCAGGAAAAATTAATAACCTTTGGAATTAAAATCTAAAAATAAGAATCCTATTGAATGATTACATAAGTCAAACTGTTATAAAAATACCAATGAGAAATTAGAATTTGACCATGTGACTAATATGAAAGCAGAGGCAAATAAAAGTGATAACGTATTTATTTAGAGATCCCTTTGCCCTCATGTGAAAGACCTTTTTATCATGCCAGAACATGGTATTATTTTTGGGATGAGGTTTTTGGCATCAACAAAAATCTGTAAGCAAAAAATAAAAATTTTATTATCTGCACGATTGATGTAAAATATATTTCAATTAGATAAATTAATACTCAAATTTCCAATTAGTTAATTTATTTTTTTTAGAGTTACAACGGAAAATTTTTAATTAAAATTTTTAACATGCTTTAAGAATTAATAATTTACGAAAATATTAGCTTTTAAATTAAGAGCTTTAAATTAAATTAGCTTTTAATTTAAAGATATTTGTGAATATTATTTTTGCTTTGATAAAAAAATAATTACAAATTATAAGAAGATTTTAACATCAAGAGAACTCCGATGATGCATCTATGACTAGACCACCAATAACTTGCTGCTTTACCACAGCAACATGATTCCCAAACCCAGATTTTACCAATTAATTCTATAATAAAAAATTCACGATCCTCTGTATTTATCTTTATATATAAATTAATTATGATTTAGCACAATATTCAAATTTTTGTATTGCCATTTTTAAGCCACTTTTCTCCCATCTGAGTTTTATGACTGGAAGAAAAGATCACTTAAATGAAAAACTCTGATCATCCTTCACAAACTGGCAAAACTATTATAGATTCATTAATATCTATAATTTTTGTTTGTTTTAATTAATGGACTAAAATGTGTAGCAATTATTTTTATTATTTCAATGAACTAAAAACCTAATTTTTCACTCACGGTTTTTAAACGTTGCTGAAGTTATGATTACGTATTCTAAAGTGTTTTTTATTATTATTTTATTGAGCATCCATCTTTTGAAATTCACATGCAGAGAAATATTGTAAATGAAATTTTTTAAACTATCCAAGCACGATGAACATGGAAGAAACGTTCTGAAATGGGTAATTTTTAATTGGTCGATACTTGCAGCTGTCTCCTTTTTATCTACAAGATTTCACAATTTATGAAGTTTCACAAAAATTCATAATGTTGTAATTTAATAAAGTGGATACAATTGAAATTTTGATTCCATTGCGTAAGTTAAATGAAGAAAAGGTTTTTAGCAATATTTGTTGGCAGAGAAATGCATGGATTTATGAAAATATTACTGTGCAAACTGTGAGTAATTTTTACAAATAATTGGGACAATTTTAAGAATGATATAATAAATTGACATTCAAAATATTCACCTACTAAAAATAAGAATGAAATGATAATTTTTAAACGATATAAGCCATTTTGACAAATGGATGCTTTATTATTTTTTCTTATTTCAATATTAAAATTAACTTTAAAAACTTATTATCTCAACTTACATCTTAATTATTTCAAAATAAGATAATAAGTCAAAAAAATCCAAATTAATAATATTTTAATAAACATATTATTACTAAAATATTTACTTGCTTTACATTGACAAAAGATTGTTTTATTAAAAAAAATTGAAAAAAAATTTCCACATTTTTATTTTAAAATTTTTGATAACAGCTATATATTTTCAAAAATGAACGTTGTATTTTTAATATTAAGTATTAAAAAATATTAATAATTTTTTATATTCTATTTTAATCAGTGTACCATATATACCCTTTTATTTTAATTTCCAATGCCAAATATGCCAGCAAAATGCTTAAAACTAAATATCGGGGAAAACTAAGTAAGATTCTCTGAGTGTTGGCAAAAAGAAAGTATTAAGTTCGTAATGCAATTTGATGAATAATAATTCCTCTAAATAATTCATTAAACATTTTTTTTAATTTTTTACACAAATTTATAAAATCATATTGCTGGATTTTTTAAATTTATTTTTGAACAAATTATATTTTCTGAAAACATTACAAATTAAAAGAGAAGATCTTAGTTCTCAGAGCGAAAACCAAATTCTTATCTGAAAAACCGCCCGGTAATTGTCGTGCTTCGACAGATTTACGACTCAAATTGTCACTCTGTTCCCTGGGACACACGATGCCTGGTATTTCGGGTGGTATTATTGTTAAAAAGTGGGGTAGATTACCCCCCGCTGTTACTGCTCGGGGGAAAGCAAAACACACCATGCCGGTTTAGGAACGTCCTGACAATTTCTTCTCTTGTAAATTGTGTTCAACCTTTATTTTGACCGCTGCCGTTTTAAGAACATAATTGCGCTAGACAGCCGACGCTCGATGGGTTAAAGTGTAGTTTCTAATCATTTAATTATAAGTTCTTTTTTCTTCATTTATACATCTATATAAGGTATCAAAGTCTTTAATTATGTACATTTTTGCTCAAAGTAACATGTAATAGCTTGCATTATAAATAATTTAATGATAGTAAGTTAGATCCAAAAATTCAAGGTACAGAAAATTAAATAAAAATAATTGTTTTAAAATATTTATCGAAACTCGTCGGACGAAACGAATCTTAATTGAAATCCAAAATAAAATAATAGTAAATTAGTATTTTATAATAACTTAATAGTTAAAACCAAATAATATTTTAAATATAATACAAACTTTAGGAAATGGAATTCATTACGTTATCTCTGTAGGAAGAAATCTCTTTGAATTTCTCTAAAAGTATCTCTTCAAAATTTATTTTATTCAGTTCATCTCAATACAACATTCTACGGCCAAGAAATTTTATGGAAACGAAAGTATTTTATCATTCTTAACTGCACTTTAGAGCAAAGAAAACAGATAGTGAATGTAGAAAATGTCTCTTGGTAGACATTCTACAGGTATATGAAGTTTTATAACATGGAAGAAGATGTAAAAAAGAAGTATTTCAAAATCATTTGAGGTCGAAATTTATATTTATTTCTAGAATAAATTTCAGAGGAATGAATTCAGAATGTTTTCCGAAATTCTTTTTTTTTCAAAAATAGATATGCAAGACTTTAAATTCATCCTTATTTCTAGCTTTCATAGGCAAATTTAATTTTCTTCTGAAGCATAGATTATTTTCAAGTCATGTTTTGGGAAAATATACAAAGAATATTTAAACTTTTTTAGAACAATTTCAATAAAAAGATATTAAGAAAACAAATTTCTTTGGATTAAACCTTTCTTTAAAAAGTTTAATGTTTGAAATGTAAAATATGTTTTCCTACTTTTAATTTTATTTTGTTTCGAGATTTTTCACGTAAAAGCTGTGTTTGCTTTAGTTTTCCGAAGACAAATATTTCAGTTTCATAATTCAAAAATAGCTTTGAAATAAATATTATTAAAATTCCTTGAAAAAAATGTTATTAATCAAAAAATTGTAGCAGCCAATCTACAGGGAAAATAAACTCCGAATGAAAATATAAAAAAAAATATTATTGTGTCGAATTTTTCTAAAGTTAGATCAAGTTAGATTATAGTAATAGAAAATCTAAGAATTAAAAATTATTTGCAAAGTATTTCAACAGAATTTTAACGACATAAAATAAAGCATCAAATAAAGATTTATGACTTTATATATATATATATATATATATATATATATATATATATATATATATATAAAAAAGAAAGAATGAAAGAAAACATACTGTTCACTAATTTTTCACATGGCATCCCAAATCAAAGCGAAACAATTTATGCTAAGAAACAAATTAACAGCAGATAAATGGTAATGTTTAACGAACTTGAAAGAGCATTTACCTAGATGACTGATAGAAAAGTTGATATATTTTCTATGGAATTAGGAAAAACATTTACGAACATGGCTCAATAATTGCAACGAAATGTATAAAAATAGGCTTAAAATTGCCAATAGTTCTCAAACAATAAAACAAAAAAATTAAAATGCACAGAAAAATATAAAAATGCACAGAAATTAAAGATAATTTTAATACCCCTTATTTTCAAAAGAAATTCCATTTCTTTATTCCAATCCTCCTCAAATTTAGAAATTCCATCAAAGCAAATTGAAAATTGTATTTGTAAAAGTACGTTCTAAAATTGCATTCTTTCAATATTGGAGACTGATACAGATGTAGAATTCTTTCTATCAATATTATTTTAAATTTCATATCTTCTCGAAGTATTACATTTTATAATATTTCGAGAATATTTCAAAGGTTGAATTACCTTCGATACATTATTAATAATTTTTAATGAATAATGAAAAAAATCTATGGAAATACTCATTTATTATTTGAAATCTATTTTCTTTCTTCAAAGATTTTTTTTTTTAAAAATTATCAATAAACATATTTTTTTGAAAATATAATAACTTTTCCCAAAATGATTTTCTATTGAAAGTATGTTAAATAAGTCTCAAAAATTTAATAAGTGTTTTTATTACGAATTATCGTTTACCATATTAAAGAATGATAATTTTAATTCGAATTAATAAAAATGGAATATTTTTATGTTTCTAAAAAATACTCCGTTAAGATTTCATATTACAGCGTAGAATTTTGGCAATTTTATTCAGCACTTCAGAATGTCATAATTGAATTTCATTTATGAAATTTTAGCTTTTATTTGCGCAGGTTATTATTACATAAAAAATTAATAATTTAAAATTATATTATGAAATCCTTAGCTTTGTATTCAATTTAGAATTTATTAGAAGAATGTAAATTGAATGGAAATACTTTTCTAAATGATGTACTCATTTTATTAAAATTATTTATTATATTAATTGATTTTCAATTCCAAACGAATAGCAGTTTTGAATTTGATAACACATAAAATGACATTTAGATTCGTTATTATAAATGATTTCCCGTTATATTCTTTCATGAGCAGAAAATGTTTTCAAATAACTTTTCGAGGGAAAAAATATTTTAATACTTATGCATGCTTATAACATGCATTAAAACTTTTGAATTTAATATTTAGTAGACTTATTATTTAGTTTAAAACTTATTTGACTTAAGTTAAAAATAAATTCAACTGAAATCATAATGTGTAAGCATTTCAATTAAAAAGATGAAATATTCTTTTGTAAAAATTTTGATTGAGATTAAGATTCACAAAATACGAGACTTCTGAGAGTTTTTTTAAGTTTTATATTTTTTCCATTATGTATTATTCATAATACGTAATTTTCTCATCTTTATTTTTTTAATTACGTTTTAATTATCTATTGGTAATGTTACACTTTTTTGAGAAATAAGTAATATATTTTTTTTGTGTTTTGAAGTACTTCTATGAAAGCCGGTGTCCTTTTAAAGCTTGAGAAGTTTCTGGAGTTTTGCCTTTTTTCTTTCAAAATAATTGAAATTCTCTCTTTCAAAATAAAATAATAGTATAAAATATAGCATATGATTTTATTTCAAGTTAACAATTTCTGAACTATTCAGTTTGATTTCAAAAGTTTCTACTTCATTCTTTGAAATATTGCTTGAAATTCTTAGTGAATACTTCTTGCTGTTGTTGTTGCAAGCCCCCATTGGCCAGCAGTGCTAGACCAGGTCCCTGATTGGATGGGGAAAGGTTGCAGCCGTTGTTAATCACAATGACCAGAGCACATAGAAATGTGGCTTGAATAATTTTTGTAGGTACAGGCTTCTGAAATGTCTTTATATTAAAATATACTATTTTTTTAAATAACTCTTACGAAGAAATAAAAAAAGAATATTCATTATGGTCTTTTTTATATATATGTGTATACATTACTGATGCTTCATTTATGTTGCCAAAACTATAAAAAAACTACCCTTATTATTTTTTCCCAAAATTAAAAATTTTTAAGGATTATTTTTTATATCAAAAATCAGTTTATTCATTATTATTTTTTTTAACTTTTGAATTACAATAGCGTTAAATATTTCAAATCTTAAGAAAAAAATCACAGTTTTTTTTTGACAAATAATAACATAAAAAGTAAAAGTAAAAATTAATATTTAGGTATGTATTGTTTATGTATTTTATGTTTATATATCTATATAACTTAATTATGCAATAGAATAGTCCTTCAAGTATATTTATTTATCTTCAGTAAATTCGAATATATTTTAATAATTAATGAAGATAATTAATGAATTTTAATATTTAATCATTTATATCTATAAAATGAGAAATAAAATTCGTATTAATTTAATGATTACAAAACGTAATACATATTACATTAAATATATTACAGTTTGTGTGGTTATACCAGGTATTAAATCATCATTGATAAAAAATATTATTGAATATTCCATTATTTCTAAAGTTTTTGTTAGTTATACTCACAAAAATTGCCTTTAATTATTTATAATACTCCACAAAGGAGTCTAGAGGTTTATGGAATTAGATTTTTTAAAATATTTTAGAATATTTTTTTTAATTATTCTAATAAAATTATATTTTTTAAATCCCTTAGAAAGAAAGAATTCAAAATAAAATTGTTTGCGTAACATCTAAATAATTAAACACATTACAATCTGTGTGTTAATATCAAGTATAAAAACATCATTAATGGACGATATTTTTAAAATTCAATTATTTCTAAGGTTTTTATTAATTCGACTACCAAAAAATTGCACTTAATTATTTTTAATTTTCCACAGAGGAATTTAGGAGTTGGTGGAATAAATACAAAGGAAGTTTGAATACTTTAGAATATTTTTGAATGGTTGAAATAAAATTATATTCGTTATTATTACTTAAAAAGAAAAAAAAAACTCAACACAAAAATGATTATTCTTTTTTTAAATAATGAAGCATATATAACTGAGAGCATTAAATTTGTTCCCCAGAGTAAACAACATTTGAAACACAAATATTATTAACAATTTAGCTTCTACAAATCTAGAAAAAAGTGAAAGAGAATATCCTAAATCCACTAAAAGTCCATTCGAGGGTCCCTTTGCAATAAAACATAAGTGGAACTTTCCGTGAACGGTATCGTATTTATTTTGAGATTAGACAAAAAAAAGGGTGTTTTCCCTTGTCAAAACAACATTTGGTCTGTAACTTCGATGAGACATTTACGGCAATAAAATTTCCAACTCTCGAAACTTTTTGAAATTTTTCTTTTAACTTATTTTAAGCCTTTTCACTTTTATTTATTTTTCACCATATTTGGCTGGAAGAATTTTTAGCTTGTTTAAAAAGCTAGGTATTTTGTTTTAGAAATTCATATGAATATTTTTCCTTTCCATACAATTTGATTTTTTAAAAGTGAATAGGAATAAAAAATCGCTTTGCTATTAAAAATCATTTTACTATTAAATTGTAAAATATTTTTAATTTCTTTGCATTCAAAGCAATTATAACGATTATAATCATACAAAATGTTGATAGGGTGTTTGATCATTTTTTTACAAACCACAACCTTTAATTCTATTAATTTGCCTTTAATTCTATTTAATTTCACATTTTATCCTTGTTGTCCCAAATGTTTCATTTTGTATGTATGAAATAATATTACGACTTTGTTTAGTATTATAAAAAATGTATTATTTTTATAAATGCCATAGAAATTATCAAGCTAATGCATACAATTGGATGCTAGAAATTATTCAAGGGTCTTAGAAGAATGAAACTATGTGACACTTAAGTGTCACATAGATATATAGAGCGTTATTGTCTGTCATTTATAAAAACTTTACTTCTTTTCAGTAAATTTTCATTAGAAAATACGTATTTCATTTCTTTATTTAATTAATATGACTGAAACTGCATTATAAAATGTTTCGATTCCAGTTCATCTTTAGAATTAGATTTTAATATGAGACAATAATAAATTATATGAATAAGAATAATGACAATAATAAATAATAATAACAAAATAATTTTAACTAATCATATATATATATATATATATATAGATATATATATATATATATATAAATATAAGAATTATTTATTTGTTGAAAGCAGAAAGTGGTTTCGAAAACATAGATGACTTATTTAATTTTTAAGTTTGGTTTATTCCACAACGGGAAGCAGGTATTATATACAATCAAAAGCGAAGAGCACAACACAGAACGACACAAAACGGAATGTTGGAATACTTATAAAAGTTTTATTCCTGTGAATTTATACTTTTAGATTTTAATAGTGATATTTGACGCATGTCAATCACATGTACATTTTGTGCAAGGGAATCATAGAGATAGATCACTCGAAGTGTTGGAAATAGTCGACATTTAGCTGCTTCAGCAATTTTGCACAGCTTCTGTTGAATTAATTAACTAGACTAAGTGAAATCGATCAGGAAATAAGAGAATATTTTAGAATGATGTTACTATGTGTGTAATTAAGATAAAGCTTTGGAAATTAATTAGGATTTAATGTAATTTGAAAATATCACTACGCATGCACACGCACACATACACACGCACGCACACACTCACACAAACACACACCGCACGCACAAGTCAATTTTTTTTCGTAATTTCCTATATTTTTCACATTTAAAATAATCGTTACCAAAAACAGGATTGTTTCAATCTATTTAAATTACTTTATTTATAATTATGAGAAATAAAATCACTATTTTTAAATCAATATATGACTAATTCAGCCTTGTTACTCAGTAAATTCGTTTTATCGCCATTGTTTGTATTTGTTATTTATTAATATTTGACTTGTAGAATTATTCCAAATTTCCGATTCTTGAATCCTTATATAATTTTAATCAATACTTCAAAATTTGGGATAACATTTTTTTTGCACTTTCTAATCATATAGTAGCTATTCAAAACTGGGTTTAAAAGAATAATTTCTTTCGAACTAAAACTTTCATTTTCCCATGAGATTTTTCGATTTTTAGCCATTGTTTATATATATATA
>JAOUZG010017157.1:4814031-4833553 GCA_026289955.1 Argiope argentata | reverse complement strand
TGATTATTAGATATATCTGAAGATGTTTCCGCATTTTTCCGAGTGTAACATGTGTTTCATTTTGAAAAATTCACGGTTTTTCTGTAACTATCGCAGTTTTACTGTTTCGAGGTAAATTGGCCATTTCTCACCTCAAGAAGGTAGATAAGGCACTTATCGACCAAATTAATTGATTTTCAGATATTAAATGTAGCTTCAGATTTCTCAGCATTTTTCCGTGTGTATTGTAAGATTTTGTTAATAATGCTGTGTTTTGGTTTCGAGGTAAATATGCTTTTACCACAAAATGGCATATGCATTAATCGGTTACAAAATGCGATTTTTTGATTATTAGATATATCTGAAGATTTTTCCGCATTTTTTCGAGTGTAACATATGTTTCATTTTGAAAAATTCACGGTTTTTTCTGTAACTATCGCAGTTTTACTGTTTCGAGGTAAATCGGCCATTTCTCACCTCAAGACGGTAGATAAGGCACTTATCGACCAAATTAACTGATTTTCAGATTTTAAATGTAGCTTCAGATTTCTCAGCATTTTTCTGTGTGTGCTGTAACATTTTTTTAATAACGCTGTGTTTTGGTTTTGAGGTAAATTGGCCTTTTCACCACAAAACGGCATATGCGCTAATCGATCACAAAATGCGATTTTTTGATTATTAGATATATCTGAAGATGTTTCCGCATTTTTCCGAGTGTAACATGTGTTTCATTTTGAAAATTTCACGGTTTTTTCTGTAACTAAAACCTTAAATAAAACCTTATGGGACACACAATTGAGGACTTATTTTCTTGAACGAGTTTTCGTTCCTCCCTACGCCGTCACTATCACAATGCCTTATACCTAAAGGACTCTTCAGGCCCTCAGATCCTGTGACATCCTTAAATGGCCGTAAAACATCCGTTGTATTGACTCCCTTCCGATTCAAGATGTCGAAACTTATGGGGGGAAAGAAATTCGTTAAAATGCATCGGAAAGTTTCACAGATTTTTTCAGGTCTTCAGTTGGAGTCTCAAAACTGACAAATGATTTTATTTATTTATTCTTTTTTTTTCATTTATTTTAGGTATTATTCTCCTTACTAATCCTATAGTTATTATGAATTATTCCAAATTATATAGTTCAAAATTAAAATTTTACTTCAAAATATTTCTATATTGAATTTAAATTTTATATGCCAAAGTTGTGGACATGAACAGTTTTCATTTCCATTCTTAATATTGTGCTTTTAGTCACCACTGAATTAGAAAATTGAACTTTTAAGGCTATCTTTATCAACTGCATCATTTCTAAAACATCAGGAATAATTATCCCATTTCTATCGATAAACTATATTTACCATAAATTGCCAACAGCGCCTATTGATTTTCAGCAACACATTTTTTAATCAAACGTAAACTCTCTGAAAGTATTTTGTTGTCTCATAATTCGACATCTTCAGAATTTTGAGAAAAATGTGTTGTTTACACTACAGCACAATAGGATGCTGTTGTCGTTTCTTAAGACGCTTGAAATGGACAAGCTCGTTGAGGAAGTCAGCGATTTAAGCCTGATCAGCGTCTCTTGTTGTGTAGTAGCTCCAACTAGGGACAAGAGTACGACTTTTTTCTACTCACTCATCGCATTCGCTTTCACGTCCCTCTTTCACGGTGCGAGACACATTCACACAGCTTACAGACAGAACTTTGCCCGAACCGGGACTCCCAGATCACGGGGAAGACGCGCTATCCGTATGCCAGGACGCCGGCACAATAAACCCTAATAAAAAGCAAAGAGCTTTGATATGAATTTAAGTGACGCAAGTGCCCATTGTGATATAGTTTAAATTACGTCCTGAGCTATAGTAAATCTCTCAACATTAATTGACAGCACCGGGAGTTCAATATTTAATTTGAGGATTCTTCGACATCATTTCTGACATCATCATCTTCATCATTTTATTTAATTTGAGGATTAAAAAACAAATCTCTCTGCTTAAGCTTTCATGAACAGATTAAACAATACTAATATAATATTAAAAAAGAATGGGAATTTATTTTTTAAAAATTTATGATATTTAATATAATATATAATACAGCATAAACCTACATAATTGACAAAAACAAGGCCACGTTTTGTTTAATAAATTAACATGTCGTGACGTTCTCCTGTTAGATCCGCCATTCTCTTTCACAAAGTTTCAAGATAAAATTTGTTTATTGAGATTAAACTTTCTAGAAGAAATTTCCGACACATTTCCCGGAGAAGAAACGCGTTTAAGTGTGATTTCTTAAACTTCAATGTCGATTAGATTTTATTTTTTTTAGTTTGTAGGTTAAAATTTGATAAAAGCAAGCAATCTTGTTAGCTGCAAAATAAAAAGAAAATACACAACTAAAAAATGAAAGATGATGCACAGTTATGATTTCTAAAGCTGATTTCGCTGTGAGAATTCTTTCACCTGTTCGCCTAACATCTGCGTTAGTTTCTTCAGAAGTATAAAGGGAGAGAAATGGGAGATTTTTAATTTATTCCACCTCCAATATGGCATTTTTAGTAGAGTTCTATCTGCTTTGCATTAGTGGCGTTTTCGCTTATCCTTTCAGTGAGTGTTTCTATATACTTTACCAAATAAAGTTTCAGACTGCAACAATTAACACATTTTGCTAATTACGATTGCTTCTCTTTCATATTTAATAGGTCCTTTAGAATATCTTCCTTTGGAAAATCCTGATTTATTTGGTGGCGATATTCTTCTTCAATATCCAGAGGTACGATATTTCAACAATTATTGTGACTAAATTTTTAATAAGAGGAAGAATAGAAAGGAAATGTGTAGGATGTATTGCATTCACGCGTTTATTAAAGCCGCACGATTCATGGCCAAGTAATCTAATTCTCTATATCGTTATAGAAGAGTAAATACTTCTATGAGGAAATATTTCAAAAGAGAAATAATTTTTCAAAATCAAATTTATTAAATATAAAATCTATATCTTATCGCTTATTCGTACCAAAAAAACTCCATCCTTAATACCATACTACATTTAGTAAAACAATTTAGTATTTTATGACTAAACGCAGACAGATTAATAGTTGTTTATAATAAATGGAAGTTCTGCTCAAGTTATTTCAGGGGGAAATATGAGCTATTGACAGATTAAAAAGTTTGGCTGAAATGAGAAATGTCATTTTCAGTTTTTATGGTTTTAATGGTGAAAAATTATAAAATCTATATCTCATCGCTCATATAAGTAATCCTTGATAGCACATTTAGTGCAGAATTTGTAGAATTTAGTGTATTCGTAGCGGAAATGATAGATAATCGATACGGTTTTTACAGTAAGCAGTATGATAAAATAAAACTAATTTATTTCATTACAAAAAGAGTACGTACATATAATGTTTATAGGGTAGAGAAATCGCTCTTACAACTCTTTACTATTTTGGTTAGAAAGGCATATGATAATTACAAAAAATATAATAATTTTGGAGAGCTTTAAAAAATTTTCACATTTTTGGGGCTTACTTAATCTAATATTTCAGGAATCTTTTGCTATAAATTTATTTATTTAAATAAGTTAAATCAAATTCATTTTTCTCAGAACATTTAAATTGTAGTTTCTTTTTACTAAGTTCTTTAATTACAAAATCTTGTAAAGAAGTAATGATCAGAGAGTTTTAGTTTTTGTAGAAAAAAAGACATTTATTTTAAGGTAATCAGCTTATTTTAAGCCTATAAAATTAATGTACTTAAGCCCAGAATAAATTTAGTCGGATAATAATAAGAATATTACAGTACAAAAGTTTTAAAATCTCCTTTACATTTGAGTAAAAAAGGCAAAAATGTGTCGTAAAAACAATTAAATGATTCAATTATATTTCTAAGAGAATAGCATTAATCTTAGGTTGATATCTATAATCTCAATGAACGGTTATAAAACCATTAAGTAATATAATTTCAAATAGGAGTACAGCAATAAATAGTCATTTGAATCTTATAAACTTGAAACTGAAAGAAAACAAAAAAGTGTTAGTCTTCACTGTTATTTGTTTAGATAGGTAAATTTGAATATTTACCAATCTAAACTTAAACGTTTATTTTATCTGCCACTGATGCTTTAACGGAGTGATGATGTTATCATTTTCATTTTCATATCATTTTCAACCGATCGAAATTACTTTATAACAAACATTTTTTTCTTTGGTTTCTCATTTGAATGTACAATATTTAATTCATAGAAATTATGGGGGTGATGCCGCTATTGTTGCATATCATTTGAAACAAAAGGATTTCTCTACATTTAAATAGGAAAATCATGCATAATTGAAAATATGTATAGCCTGTAGTCTCAGAATAAAAGAGACCGATCAAATCATACTTTTAATGTATTTTTAAAGTTTATCGTTTTGGAAAAATAAATTGCTGTAGATGCATTTCATAAAAACATTAAAATTGTTGATCCGAAAAACTATCCATCCTTTTTAATACACTCATGTCCATAAATTAAGGATAACACAAGTTCAGGGAAAGAAAGAGTCAGAACTAAAACAAATGTGATTTATTTCTAAAGCCTTTTTATTAAATAAAAGGTAAAGATTTAAAAAGATACTATATGTTTGATATCATTATTAAAAATTGCGATTTTTTTTATCCCTGGAGCAAAATACAAAAATAAACCCTATTTAAAAACCAATATTACATGGTTGGTATGATGGTTAATGCACAGTATGTCTCCCAGACGATGCAATGCAGAACGCACAAGCCTAGGTATGCTAAGTATCAATCTGATCTTGTGGAATATTATACCACTCATTTGGCAATGCTCTCTGAAGTTCTGGTTGACATATAGGAGGTGGTTTACCGGCTGCTCTTCGTCAGCCAAACATGTCCCACACAAGCTCAAATGGATTCAAGTTCGGTGAGAATGTTGTCCAGTACATACGAGTGAAATCTTTGTTCGTTTACGATATCGGAGGCATTCGTTTACGATATTTGCCCGATAAGGATAGGGGGCGTCATCCCTAAACACGAATTCTGTGCCCATAGAGCTCCGAAACAAACGTGCATGTTATTCTAAAATGACGTCCCGATATATTTGTCCTGTCTTGGTACCAATTTGAAAACGCATGTCAGTTCTGGAACCTAGAATATTTCCACTCCAAACGAGCAATCCTGCGCGTCCGTAACGGTGTCTTTCAATGGTATTCTCTAGGTGATAACGAGTATCTACCGTTTTCCATCCGGTGAGAATCAGATTGAAAGCTAAACCTGTACTTGTCAGAAAACATCACAGTGAGTTGCAGTAAGTGGAGCCCAACTGACAGACCTACAAGCTTATAGACCCAACTGCCCTAAGCGTCTGTACACTTTCTGCCTTGGAACGGCCATGTCAGTGGCTGAAATGAGCTGACGAGACCTGTGCTCCGTCTGCTTTTATTGGCAGAAACTGCCAAATACCGGTCCTCATTCGGCGTAGTAACTCCGGGGTAAGCTGTGCTGTATCACTCACATTACCATCATCTTGGAATCGTTACCAAAGCCTGGAGATAACACTCTGTACGATTCCAAGTTCTTCGAATACTTCCAGCTGGCTATGCCCACATTCCAGACGGCCGATAATTCTACCACGTAAAAAATCATCCAGATGTATTCATTGTATCATAACTATGCGTTTATTGCACTGAAAGGCTTATAAAAGCGCTCGCGAGAAATTTCACTTCTTTGCCTGTATTCCTTATATATCACTCTCTTACACTAACATCATTGTGACTTACTATCGGTGCCATTTAATGGCTTCCAGCAACTTGCATATGATTTTTGAAAATGTGTGTAGTCATTTTACGGGTGATATATGCATTTTAGAGTTCGATTTCCGCATGACTCTGAATTATCTTTAATTTATGGACATGGATGTGCGTTAATGAATAAAACTGTGCGACACTATTGAACAGTACTGCTTGATATCCCGCCAGGTGTAGTTCTGTGAGTCGGTTTCGCAAGCTTATTAGAAAAGATGGCCAAAAATTTTAATTCAAAGTCGGTCCTGGAGCGAAAGAGCAAATTTTCTTGAAAACCGATTTAAATAGCATATTTTTATGCAATTCTATAAGGATTATCCTACATATTTTTTTGAGAAATTTAAAATTTGACTTTAACTATTTAGGACAGAAATGCCGTTGTCAGCAAATTTCAAGTTTGGCCTGGAGGAATTGTACCGTATGAAGAAGACCCTGGCCTCAATAAAACCGTCAGTAAGTCAATGTTAAAAAGGCAACAATAAAATAACTATTCACATTTCATGTTAATTCGGGCAATAGATGCACTTTTGGAAAATTGGAGATCTTTTATGGTATTTAAGATGTTTAATTATATTTAGAAAATATTCTCACCGTGTTACATTTTAAACAAAGAGAAGTCAATAATTTTGCTCTGCGCTGTAAAAATGAGCACTTTCTCATAATTTCAGCAGCACATTCAAAGAGACTGAAATGTAATGGTTTACATCATTGAATAATTTAAACCTTTAAAATAAGAAACCTTTTTGCTTCATATTTTGAATCAACAACAAAAACATGAAATTGGAGAAAAAATCAATTCGCACCACAAACATTCTGCGCATTAGTTATATAGTTATACTAGTTATATTTAATTTTAAAAGAGTCAAAAACAGAAAGAAATTTGGAAGACTAATAAGTAAAAAGTCAACCAAATGTTATTAAGTTTGAGGAAAGGATTCCATCTCATCTGACACGTAAATTTTAGAATTCCAGATTCCCATTGACAAGATTTTCAATATTTATGTCCTACGATTCCAAATGAATAAAAGAAATCATTTCTAACAAAATGAAGCAATTTCAAGGAATGCAATTATTTATGATCCTTTATTACAGCTTATTTATCGCAAACAAAACACAGCATATGTCTTTGTAAGCAAAAGATAACGAATGTTGCTTAATTTTTTGCTGGCTTTAGTGAGGTTCATCCTGGAACGTTCCTTCAACCATTACTTAAAGCACACATGCATCAAGTTCGTGCCTCGCACCAACGAAAAGGACTACATTCGGATATTCCCAGGCCAAGGGTAAGCATTCTACATAAGTTTCAGTTTTAAATGAATGGGAATGTTTCAAAAATATTCCTTTCTTTGGTAACCTTTATTTGGAAACCTTCGACCAAGTTCAGAATAGTAGTTTAAAAGCTTTCTTAAAATGTCCGTAAAGGATTTCTTTTTTAAAAGCTAATGAGCTAAATATTGTCTTTTTTGCGTACTTTGTTCTGTTTTTGGAGGAATAAAAGTTGGAAAAAGGAATTAATACACTGCTTGAAATATACTCTATGTCGTGCGACATGAAAGTTAAAGCAAATCAAAATCGTGTGTTTCAATAGTTTTTTTTCGCTGCTATAGTTATTTCCGTTTTAAAGAATATGGATGTTTCCGAATCCAAAAAATATTGTTATTATAAAAAGAAATTATTAATCTCAATCCCATTTTATGCTCTTTTAAAGATTTTTTTTATTATTAACTGCAAACGGCGGTGAAAGTTAAAAATTTATCAATATATCATTTTTATGCCTAAAAGACAGTGATTTTACATCTGAATTGCTACTTGCATTCAAAATGCAATATTCTTTTATCAACAGTTTAATAATTTCTTTGAGTTTATTTATGATTTTTCTATCAAATTAAATGCCATACAATTAATGATGTATTTTCAGTGCCACTTTTTGAAATTGTTTAAAAAGTTTATTAACTATAGTTTTTCCAGCCTAAAACACGCGTTATTTTTTAGCTATTCTAATAAATTTATCTGCTTCAATTTTGTTACTGTTTATTTCTTTCTTGCGATAATCAGAATAGAGTGCGATTGTATTTTAAGAATAGGTACAGGTAAAACATGAAAATATTTCACCTTTAAAAGAATTTAAAGTTTTATTAATCTTGTCACAAACTGATTTTTTGATGTTAATATTATTTAAATGTTACTGAAGAGCACTCTCTGGATGGGACCTGCTGAACTAGAAACAGTTATTTTTCTACAAGTTCCAGAAATATCGGATATTTTTTGACACATATTTCGAAAGCAATGAGAAGGCGGCACGACTTAAACCTGAGTATTATTATTCATTACTTTACAAAAAATTATTTTGCAATTTCAAAAAACTATACTGCATTAGAGAATATGGACGTTAACCTAAGGGGACCTAAATTTTACATGACAGATATAATTTTTATATGTTAATTAATGGCCAGAACTTTGCACTTTTACTTGTTAAAAAATATCTTTTTTTTATTTCTTTATGTAAGCTGAAATTATGCATGATTCATATATGTGATCTTTAGTTCGGTAATTTTTTTATTTGAAATTTTATTAATTTTCTTTCATTTTGAAAATAGGATTACCAATATAAAAAAAATTCAATGAGTCTAGTAAATACATTTCAATTCGAAAAAATAATAATAATATCAAAGTAGACTAGTATCCAATAAAATAATCAGTGGTAAGTCCTTCTTTATTTTGCAGAAAACTGATAATCTCTTTGTTAATCCAAATCTATAATTTACAGGTCACAACACATTTTTTTTACTACTAACACATTTTTTTATTTTTTTTTGTATGCGAAAACTAAATTTTACATTTAAATGGGTTTTTTTCTAAATAAAAATCAATAGATTCGGCAAAAAAAATTAAAATTCATTCTGGAAGAAATAGTTTTTCCATTTGACTACAAAATTTTGGTTGTGACTTAAATAGCGGAGTAAATGAATCCTTTACTCCGCTATAAAAGTTAAAAATTAATGTTACGATGAATAAAGGTGACTGTGGTTAATACATGCATAAAATGCAAGGATGACGCATTATTTTGAATTAAGATTGAATATAACAGATATATAATGCAGACGAAGAACTGCATTATTTTGCATTAAGATGAATATTTTAGTCAGATGTAGTGTTTCAGTTTTCCATCTATGTGTGGTTCGCATATCAGTTTTGTTGTATTCTTTTGCTCGAAAAGCTGGGCTTGGATCTTTAGGATGGATCTTTTGTCTTTTTCTAGAACTCTTGTCCTAGCAGTGGCATTCGATTGCAAATAAAAATATTTCGAAAATCCCACCTCCATAGTTACTTCCAAAAATATTAGGTGAAAAAGTATTAATAGTTGATAGGCACGAAGCAACAAAGGCTTATTTTTTAAAAAAAGAAAGAAATTTTATCTAAGTAAAACATTTTGGAAATTAGCAATTCTGTTCATTTTGTATCAAATTATTTTAAAACAAGGCTATTTTAATCTGAACTGTAAAGAAATATTTTGAGTGCTCGATTTACATTCTTCCTCTTCCAGCTGCTACTCGTACGTGGGTAGAGTGGGAGGCCAGCAGCCAGTGTCCTTGGGCCTTGGATGCGGCTGGGAGGCCACCATCATCCACGAGTTGGGGCATGCCATCGGATTCTTCCACGAGCAGAACAGGTCGGACAGGGATGACTACCTCACGATCTACTGGGAAAATATCAAGGAAGGTTCGATACGAGAACGACTAGCTTTTAAATATATAAAATTAAACTACTTTCTTATTTATCGAAAAATAATACCATCCGAAATTAAAATAATATTTGTTTAAATGGATCCACCTGCTGCTGTCATATTTGTTAAAGAGTTTTTCGTCAAATGCATTTCATAGTGAATTAGAATTTAGAAAAGGAGCTATCTTTTCCTTCATTTATTTGATAATATTATGATTTAAAAAGGATATAAAATTGGAAAAACTTACAACAAACAACAATCTTAAAAATAAGTAAACGATTATCTTGAAATTTGCATTTTAAAGTTCCAAAATTTTTAAGTAGCAGGTACGACCGTATAATTTCAAAATATAAGAAATGCTGAACTGAAGTAAGAATGAAAGTTTGACTAGTGTAGCAGAAATCCAAATAGTCAAATTCGCCTTCATGTCTTCATATCTGGATCAATACGAAAATCAGGCACGCTCCGTCTGAACTAAATTTTTTTAAAAAATAGATATAATTATTTTGCATATAACTCCATTAGTACCCATTACAGAAAATTATTTTACATAAAGAAATACTATAGTTATCTAAAGAAGATGTATGATTGTCGCATTCAGTCAAAAATATTTCTAATTTTGATTACGTTTAAAGAAGAGGGGGAATTGTGAAGAGTTAAATTTAAAAGTTCTCTTAATGCAACTACTACTCTGGTCAACCCACCATCGCTTATTTTCAACTATTGCATAGTTTTATTCATGTTATCCAAAAGCCTCTATTTCCTTTATCAAAACTACATAAGGAATATTTTGAGCTATTCATAATTTTGAATAAACGCTTCTTTCCCATTTTAGTACAACTCTTTCGACGTCTTTAAGTGATCAAAACAATCTGGAAGCTTTCATGCCTAATATTATTTGATAAATATTACAGAGAAAAGAGCATAAAAATAATTTTGAGAGAGAAAAAATGACGAGTAGTTGACAGTCAATCGATACACTTAAAAATAAATAGTTTAAAGAACATCTCGAAATTTGCAATTGAAGGTTCCAAAATTTATAAGTAGCAAGTCATAACCGTAACTCTCGAGGTTTCAAATGCTAAATAGATGAGAAGTAATAATTAAAATAAAATTGAAATTTTCATTAATGTATAAGGGATTTGGAAACTCGAATCAATAGAACTCCCGCTTATCTGTCAAGTCTTTATATGAAGAATGAAATCAATGTCAAATAGGCTCTGTTTGAATTAAACTAAATACGATTATGATGGTTTACCATGCTTTAATTTTCGCTTTAATTACATTTTTCATTTTAAAAATGATTTAACATTAAAAAAATATGTGAAAATATGTTAAGAGGGTATAGCATTGGAAATAGTTCATGTTTAGAATACCACACTTTTTCTCATGCTACTCAAGAAAGATAGGAATTTTAATTTTGATGCCCTGAAAATTAGCTATAAGAGGCTCACTGTAGTCAGGGAATGGTATCTCTATTTACTTTTTTCAATCGTCTTTCTCTTCCTTCATTAAAAATGTTGGAAGAATATTTTAAGCTAATATTACTTTCAACAATTTTTTTCCTCTTTCCAAAGAAATTTATCAATATTCTTAAACAGTTCATAAATGCACAATACGTTCAGAAATTAAAAAGCTAACCAATAGAAAATGAGGTACTATCTTGATTTTATTTGTTGTTTTATTGAAAAAATTAACTGCATTTCATAAATATCAGGCCTCTCAAATTAAAAAAAAAATGCTTCAATGCTATATTTCCGCTTAGGCGCTGAAGACCAGTTCATGAAGCTGAAGCCCAACCAGAACCAGCTGCTGACCCCCTTCGACTACGAGTCCATCATGTTGTACGGCTCCATGAGTTTCTCCAAGGACCGCAAAAAGCTGAGGACAATGGAAGGCAAGAACGGAGAATATCTCAGAGATGTATTTTCCAAGGGAAAACTCAGTCCCAGTGACATACAAAGGATCAAATTGCTCTACAAGTGTTAGCAGCATGAATAAAAATGTTAAAAACTCAAATCGTTCCTTCTTTCACATAACATATTTCAAGAAACATAATTTAAGGCTAAGTCCAAGATTTTTTTACTTTGTACTTATTAGTTGGACTACTTATTCTGAATTTTTGAAAGATTGAACTTTCATTTTTGAAATTTATCAGAATGAATTAAATAAAACCACGTTTAAAAGTTAGCTAAGCAGCGAGGAAGAAAAATAAATAAAGAAACGACAAAAAACAAAAACTGCGTGAAAAAAAACTTATTATGTTTTCAGTCATGGTCATTGAATGAAAATCTATTATACCAATTTCACTAATTTCTATTTCATATAAAAACTCACGAGTTGGTGAAAAGTAAAGAATGTCTGATGACTTCGAGTTAAAATTTAAGGAATATAGTAAAAGAAAACTTGGATAAAATGCCATACTTCAACAATTGGAGGGACTTTGCTATTTCACCATCAGAAATTTTGCCTGCAATTTCAAGGATTTTTTTGGGCATTTAATTTTACTACCAATCAGAAGCCCCCATTATCATTATATAACCATAAATCTTATACTATAATACGAGGAATGGTTGTCAAGTCGAAAATCGCCCCAGAATTAATAAACTCCGGTAAACTTGGGGGTCTGGGGTTTTTGGCCACGAGGAATCGATTGGCGCCGGTTTTGAAGCGATACGGTTGAGCAGTTCGGAGTTACAGATAGGATATTTTCAAACTTTATTAGTTCACCATAATGGCTACTTAAATTTTCAAGTGGTAACGTGCTGCCATCTATAGCCAATATGCCATCTATATCAATATTCATACATATATATATATTCATTTCAAGCAGACACGTGATGAAAATTGCATTTTTATACGTTTAATGCACAATAATAACTTATTTTTTTAAATTTGAGTTTTTGTCAATCTGATGGCAACATATTAATAAGATAATTTTTTCCCTTTTACTCGTAACGCATGCTTGGAGCTTAAGTTTTAATTTTATCTTATACTATAATACGAGGAATGGTTGCCAAGTCGAAAATCGCCCCACATTTCCGACATTTCAACATTCATCAGAAAAAAATAAGGATAACTTAGATATTTTTACTAAATACGGCATGTATTGTTTTGATAAATCACAATTGAAAATTTAAATATTCGAGTTAGCTTCGATACCTGTTTTCTCCTAGCGGAGCTCGGTCACCCGCTGGTTAAAATAATACCTTCTTTTGTTTAACCTATTTTTAAGACCTATTTTTTAAAAAATTGAATTCCCACTATGAAAAATTTGTATGGTCACCGAAGTTTTGATAATAGGATACAATTAATTTGTCCGTGACAATAAACTTGGATGAACATAAAAATAAAACTAAACTAATTTAAATATTAACATAAAATTTAATAAACATACTTTTACACACTTTAATTCACTTTATTCAAGATTTTAAAGATGAAATATTAGAGGCGATTATTTTTCAAAGACTTATTAACGCAAAAGCGATTTGAAAATTTCTAAATTAGTAAATGACATTAATTTTAGCATTTCAAAATCATCTTTTAATTTCATATAAGTGGAGAAAATTAGAATTAAATTATAGAAAATATTGGCTACAGTTTTCTGCGATATTTAAAATTAGAAATTAGAAATTTTAATGGAAAGCAATTACAATCAAATTTTAAAAAAACAGTTAATTTTTCCGTTGAATTATTTCCTAAATAACCGATATTTATTCCCAGAACAGCAAAAAAAAATCTGAATTAGAACAGAACTAAATAAAAAAATCGTTCAAGATTTCATTTTTTCATGGAATGAAAAAGCGGATTCGCGCACTTTTATACTTTGAAAGGATGCACCACATTGATTGGATTAAATTGAAGATCCAGGCCCACATACACACTGGATTTGCAGTGAAATAAATTTCAGGCTACAATCACCTGATCCCAACGCTGATTGAAACAATAAAAAACTCCATAGAAAGGCATTTAGCCTGTATTCTTTTGTTAACTTCCTAAAAACTGCTTATATTTCATATTTTTATAGCAGATATTGAATGTTGACTTTTAAACACCTAATTATAAATTAATATTGATCATCGAGTAGGAAGTGAAAGGTCCCACCAATTTTCGAATGGGGCGTAACTTAGCAGACCTTCGCGTGACGTCCCCTGGTGAGAGCTAAATCTGCTTCGCCTCCTTCCTTGTGTCTCTGACATGCGAGAAGGCTGAAGATCTAAAGTCGATCCTCTGGTCATTTGCAATTAATAAATGGTATAATTCTTAAGCTTCAAATCCTCAAAATATCATCACATTCAAAAACAAGACACAAATTGACTCTGAATCATTCGGGAAATGTTAAACCAGAAATCGTCCATGTTTGTAGAACTTGGCCCCCGAGCCTATGATAACTATACAGTTTGTAACGAACCACAATTATTAACCACTTAACTGTTTTATTTTCTTTTTACTAACCACTTAATTGTTTTATTTTCTTTTTATTAACCACTTAACTGTTTTATTTTCTTTTTATTAACCACTTAACTGTTTTATTTTCTTTTTATTAACCACTTAACTGTTTTATTTTCTTTATTATCTAATAAGATGACCCCTTCTATTTAAGAATATTTTCTTATTTTATTTCAAATGGAAATCGAAAACAAATTAATGGAATTCGAAAACAAATTAAGGTACACATAAAAAATATTGCTAAGTATAATTTAAAATGTATTGTTTCCCTAGCGCGAAAACCAACGATTTTGGAATTATCAAATACTTTTATTTTTAAAGATAATTCGCAGTAAATTATAAAAGGAAAGAATGTGTACATCGGATTGAACGTTTTTAAAAATGTTACTTTATTAGCAATTAAGTGTGATTTTAAAGGTAGTTCAATGTAATTCCTTAAGTGTTGTTACAAAATCTTTGCATCATTTCAAAATTAAATTTTTTTTATTTAATTGTAATAATTTAATTACAGTGTAATATTTCTTAAAACTTACATAGTTTTTCAAATTATTATTTGAAATTCTTAACATTTACCAAGAGTCGACTTTTGTTATCAGACTTTAAAACTGAATCATTGATTTGTTTGCTATGCAATCTCTTATTAGCATTCCCTATTAATAAATGTTCAAATGTTTCTTTACCAAATACCCAATAATTTCAAGCGGTCATTTTATATTGAAAAAAACAAACAAACAAACAGGGAAATTATTTTTATTTTGTTGTTGTGGCACTTGGCATATACAAGCTCATGACGAAGTCGGCGATTTTAAGCCGAGTATTATGCAGTAGCTTCTTAGGGAAAAGGCCCCCCGAGGGAAGAAGTTCACTATCTCATTTGAAGAAAACACTGAAAATGAAGACAACTCGGAAGAGTCAAACAATTTGGAAGTGGGGGAATCCCTCCGTAAAATAGGGTTCTGCAAGCGAGTGTTGTATCACTTTTTCGTAGGGATCCACTTGCGTAGCGGTCATAAGATTATCAACAAATGGTCTTGTTCCCAAGGCGGCTGTATTACTGATAAGGATCTGTCTTAAAAGGGGTTACAACAATTTAAACGTTATTGAAAAGTGTCAGATTTGGCGAAAGTTAACAAGATGCTTAATGCAATTTTGAATGGTTAATGAAATGTTCTTTAATCACTTAACTGTTTTATTTTCTTTATTATATAATAAAATGACCCCTTTTATTTTAGGCATATTTTCTTATTTTATTTCAAATGGAAATCCATTGAAAATATGACTTTTCTATTTATTCGAAGTAATTTTCATATTGAATCATAATCATTATAAATGGTTTATTTTTAGCTTACAACTATCAAAATCCAATAAATCGATGCACGTACGGCATACGGGTAAAACCGTTAAGTGATTAATATAATTGTATTTGTTTTAAAGCGAATTGAATACTTTTCCTTTTGTCGTTTATGAAATATTTATTGCTTTTCGTTGAATTTATTCAAAAATGCATGATAAATACTAAGGATGATTGATATTTCTTCTCATATAAATACTGTATCCACTTCGGAACAAAAATCATTTCTTCTATATTTTAGATAGAGAATTCATTATTTTACATAATTATAACGATCTTCATTAAACATTCCTGTCAGAAATCAACACGTGTGTCATGTATGAGAATATCATTGTATATAAGACCAGAGGAATTTGTTTCGTCCCTTTTTCTACCCTTTTCCCCTTCTAGTGTTTGTGCTGTGAATTAGTTCTAATCAGGTTTCGGCTTATTTCTTCTTGATCCGTTTGCTTTATCCAATGAATTTGAACACTGAAATTTATGTTGTTTAAATAAAGGCGCTTAAAAAAAACAGTTTCTAAAATACAATGAACTATAATAAGATTAATAGTATTGGTATGATTTGTCAGAGGGGAATGGTTGCAAAAGCTATTCTTGAAATGTTATAAGTAGTAAGAAATTTCCAACTGTGGATTAAGTTTCCCGTGTAAGTAGTTTTTAAAAAAGCAGATTCCTGAATAGAAGCGATATTACAACTTTGAATTTTTCTATTTATTATAGTAGATTTAATTTAAATGTTGTTGCATTTTTAAAAAATCTGTATATTGATGAAAATAAATTATTTGTTCATCATATAACTTTACATTTTGAATGTGAGATATTGCATGTACACAGTGCATAAAATGAAACAGCCTACTAAAACAGAAGTATATTCTTATGTTGCTAATTGGTGATTTGCATATGCTAAAATCTGTAGGAGATGTTAGTTGAAACAAATTTAATGTTCTTCTAAATGCACTATTTATTAAACATTAACACAAATATACAGTTGAAAAATAAAACAGAATAAAAAAGAATTTTTTCCTTAATATATGTAGTATATATTCTTCAAAAATGATAATTTTTTAAAAGATCATCCTTATAGTATGTAAAATAAGTCTTTAAAAATCGTAATGAATGAAGTTCTAGTAATACATTCTTCAACAATATACATCAGCACTTCTGTTGTAAACTCTTACTGATTAACAAGGCCTTTATTCCATATTTCAAACAATATAATCATTTCCAATTTCAGAAGAATTCAGTTTTGTTTTAAAGCTTCCTTGGGCCCTGAGGTAACGCAGAACTAAAAATCCCCTTTCTTCTTTTTTTTAATCGATTTTAATTCAATTTTTATTCCACAATTTTATGTAGCAAATTTTGAAAAACTGCAGGTACCCTTTCTAAAATGTACATTACAATATTCCAGATATAAAAAAGTACACGTTTAAAATATGATATCAACTTTAAGCAAAATTTTAAAAACAAAAAACTTTCTTTAACCCACTCTAAATAATATTGCAAAAGTAGGGAATGTTTTCTAAAACTGAAAAGTTCCACAATTTTTTATAATTACAAAATAGCATAGTGAATAACTTATAAATGTAACCAGAAATATTACTAAAACAAAGTTTCAAGATAAATTTAATCAAAACTTGATTTTGACTTGAAGTAATTGGATTGCATGGCTCTCAGTTAGTATAAAACTAAACTAATAACTGTCTCATGTTAGTATAAAGCTAAATAACTTTTTAAAACTGCTAAAAAATTTCAAGAGCTGCGGGGCTCCTTGGAAGTTACCAAGTTTGCTTATTTAATGATTCTACCCTTCTTCTCCCCCTTCATTAGAATTATTTAAATAACCCATTTGGGATGTCGACATGACTGCCACCTTATTGTAGATTCAAATCTTTTGGAAATTTAAATATATATATAAGAAATGACTTTAAGGCCTCGTTTCGACTTGCCCTTTGATTTTGAAGTTTGTATGCAATGTTTTTTCTTGAAAACAATGCGCAAGTTGTAGATATTTTGCTATGGAAAGTAGTTGGACCCACAATTTCGACGATGGATCCACAGTTTGAAAAAGTCGTCCTGTCGAGGTCAATATAAATTTCAAGAGCACATGAATTTAGAACATTGGTTTCTTTATAAAAAGAAACAAAACCAGATTTCTATTATTGCATTGTGGGAGAAATTCTTGCTGTAACGAAGAATTTTTTAAAGAGACGTTTTCTTTCTTCATAATTATATAAGTGAAAATTCACTTTTATTTCTGTAAATTACTATCCATCACAATACATGAAACCTTTATTAAACCTTCAGAATATTTTCTTTATAGAAATTTGCAATCGTATTATTTAAATGAAAGGAATCATTTCCTATTGATAAATTGTTAAATAAAAAAATATATTATAATACTTAAGTAACAGCTGTGATTTTTTTTCTCAACATATGCCAAAATTTTAGTGGTTTTGTATTGGATTTGAAGGAATATTTAACAGCACAGTAGTTCTTTAATGCCACTATATACAAAAAATAATTTAAATTATTTCTTAGATCATATTCATATTTTTAAATTTCTACCAAAATAGCCTCTCACAAAAAGTTTTCTAAATACATGAAGTATAAAAATATTCTTACCATTGTTCAGTATTCATTTATTATGAAATTTTTACGTGACTTATATTAAATATTATTCACGCAAAGAAATGCTTCCCCTTTTCTTCTGATGAAAACAGCAACTTGAATGAACACATTTCTTGCTCGTAAATTTTTCAAATAGAGTTTCCTTCCTCCTGAACACGGTGTTTTTTTTACTGTGCATAATTTTTTCGCTATTTTTGTCGCCACTATTTGAAGTTATGAGAAGAAGCATGCAGTACTTTTCCATCTATTGGTTTTGATTTGAGGTCCCATAATTTGACGATCTTTCTTTTGTGCCCACCCAACTACTAATATTTTATTTGTTGGTTTGATGTAATCCATACTGATAACTATCAAATATAGTAGATTTCTTATTCTTTGAAATCTTTATAAGATCGAAGACCCCTATTTCGATATTGATCAAATAATAAATATAACACTGATTTTTTTTAAAAAAAATTAATGAAATGCTTGTTTTATCCGGGGTGGAACCAGCAAAACAACTGTCGACTGAAATATTTTGCAATCGAAAAATGAGGAAAGATGCGGCATGTTTGCTATTGAAGGAATTGCAAAAGAAGAGGAACAAACAAAAGCGAAATAATGTATGTAAACAAAGATTCCCCAGTGTTTGAGTTCCCGGCAGCCTATGCGTTATGGCCACTTTCCAAAGTACATGAGTCTTCTTACCAGCCGGTTCACTATCTAAGCAGTATTAGGACTGAAATATGTGATACATTTTAGGTCGATGTTGTAGATAGAATTTTAACTATCCGTTTGAAAAATAAAAATTTAGAGAAAAAACATTTTAATAAAATAAGTTTTAAGTTTTTAATTTACACTGCAAAATAAGGATTTTTTTCTCCAGTGCTCCACACTTTTGCAAACTATTCTTTTTCCTCTCCCAAATTTACTCAATTACTTTTTTAAATTTTAATTTTAGGAGTATTTTTCTTTGTTTCTTTTTATAATCACTCTTCGTTAAGATTTTCCATTTAATCAGACTCATCATATTTAAATATTTCTTCATCTTATTAGAATATTATGTTGACTTATCTGGATATGTATTTAGCTATTAATAATTATCATAAGTATTCTTTACATGCTTCTTATACATTCTACTTTAAAAATTCACAGCATAACTGGAAAATCAAGAGAATACGTCGTTTCAAGACTACATAAATTTGTAACAGTGTCACGAAAGACAAAAGAAATCACACTAAGAATATTTAAAATAATATACAGTACATTGCATTTTTATAAAAATCAAATAAATAGTAAATGTTAGATAAGTTTTAAAAATAGTAAAGGGCTTTATTACGTATTATTATTCCATTTTCACTCATAATGTTCCATTAAAATATCTCTAATCACAATTTTAATTCATAAAATAAAAAAAACTGTTTTAGGAACTTAAAATAGCAAACTTCCTGGTAATACTGAAACACGCACACACACAGATGAAGGGGGAAGGGGGGAAATGGATTTTTAACATGAAAGCATATGCTTTAAATTTGATAGGTATCTTCAAATTTTTCGCTTAAAATTATTCCAAAAATTAAAGTTATATATATATATATATATATATATATA
>JAOUZG010017157.1:4785373-4802011 GCA_026289955.1 Argiope argentata | reverse complement strand
TGTGTGTGTGTGTGTGTGTGTGTGTGTGTGTGTGTGTGTGTGTGTGTAAAGTAACATACAATTCCTATGGAAAAATAATAACTATCATCAAATGAGGACTGTCAATAACTGCAGCACCAAGCCTAGAATTCTGGTAAATTAAAGTGAAGAGTGGTTAGATTAAGGTATTCCAGCAGTGAAATAAACTAACTGAATCTGTCCCTTTCTCAATCAACGCTAATTAATGCCCTTTGTTCCCAAATGTTTAATTTAAAAATAGATTTCACTCAAGTATAATAAAAAAAATATTAAGAAGAAACTATAATGGTTTATTTTGTTTTGTGTGTGCTGGTACATAATGTTAGGTAAGGAAGATGACAGGGTTCAGAAACAATGTAAATTTATTTTTAATTAGAATGATATAAGGAAAAATTCGGGATAATTAATTAATTAGGTTAATTCTATGCTAAATAGCCAGTTAATTAATTTAGTTATTGAAAAAAAATCTGTTCGTTTGAGCAATTTCCATCGGCAGCGGTCTTTTGAAAATACCACAATCAATATTCGAAGTACAGCTATGTAATGTTAATAAGGAAAGTATGTTTTCAGGAAGCCAGATGCTTTGGTGTACTTGAAGGAGTTTGAAAGGAATAAGTAATTTATTCGGCAAGCGTCCTTATTATACATTAGACTGATTATACTACAAAATTTTTATTTTCAGGATAGAAATGCTATCGTCAATAATTTTCAAATTTGGCCTGGCGGAATTGTACCATATGTAGAAGATCCTGGCCTCAACAAGACCGTCAGTAAGTTTCTGTTGAATCTTAATCTTATTATTGTCGGGTCAATAAAGGTAATTGGGAGCAGATATTGCAGTTGTTTACTTTTTTTGTTTAAAATGTTTTTATAAAAAGGAAAAGAGGTCTGTAATTTATGTTGGTGCATAATCTTGTTCCGGAAGGCTCATTAGACAATACATTTTTTTAATTCAAATTAATTTATTAATAAACCAATCTGAGTACCAGTAAACTTTCATAACATCCTAATATGATCTCAAGTACCCCAGAGAGAATTTAGAAATTTTAAACATGTATTTTCCTTTTGAGTCCTGCGACAAATAAATATGAAGTAAATATTTTTGAAATAAAACTACTTCTTATAGCCTTATAGATTTATTTTACTTTTTTTTCCCAAGTACCTCAAAATATTGTTTTTGCACTGTTTTTTAAATAAAAAAAGTATTTTATTTAATCGAATATCGCATGTAAACTTTCATCATAATTGATTATACCACAATTACATTAAATTTGGAGTAATTTACTCTCTTTTCTATCTCCAATTTTACTTTGAAATGCCTAAAAATAGACTCTTAAAAAAGTTAAAATGGAATATCAGTATGAGATACGTGAAGGAAATATGAGATTTGAGACTTGTTTTAAAATGAATAAAGAATAAGTTTAATATTAAAAATAGAGATCCAATTTCAAATAGAACTTTAAGTCTCCAAATCAGTTCATGTTTCACTAGCATTTATGTAGCCTGAAAAATTCAACTCGATGGTGGAATCTTGTAGATTTATCTGACGTTCGACAATCATAAACCCTTATTTACTAAAAGAAATATCGAGTTATTCAAATTAGTGCTCTTGAAAAGTATCACATTCAACTGATTATCATCAACTTCATCAGTCCCTGAGGTGGACGAATAAGGATCATTCATTCTGACCCTTTCAATGTAATCGAATAAAAAAATGCTATTTGTTAAAAATCACAATTCTTTGTCATTCTCCTGTTTCCTTATGTTTCTGAAAAGATCATCCTCTCGAAGTTCCTCTTTTAGTATTACAGGATTTTTTTTCTCTTTTTGACACCTTGTCTTTTCCTTGACATGAATCAGCACCAAATCTTTATAAGTTATTATCTTCCACTTGGGAAAAGTATTATGTAGACCTCATGGTATATTCACTAAATATGTCAATTATAAATTTGGAATAAAATAGTAAAAATTATTGGCAAGACGTTACACTTCCACGTTCCTAGACATAATACCACTTTCTATCCTAAAATAAATTATTCAAAATGTATCAAAATTTGGGCTTTTATCATTTTAAAAATTTGCTCCTAACTATCCGATGATGAAAATAGTCAGAGGTGAGCCTATGCTTCATTTTACAAATCCAAGAAATGCATAATGGCGAATATCTTGAAATTAGCGACATAGCGAATGAGCATGGATACTTAAAAATAATTTGATTCCACTTTTTCTTTTGACTGAAAAAAACTAATAAATATTATAAAATTTCATTGATTAAATGCTGCAGAGCACTTATCAACTTCCTCTAACGGGGCACATTTCCCTGCTCCTGAAGATCTCTTGCGCGTACTGTAGTCACTATTCCCACTAACTCGTTGCTCCCAATTGTCCTCAGTCATTTCATCCATGTGATAACGGCATCAAATGTTTTTGTGAACTCTTCCTAAAACGCATCTAGCATTTGCTTTCTCTCTGATGGTTTGTCATTTTTTTTATTCCTTTAACGCTGACTTGTATAACCCTCTCCAAACATTCAAAAATTCTATCTATTCTATTTCTCAGTTTGAATTCCTCCGTGTTTCGATGTCTTGCATGCATTAATATTTTTGAGATGGAATGGTGTATAAAAAAATTGTAATATCTAATATGCAATTGTGCGCTTTCTTTACAAATATTATTGCGCAATAATTTTTTTCTCACGGAGACCGATAATAATTTACGTGTTGTTTCACTTTCCCATGATAAAAAGTATAGGCTTTTCAATTAGAACTTTTTAAAGTACTAATTGAATACTAGAAAAATGTGATCCTAAATAGGATTAACGTAACGGTGTCTAATAACAGTTATGTGAAAGAAATGAGCTTCCATTTGGAAAATTGTCCCCGATGACATAAATAATCACATGTTATGCCCTTTGAGGAAATAACTATACTTTTGTAAAAAATAAGATGTCTAAATTTTTATGCTTTCTCCCTATATTCTCAGTCATATTTAGAAAAATATTTTTCACAAAGAAAAATTCCACAATTCTGCACCTAAGATTATCCTGGTGATAAAACTATAAAAATTACGACTTGCAACGGCTTTAGCAAACATTTATTGATTCAAAGTATTTAAAATGTAATTATTTATATCGTTTATAGCTCTTCCTCTAGCTGGCAATATATACTACTTATCCTTAATGAATTAGAAGTTAGCTCTTGCACTTTGATTAGAAGGAAAATCCTGTATACTACTCAAGTTTGAAAATCAGAGATTACATTTATATTCCTAATCATCGAAGATGATGAATTTATGTTTTTACATTCCCTAACTAAATCCGCAGACACAAAGATATTTCAGACTTGAAAATTGAAAACTCAATGTTTCTTGAAAAATATCAAAATAAAGCATTTCCAAGATTCTAACACTTTTTCACTTTCATCAACAATTCCCCTTAAAAAATTATTCAAGAAATAATTCTTCTTTAATACAGATTCTTTAATTGTAATGCAATAGATAATACTTTAAAAGCAATGGCAATAAAAACAGTAATAAAGATTCTTCATTACTGTTAATGAGTGAGATGTTAATTCCGTCTGAAAATTCATAGATTTTCTTTAATATTTAGACCAACCGAAAACTGTGTCAGCTTCTTGCAATATCATATGCTTTTAAAATATGTAGAAAAATTGAATTAGTTAGTGTTTATAATTTGAACTATATGAGATGGATATCAAAATCAGAAAACATTAGAGCCTTAATAGTTAAAACTAGTTGCTAAAGGTTTTAAAAAAATTATTCGTTCTCATCTGGCTCATTTAATTTTCTACCTTCTCTTCAGAGGATTGAGACCATTTGTGTACTGATGAACAAATTTCAAGTAAAGTAAATTCACTATAATGGTTGAAAATATATATTCTCTAAGTATATTTATCACAGTTTCCTGTGAAAAAAACATAACAAATGCTTAATTTTTTGCTGGCTTTAGTGAGGTTCATCCTGGAACGTTCCTTCAACCATTACTTAAAGCACACATGCATCAAGTTCGTGCCTCGCACCAACGAAAAGGACTACATTCGGATATTCCCAGGCCAAGGGTAAGCATTCTACATAAGTTTCAGTTTTAAATGAATCGAAATGTTTCAAAAATATTCCTTTCTTTGGTAACCTTTATTTGGAAACCTTCGACCAAGTTCAGAATAGTAGTTTAAAAGCTTTCTTAAAATGTCCGTAAAGGATTTCTTTTTTAAAAGCTAATGAGCTAAATATTGTCTTTTTTGCGTACTTTGTTCTGTTTTTGGAGGAATAAAAGTTGGAAAAAGGAATTAATACACTGCTTGAAATATACTCTATGTCGTGCGACATGAAAGTTAAAGCAAATCAAAATCGTGTGTTTCAATAGTTTTTTTCGCTGCTATAAATATTTCCGTTTTAAAGAATATGGATGTTTCCGACTCCAAAAAATATTGTTAATATAAAAAGAAATTAATATAAATCTCTTTTTATTATCTTTTTTTACTAACAAAAGTCTACGTATTGGGCTGGCAAGGAAGTAATTTCAGTTTTTAGTAGTAGCGTTATGTTTGTTTCGTTATTCTTTTGTCAATGTTAGAATATTTTTTTTCTTTTAAGATTTGGCAGTCAGTACCTTTAGGTCGCTTTAGAAATCAATTTCGTGTAATTTTGTTTACTACTGCCAGGTTACGATCAGTTTTAACATGGAGTGCGAGCTTGGAGACGTCTTAAACTTATTAAGAAGATCGAAAATTGGGCTCCACACGAATTGAAAGAATTCATCAAACACAACGAATCAATGTTTGTGATCGCTTTTCAAACGTAATGCAATCGACCTATTTTTGAAATGACGTATCATTGCCGATGAAAAATGGATCGTCTACAATTACGTTAATCGATAAAGATCATGGTCCAAGCATGATGAACCAGCCCAAACCATATCAAAAGCTTGAGTTGCATTGAAAAAAGATCATACTGTCAATCTGGTGGGGGTTACAAAGGTATGTATTTTGAGCTGCTTCCAAGCAACTGAACGATCAACTCAGATGTTTACTGCCTACAACTTATGAAATTGGAGGAAGTAATCAAAAAGAATAGGCCAGAATTGGCAAATCACAAACAAATCGTAATGCAACACGACAATGCGAGGTCTCACACATATTTAGCAACTATTGGAGCTTGGTTGGGAAATGATGTCGCATCCCCCTTACGGCCCTAACCTTGCACCATCGAATTATCATTTATTCTGAATTTTTCAAAACTCCTTATATAGCAAATATTTCAGTAATAATGATTACCTCAAATCGCACTTAGTTGAATATTTTGCTATTAAGGATCTGAAATTCTATGAGCGCGGGATCATGAATTTACCAGAAAGATGGCAAAAATTCATCGAACAGAGTGGAAGATATTTGACTGATTAAAGATACTTTTTTGTGTAGAAAATTTGAGTTTTATTCCACACTAAAAACTCAAAATTATTTTCTTGCCAAATCAATATATCCTTTTTAAGCCTAAGAGACGACGATTACATCGGAATTTTAACTCACTTTTAAAATGTGATGTTCTTAAGTTTTCTGCTTATATTTGATTCCTGTCTTGATAACTTGAAACTAGTATTTGATTTGGAATCACTTCCTATGTTGTAAAGTTATAGTACAAAAATATTCCTAATTTCATAAAAAGCATTGATATTGGGAATTTTTAAAGACCTCGTAAATTAGAGTTGCATTTCATTCTGCAGAAGGCCACAGCTATTTTTATCTTTAATATTCTTCTGTACAACAATTCATAGCAATATTTTCTGATGAGTCTTTCTTAAAGTCGTGTTCTTAATAAACACATGGTTGAATTTCAAATTGGACTAAAGAACATAAAGAAATTAACTTTGAATTTTTAATTTATTTCTCCAGAAATATCAAAAGGACAGAACAAATATCTACAAAGATATGAATAGACTGGTATATTATTCTTTGACTTTTACACACAATTTTTTGTAGTTGAAAACTGAAATGAATTGAGTGGATTTCATTAAATTTAAGCATTGAAATTCATAAACAAGTTTAACAGTTTAATTTTTCTGAACAAAGTGTGTAAAATCAATCTTTTTTTTTACTTTAATCACGAGAATTTTCCTGTATTGATAGAATTAAGACTTGATCAATATATAATTGGTTTAAATAACTTAAATTAAAAAAAATGAAAATATTTTATTTTATCCAAAAGTAGAAATACTCAAATGTTTTGAGAGCATCATTTTTCTACAACTTTTTAGATATTTCTTTCTAATTTTATCAATTTCTGTATTTAAAAAAAACACTGGATGAAAAAATACTGGTGATATATCACACGAGAAGATTATATTCGTGATAATGTTAAGAACTAAAAGAATATTTTTAAAAACTCACAGCATTTCCAAACTAAACATACACAAAAAAAATTAAAACTCCGTTTTTAACATAACATAAATTTAATATAATTTGTTAAAAAACATTTTAATTAAACATTTAAAATACTAATTCATATTTTTTTTCCTCTTCCAGCTGCTACTCGTACGTGGGGAGAGTGGGAGGACAACAGCCCGTGTCCTTGGGTGAGGGATGCGGCTGGGAAGGCACAATCATCCACGAGCTAGGGCATGCCCTTGGATTTTACCACGAGCAAAACAGATCAGATAGAGACGATTATTTAAAAATATATTGGGAGAACATCTTGGAAGGTGTGGAAACAAGAGTTGCTAATTTTAAAGTATTGAAATGATATTTACTGAAGAATCAGGACTTTTGCTCATCAAAAGCTTAATATTTGTTAAAATAGTCAGGCGATGCAATCACCTGACTAAATTGCTTTGTTTCGATCTGACAATTTTACTGAATGCCTTTTGAATACCTTTGTTGCCAAACAATTAATATCAAAATTTGACGAGGAATCAATAAGAGTTGAGGTCACAAGATGACATACCGAATTTTATTAATATAAGCCATTGTAAATATAAGTTAGCGCGTTCATATACATACAAAAATACAGAACAATAGACGGTCCCCTTTTTAGCTATTTCGAGCCAAAATAAGTCTATATTTTATTTGATTAGCCTATATAATAAATTTCTTCTAGCAAACTGTTAGTGTTTAGTATTCATAGAGATTACTAACAGCCAAACTTCTGTGCATAAATTTCGTACAAAATTTTGTATAAACTTTTAAATTTGGCGTTGATTCCATACACCAAATTTTAGAGAACTAGCTCAACGAGTTTTCGAGTTATCTTGTTCATAGATAGACAAAGCTCTAAAAATGTATTTTTCTTAGACGTTGCTGTTGCACGTGCCCATTGACCAGTGCTAGACCAGGTCAATGACGTCATGCACCTTCAAAAAGTAAAACACTGTTGAAGGATCGTCAACTAAACGCTGTTTGGAGAGCCCCAGGCACGCGAGGAAGTGATCAGGCGAACATTTGGTACAAATTTCAAAGCTCTTGGATCCTTCAGAGAATTTCACCCATTTAAGGTGACGACGTGGTCGGAAGAGGGCAAGAATAGTTTGTTCCTGTCTTTCTTATCCATTGAGATTTTACCCTTAGAGATTCGTTAAAATGCAGAGTTCTTATATTTTGGCGATTGCAGTATTTCCTCTGTACTTCGCAAAAAATATCTCTTTCTTCATATTATACAGAAGACTTTATTTCCTTTATTATTGAAAAATATTTTTCACTTATAATAATTTTGAAAAAAAAATTCTTTTCCGTTTTGGTAAAACTTTATCAACATCTTTAAAGGATGCTAAGTAGAGCGACTTAAAATGACCCTATAAACTGATTAGAAATTGATGAAGAAAAAATCATTTAGACCCGCTAAGTTTTATAGAAAGAAATATTTCAAGCTTTTACAAATGAGTTTCATTGCTGTAGTCAGCAATTACATACGTTTTTGAAAAAATAACGCTTGCATCAGAGAAGATACAGAGGTTCTTTTATGAAATGATACCAACTTTTTTCGCAAGATTTTTGTTTTTAAAATCTTGACTTTTCAAAAAGTGTTAGACTGAACTTAAAGAGTATGAGCATTTTTTTATTATTAAAACGCATTATTAAAATTTGAAGGAATCTTAAAATGTATATGGAAGTATTTATAAGGAATAAATTTTAACTAAGAATGTTCGAAATATAGCATATCTTTCATTTTGAAATTTACAAAGTCAGATCTATAACGCAGTACATAAAAATTCCAGACGCATATCACAAATGTTCAGGAAAATATCAATCTTGCAGCGAGCTGAATTTTATACGGTTTCTAAATAAAGTTAAGTCTCCAGGGGTTTTTCACAAATTAATATTCTTCGAATAGTTCTTCATCAATTCAACGCAAGGTAGAAATATATTAATTTTAGTTTTGTTATATTAGCATCTCGTTTTAAAGCTATAACCAGGTCTAATTTGGGAGTAATTTTGAACCGCGGTCAGATGCTGTGGACGGTGGTTGAGCTGGCCCCATTCTTTCCAAACTTCCGCACCACACCAGTAGGTAGACTTTTAGCACCGAAGGATTTAACTCGCACCAGGCCGCTTACAAGGCGGTGGAATCGGGTATTGAACCTGAAACTTTCTGATTTCGAGATCTGATGAACAGGATACCATGGCCCCTAGAAATACATTAAATACTTCTTCATGCATATAGCTGAATTTATGCTTAATGAAACATGAATTATAATAAAATAAGGATTATAAATATTAAAAAAATAATCGTTCTATTTAGTATTATTTTCCCAAAGATTAAACTTCTAGCAACAAGAAACTCGATTTAGAATATTAATAACAAATTATTCCGATCCGCCTGAGGATACACATAACAAATCTAAATAACTTGATGCCATAATAGCACTGATGAGAGAAAGGTTGAGTTCTTAAGGTCATCAACGATCACACTACAACCTATCTCGTAGGAGGCACGTCTCGTCATGGATAGGGAATATCCAACCATTTCTGGAAGTTTCTCATCCCCATGTCTGAAGTACCCAACAGGTGAACTTGATCTAGAATATGATTAAAAGCCTTCAAGGGCCATTACTATTTACTACAGATGAGTTAGTTTGAGACAGTACAATTGCTTGCAGCAAAGATGAGTGCTACTCTTTAAAGAAGATAAGTTTTTGAAATGCTCGGCAGAAATCGAGAGATATTCAGGAAATCAGGCCAGCGTTATGGGAGGTCGCTACCAAGATCAAATTCCAAATTTCAATTTATACCAAAAGTGTTGAGGAAATTGACTGACTTACTCGGATTTCAGTTATTTATTCCACAAAATAACTCGAAGTTTAAATGGAATGTCGCATTCAAACTGGATACAATATATATGGGTTCTTATATCTTGATGACATTCAAACGAATTTTTATGTGATATGCAGATTCTGAAACATTTGCTATCTTTTACACATGCACTTTTAAAATGTATTTATTAAAAATAACTATATCTTTTTTTTCCTTCTTTTTTTGAGAGGGAGAAAAATGAAAACGCATTTGAGTTTCGTGAATTCTGGAGCATTGAGCGAAAGACGCATTTCTTCATAGGTAAAGAAGACCAGTTCATGAAGCTGAAGCCCAACCAGAACCAGCTGCTGACCCCCTTCGACTACGAGTCCATCATGTTATACGGCTCCATGAGTTTCTCCAAGGACCGCAGAAAGCTGAGGACAATGGAAGGCAAGAACGGAGAATATCTCAGAGATGTCCTTTCCAAGGGAAAACTCAGTCCCAGCGACATACAAAGGATCAAGAAGCTCTACAAGTGTTAGCAGCATGAATAAAAATTAACAGATCGTTTTTCTTTATTTAAACAAAGAAATGTCATTTAAAGTTATTTCCAGTGTTGTACTTTTTATTTTAGTCTTAATAATTCAGAATCCTTTAAGCATGACATCATATGATACGTGCAATTTCGAAATTCTGCCTTGTTTGGCATTTTTAGAAAGTCTTTCATCCGTACCGTTTTGTATCCCAGTCTGTTGATTGGTGACCTTTATATTCAGTTAATTTCATTTGGCATTATGTTTGAATTAATGGAAGAATTAACTGTTATAGGTATGAGAAAGTTCTAAGTTAATAAATTTATTTAGAACTTACTTTTTAATCGATTTTACATGATGAAGTTAATATTGATAGAAGCATGGGATTTTGTCTGATATATGAAAGTGACGAAAATATTTTTTACATTTATCTTTTTTCGTTTTGAGGGCTGCATCAAAATTTATCTATTTTTTACCTCCTTACTATCTTGTCTCAGTGGAAACGAATGTGTTTTTACCCATTTGTGTATGTGATTGGATGAAAGTTTGCAATTGGTAGTGTATGTCTGATTGATAGTTGGAGCATCCTGTATACAAGAACTTAAGTAACTAATTTCGAAAATAGATTAAGATATTTTTCGAAATTCTCTTGAACTACATGAGCTCCTCGATTTCAAAAAAAAGACTTCAATTCCATTTTTTCAATAAAAATTTGATCCCAATTTCATTTTAGGAAACCAAAAATTGATGAAGAAAATGATTATTTACCAGTTTTATCGCAGCCAAAAAATCGGTAATTTATCACATTTATTCTATAAAAACACAATAGCGATAGCTGAATCACTTTACAAATTTTCCAATAAAGAGGGCATTTAGTGACTTTAAATAGCCATATAAAGTGCAAAATCTTGGTCGAAACTGCCAAAAAGCCTCAAAAATTTGCGCCGAAAGCCTTTCCTAATAAGCAGAAGACTTTTAATTGATAGAATTTTCATAATAATACGTATAATTAGCCATCTTGGATGACTAATTTGTTCTCCCAGATTAAAGACTTTTTAAGCTGTTAATTATTAATATGGAATTCCTGATTTTTTTGTAATTTGACATCTGTCTACTTACGGAGATGAATTTTTGAAAAATCCCTCTAATGAACTATTTCGGATCATTTTCTGGATCAGTGTGAGTGCAAATAACGAAAAATATGAATCAAGAAATTCTGCACCAATTCAGGTTCTGTAAAATGTGTCGATTCGAAAAAAGTATTGAAATTTGCAACACAAATCAAAAAGCTTTAAAAAAAATATTCTATTACATATATTCCAATTATTTACAAAAGCAACAAACATAACTATGGTGAAGGAAATGGACTATAATCTTCGAAATATGTACATTTTCAAAAAAGTTACAGCTTATCGAGTCTTTCTGTATTGAAAATTGTATCTACTTTTCTAATCTACTTTTGAACAATGTTCAAAAGTAGATGCAATTTCAATCCGTTTCGCTTAAACACTGCTCAACACTTATTCTAATTTGCCCGCCTTGATGATGGAACATATTATAAAATAAATTATAATTCAGAGAGGCGAATATTTGATGAAATGGAAAACGTACAACTTCTATAAACTATAATAAAGTAATACTTCTTCTGACTATAATAGTTTTGGGAGATATGGTCATCATTTTCCTTGGTAAGTCATGTCAATTTTTCTTCTGGTAGTGATCAAGTCTATATTTGAACTCGATTAAATTTTGTTTGAAATATATTTCTTGGCTACTTTTAAATCTTTTTGGTTTTGAGTTTTAGCGAGCCTAATTCAAAGCATTTCCAGCAACATTCGCCAACTTCCTCAATGAGCGAATCCTTGAGGCAAGTACAGCAGTTGAAACGTTCAACGAATCGGTATGAGGTGTTCGTGTAATGAGCGCTTGCATTTCATTGCTGCCAGTTCACGACATTTAGTAAACGCGATTTCGGTTCTATATCTGCCTATTTATTGTTCACAATGATTCTGTATTTATTTCAACATTTTATATGCTTTAACAAGAAAAGATATGATTATTTTGGCTTATTAGAGAAAGAAATCAAACGAAAACTTAACAAAAAAATTAGAGCAAAGATGCGAAACAACTAGATTCACCTTAATCTGTCTAGGTATTATATATACATATAACAAAATTAGTAAAAATACCAAGTTAATAAAGATTAAAATGAAATCTGCGATGCATATTTCTATGTATCATGACAGGAAATAATTTCTTGAACGGCCAAGCACCACGTGCTCGTGCAAATTAAATTATATTTTTATTCATCTTAATTGTTTCATTGAAGGAGTCACTTTAGTATTGCAAACGACCCAAAAAACTTTGTTTCGCATTTATTGTTTAAAAAATATTATATGTAGTAATCAACTTATTATTTTTAATCAGTTTTTATAATTGCAATGGCAACATGTTATCAGAAACTGATTTTTTGAGATGTTCTTGCAGATAATAAATTTTTTTATGTTTCGCCTACGGATTTTTGTTGACGCCAAAACCCTCATTCCCAAAACAACATCATGTTCTGATTTGATTAAAAGTAAAATGAAAAAAATAAATAAATAAAATAAGAAGAATCTGGCTTGCAGACTTTCTCAAGGGTCAACCTTAGGCAGGGATTCAAATAAGGGATTTTTTTTCTGTGAAAGTTCTGACTATTTGTCTAACAATTTACCCCTCATGACCCAAATATCCCCAGAAATTGAGGCCTAAGAGATGCACCATTTTTCATCCGTATTCTTCGACAAATAGTCAAACAATCCACAAGTTTGATTTGATTTGTCTGTTTTAGTGGAATAAGAACCAGAAAAGGCCATACCGTGGAATACATTTAGTCAAAAAAAAGAGTAAAAGTGTATAAAAAGTTTAAAAAGTGTACAATAAAATTCACGATGCAAAAAAAATTCAATTATAAAATTGCAGAAAAGACGATGATGGGCTAAGCAATAAAAACAAGAGAATTTCAAATAAGGTTATAAATTCCAATTGCTTTTTAAAACTTAAATATACTTTTGGATGGATTTTTTCCCAAAATCATTTGCATACCAGGGATAAGGAGCTAAAAAACTGTAGATGAAAATCTGGACATTCAATAAAAATATGACGAACCGTTAAAACTAAATAGAATTTTGAGGAAAAAGGAGTTCTATTGCCGAATAAAAGATATTTGTGGGTTAAGCGAGTATATCCAATGCAGAATCAAGCCAATTTGACATTGAGTTAGCGCACAAGGCCAAAATGTTATCGAGGGTTTTATAGAATGGAGTTTGTTGCTAGTCTGATTATTCCTGCCACTGAGAATACAAATGATATGCAAAAAATTTTTACCATCTGAATGTGGTGTTCCTCTCGTCAAAAACAAACACGTTGTTTTTGCAGCGTTGTCTACCTGCTCATTTCCTTCGATTCCAATATGTCTCGGAATCTGGCAAAAAAGGACGTCGAAGAAGTCCCTATTTTGAAGGTCTCTTAAAAGGTCCAGGATCTGCAAAGCAACCGGATGAATGTGATTATGAAAAGGAAAAAGTGTTTTTAAAGAACTCATACAGTCAATATGTAAGCAGAATTTGTGTTCAGAGCAGAGGGTTATTTTTTGTAGGGCATAAAGGATTCGAAATGTCTCTAAACAAATTCTTAAGGCAGAGTGGTGTACGGTATCCAAACTGCGCAAAACGGAAAACCCTGCAGACTCATAGAACCTACATCCCTAATCAATGAGTTATATAATAACTGTTTCGTAGATACGAAGCAAAGAGATATATCCCCCCAAGAAGTTCTTGAAAGCACCTTCAGAATAATTAATGGCATATCACACTTTTGCAGATGCAAGACATGCGGAAGGAAAGTGAGCTTACGATCAAATATTATCCCTAAAAATTTAATCTCATCCACAACTGGAATCGCGACATTTCGAATATCGATCATAGGATCAAAATGAATTCCTCACTGTTTACAAAAGTAAACGCATTTACTTTTTTCTGGAGAAATCGTGTGTCCATTAAGATCCTACCAGTAAGTTAGCTTTTTAAGTGCAATTTGCAGTAGGTGCTCAATTGTGCACATATTGCTGCCTTGACAGGAAATCTGAAGATCATCCACATATAAAGTGCTTTGAACAGATGAAGGTAAAACATCGGGAATTTGACTAAAATGAATCATAAAAAGGGTTACACTGGGGATGCTTCATTTTGGAACCCCTTCAGCTTGAAGAAAAGGAGGGGAGCAAAAATTTCCGATTCGGACACGAAACGATCGTAAAGATAAAAAAAATTCTTTAAGAAAATAGGTAAATATCCTTTAAAACCAAAATTTAAAAGAGTTGAAAGAATGCTAAAGCGCCGTGTGCGATCGTAGGCTTTTTCTGCGTCAAAAAAGATAGACAGAAGATGATTTCGAAGCAGAAATGCGTTGCATATTTGGGTCTCGAATAGAACGATATGATAAATTGTTGAACGTTTTCTTCGAAAACCACTCTGCAACTGCTGAATACAGCTCCTCTTTTCCAATTCGAAAAGAAACTTACCATTTACCACGCGCTCCAGTGTCTTTCATAAGCAATTTGTGAGCGCAATAGGTCAGTAGTTTTAGAGGATTAAATGAATCTTTACAGGGTTTGAGAACTGGAGTCACTATAGCTTCATGCGATTGGGTAGGAAACTTTCGTTCAGCCCAAATGCGATTAAATAATAATGGCAGATTTGAAAGAAAAGTAGCAGACAAATGGTGAAGTATGTTATATGTAATTCCATTCGGAATGGGGATGGTATCTTGTGATTTAGACAAGCCTAAAAGCAGGTCATGCATTTTAAATTCAGAATTATATGAAAGGGATCTTCTGATATAAAACCTCAAAATCTTTCATTCTACTCGATTCTTTAGGATCACAAAAGTAGGCTTGTAGGAATCAGCGGTAGAAACGTGTGCCAAATACTTCACAGAAAAAATCCCTGGTTTGAATCCCTGTTTGAGGGTGGCCATTTAGAAAGTCGCCAGGCCGAATTCTCATTTTATTTTTATTCCTTTTTACGCTTATTAACTTGGTATTTTTACTAATATGGTTATGTCCATCTGTGCTTTAGTAGTAGCAGGATAAGTGCTCTCTACATTTGTGCATTTTAGTTTTATTAGATTGTTTCAGAAATAGATTTTACACTCAGTTCCAAAAGTTGAGCACGGAGAGGAAAATTCTAATTTCCGGAAGCCAATCAGAATTGAAGAGGATGCAATTCGCTGCAGAGGTAGATGGAAGTAAGTGAATACGTTAGATAACACCCAATCGCGCTTTCATGTGAAGAAATATGCAAAAGGGGCGGTCTTATAAGAAAGCTTTTTGAAGAGTTTCAGTAGTTGATTGTAAGTTCTGATAGAAGTTGTTTAATACTTTCGTACAATTAGTTTTCAAGACATACGTCTTTCTATGACTTCATCTAGTTTTCAGAAGGTGAATGGAAGATTCTGAGCCTTGATAGGCTGTGGGGTGCAATGAAGCAGGACAGTCAATCAAAGATGTTGCTCTTTTCTTCTGCGTTCATCATTCTGCATTTTCACGTTTATATACATAATTCTTAACCACACAGACAGTTGTCCGAACGCCCGCAGTCGGTCACCCAAGAGTTACAACCCAGCGGGAAATCGATATATTGTTATTGTAGCCGAGCGGAATCGCAGAGCGACCTCCACACTTGTGACATCTATGGTTACAGCTTCCATTGGTAAGGCGATATCTGCAGATACTGTACACCGAAGATTACATATGAGTGGACTGTACGTTCGGGTACCTCGAGTTTGTGTTCCTCTATCCGTCCAATTAAGAGGGACACGATTAAATTGGTGCCGGGAACGTGCCAATTGGACTGTGTCTGACTGGGGCAATGTCATGTTGACTGATGAGTCAAGATTTGCTCTGCAGCCAGATGACAAGCGTATAAGCATATGGCATTAACAAGGGACACGCAATCAACCCCAAAACATCACCTAACATCACGCATTCCGAGGCGGAAGCATTATGGTGTGGGCAGGGATTTCATTAGGACACCGCACTGACCTGCATATTTTTAAACAGGGTTCTATGACGGCTGCCCGGTATTGGAATGAAGTTCTAGAACCCATTATGAGATTGTACGCTGCAGTAATTGGCCCTACTTTTGTTTTAATGTACGATAACGCACGTCCCTATAGAGCTTACATCGTCGATGACTACCTGGAGAGTGAAGGGACTGCGCACATGGCGTGGCCAGCATATTCGCCCGACCTTAATCCCATTGAAAATCTGGGATGCTCTCGGCCCTGCTGTATTTTCGGGTTTCCCATCTCCAGCCACTTTTATTGATCTGGAAACTGCTCTAGAAAAAGAATGGCGATTTTTTAATTCTGCGGTGGCTGACCGCAGCAGGGTCACAAGATGAATTGAAAGCAGGATCACAAGATGTAAACTTTTTGTACAGATGACGGGGGGGAGGGGGTCACATACCCTGTTAATGTTCTTTTTTTGAATTTATGCTGTTTTTTTCCACTTTATATATAATTCTGTTTAAGTCTCCAGTATGCCATTATCTGATAACATAAAAATTTAATATTGTTTTCATTTCTGTATATAATTATTGATTTTGGTTTATGCATAAATATATATGCTACTTTCCTGTGGAATTTTGTATCAATGAAAGTAGTATTTGTTGATTTTTTTGCATTCTACATCTATGTGCTTAGCTTTTGGAAGTGAGTGTAATTTTTAATTTTTGGAATTTTATAATGCTTATAGTTTTGATTATATATATATATATATATATATATATATATATATATATATATAT
>JAOUZG010017157.1:4758144-4785273 GCA_026289955.1 Argiope argentata | reverse complement strand
TATATATATATATATATATATATATATCTATATATATATATATACTTGCCTGTATAAATGTTCGCTAAAATGTTCCATTAATATTTTATTTAATGTTTTCTCATAATAGGTTTTTCAAGTTAAAATTTTTGTAGTTATATTATTTACTTATACTATCACGTAGGCATGAAGCAGCTCATTGCATTACGCGTCTGTCTCTAATTTTCAGTAATACCAATAAAATTCAATTTTAAATTAAATGATAAATAATGAAATTATAGTTAGTATAGAGACGCATTTTAGTGAATCCCAGCATGTCTTTAAAAAATTATAAGAACTGAAAATATGGGTTGTTCGGCATTAAAGTCTTACGTGCTCTACAGAATGCTTTTCATTACTCATAATATCTCAAAGAATTTCAAAAAAAAACTTTCACGATTTCAACGAAAAATTCAGTTTTTATTTTTATTTTTTAAAAAAGATATAAACGCTGTCAATAATGATATCTTACTTTTTTCGGTTTATAAATATTTTTCAAAAAATTATGACTTTTAATTTTAGACAGTCCTTTGGTCCTAAGGAACCATATTCTGTAAAAGGATTTTTAATTATTCAGTTTTTACATAAATTGATGTACGTTTCTATATTCTGCTATCAAATCGGATTGCTTTATGGAGTTTTGAATAGAATTGTGTAGAACAATCATACTTTAATAATTTTAGACCAATCAGTCAAAAGAAAGCTTGGACTCTGATTGGGGTATCACCTTTCAGCTGTTCGATGAAGGGATCTTAAATCGCCCGTCTTCACTGAATGGTGGTATTCAAATTTCCATAAGTCAGTCAGTTTTAGTAGGGCAATTAATGAGGCATTAGGGCATTTATTGAGTTACATGAAATATAATTATTGACTTCATTTAGACCATTTTTACTCATGTATTTCTATTATTAAAGTTTTACAAATTAGTCCTGAATTGAAAGGATATATATTGAAACATGTTTGCCTTAAAACTGATAATTTGAATTAATAATTGTAAATGCATCATAAAGAATCATAGAAAATATTCTCTTGTATTTACTTTTTAGAAAAAATATTATTATATGAGAACAGGATGCTGGTTTGGCTTGAGGCTTTGAAAATCACTCACTATGCAGGCTGAAAACAGGCAATTAATCGCTTTTGAGGGATAATTTTTTTATCTTTTAGGATTATTAGAAAATGCTAAATGAGGTTGCCATATGTGGCAACTTATCCCCAAACCAAAACTATAACTTGACATTAATATTTGACGTGTACCCAATCCTTCTATTTAGCCAGTGAAGGGCAGGGTCGTAAGAAGTTATAACCCAAAGAAGCACAAAGAAAAAAAAATGGAAATCAATACGAAATATCTTGAGAAGGTATCGAAAAGTGTCTGTATATAAATGAATTATGATTATAAAATAAATATAGCTCATTAAAAAATTCAGAGAGCAAAACAAAGTTTTGAAGATTAGAAGATTTTGAGATGTGGGGAAAAACACATTGCTTTTCTGAAAATTAAAGATTGTGCAATACAATAATCAAGCGATCATTTAAAACCAGTTTAAACCAAATTTTCACACACAAAAAAAACTGTCTTTAAAGTAAAATTATGGTGTTTGGCCTATTTTCACATTTAATACATATGTGGCGCTAGTTTCATAAGTCAGATAACATCTACGATAACCGAAGTCGATTTTTGTATATTAGGTCATGTTACTCGTCTACCGCCTCTAGCGTCGCAGGGCTCTTACCGCGACCTTCAACGGCACACACACACACACATGTAATCTTTGTAAAAATCGACTCACGTGTAATTTGATAATCACGTCATTGTTTCAAACCGGTTAAAACTTGTTTTTGATTTCAATTAATTAAGATAAATAACGCCTTAAAAATAATAATGCTCTCACATGATAACATGAAATTTGAGACAGCAAAACTCAATTTTTATTTCTATTTCATATTTATTTCATTTTATTCACGTTTATTTCTTACAGACATGTGCTGAAAATTACATTTTTGCATGTTTAATTTGTAATAATAGTTGATATATTTTTCATTTCAGCTTTTGTCAATGTGGAGGCAATATGTTGATAAAAGTTAATTTTTTCCCTTTCACACGTAGTGAGTATGTGCAGATTAAATTTCATTTTATTTTTGCGAAATTGTTGATAAATACGGTTGAAATATTTATTTAAAAATTTATTAAAAATAGAAATTTCATTTGAATGTAAAAACATTGGTATCACTAAAAAGATAATCGTTTTATTTTCAATGTGATGTAAAAATAAATTTTGTGCTGTAGCATTTGCGGAAGTTATAGTGAAAAAATGTCAAAATTTCGCTTAATTTTTAACTAATTAAAATTCTCATAAAAAATTCGAAAAAATCGCTCTGAGGTGCACATTATCAGCCTCCAAACTACACATGTACCAAATTTGTTATCTGTAGGTCAAACGAAAACAAAAAAATTCCGAAAATACATCATAATCATCGATGCCATTTATTGATAGTGACCGTCCTTTTGCACTTTTTCACACTACTACTCCATGTCAACTTCTGAAATTTCCTGTTTCCCTGGTAAAAAACGAAAATTAAAATATCTTCAGGGTTCTAAAATGTTTCCCAGAGAGGAAGGATAACTGTTTTTTTATCATAAATTTATCTTTAATTTTCTCAAAAGGATGCCATGCACTATTAAAATAAAATGATGTGCGTTCAAATATTGTTTTGAGCAGAACACGGCGATGAATAGAAAAAAGCGTATATTCCCTTTTCTAGTCGTATATACACCCCACGAAGCGGATAATAGCAAAATTTTATTTCATATCTTATTCCCTAAAAGAATTTTAATATATTTTTTGAAAGAAAATTGTTTTTAATAAAATTTACCGTTGAGATCAATTTATGGCGAGATGCACATGTTTTCTGAAGACCTCCTAGTCCCAGAAAGCAGGGAATCGTTCTCTAAGCGTTTTAAAATTTGCTACTTTTGATTAGTTCCTTGCGAGAACTAACAGAATATACACCCCTTTTCCAACTCAAGAAGGCTAGAAATTGTTCTTTAAGCATAATTGCATCTACTATTTAATTCACTTCAATTAGTTTTAATGTCTATGTAAAAAGAAAGTTGTATTTGCCTGATGTAGCTTTTTTATATCAATTGTCAGAGACTGACTAATGAAAGATACAACTCCCACTTTAACTCTTCTATGTATTTTATTTTTAAACCCGCCTATTTAATCATATATATGATTTAATTATAATAATTATAATTACGGCAAATTAATCTTATGAACTGTTAGACTTGTGTAAGATACGCTGGGCATTTAAACAGAAATAATTCACTAAATTTAAATGCAAATGGTCCTTTCCTTGTTCTACTAAAATGCAGCTCACTATCCGTGAATTATTCAGAAAAACAAGTTGTCAGAATGTTTATAAAATTAAATAGTGAATTCCTATGAAGTAATAACTTCGAAATATAATTTCCATTTTTGAGGAATTTATTATGTGAGCTGATAAGAAGAAATTCTAGCTTATTACAGGGATAAAGACTCTTTTGCACACTTAAAAGTAGCGACTATTAATAAAATAGTAGGATAAAAAAATTTAGGATTTAATAGTAGGATAAAGAACTATTTTGTATTGCAACAATGCAGAAAATGATATTTGCTTCAAGGAATACGTGATCAGCAGCATTTCAATGCCATATAAAAACCTGCCGATATTTTGAAATCAGTGAATGAGTTCCTGCATTATTTCATCTTAAAATTATCTTGTCCAGTTTATACTAAAATTTAAGTATGTTGTACTTAAAAAATTTTTAAACTGTCATCTTGAATTTTTTTTTTTTTCATATATAAAATACTGGCTCTAATCCGCGACTTCGTATGCATGGAAATTTCGATGTCTATATGTGCGAAGTGACAGTCTAAAATGCTATCGAAACCGTATGCATGCTTAAATTTTCAACGTCAATTGGAGCAACGCAAAGACGTGAATTTTAAGCGCCAGCTGGGGTACCGCAATGCAGATTAGAAATTTTTTGTTTCATCTTCATTCAAAAGCACTTCTGAAGAAATCAAAAGATCTATTAATTAACAATGTTTAATTTTAAATTCATCATACACTACAAAAATAAACGGAATCGTTTTAAATAACCGTTACGTCTAACATCATTAGCGTGGGGGGGATGTTATGTTATTAAAACCATAAGGGTATTTTTCTGTTTGTCGGGCGCAAACGAACAATCGCCAAAGAAATTTGAGAAAATTTGGCGGAATTCTAAATTATTTGCTAACGGAAACATACCACTATAAGCATATATAAAAAAATATATAGCTAACACAAATACAATTTAATTACAAAAACACAGAGTAGAGCAGTTTTAATATATAGTCATTTTTGCCAAAAAAATAGTTTGCCACCAAATTTTAGCGAAATGGCATTTACAGTCACAAGTTGCAGTAAATTACTGGAAAATAGAAAAAAATGTCAATAAATGCAGTAATACGGAATGCACTAAAAGTTTAATCGAAAATAATGAAAATAGGCAAAAGAAATAAGTTCAGCAAGAAAAAAATCAAGAGAAATGAATAGGAAATAATGAATTTTATTAACACAAGAACAGCATAAGAAAAAAAATTTAATAAATATTCCTTTAGAATAGTAAGATAATATTAAAAGAGCACCGGAAATAGAAAAATAAAAACAAACGATTCAAAAAGCTCAGGTAGATGTTTTCAGATTTTTTTGGGGGTGGTGGAAAAGTTAGTTTTTAATTAATAAAAAATTAACCACTCAATTAACCGGAATAAAAATTAGCCAATGTTCTTCTCTAGACTATAATCTATCAGTGTGCTAAATTTCATCCAATTGCGTGATTGAACCCCATCATCCATCCATCCAAACTTTCACATTAATAATAGTAAAATAGATTATTTTTCAAACATGTAATGCAATACATGTAAAAGATCTTATATTTTCATAAGAAAGGAAATCTAAATTCAATAATTTTATAAGTTTTTAATAAATGGATAAAAATTCAAAATTTAATTTTAGCATTAGAAAGTCAAAACATTGCTCACAATTTCCATAATAATGCCCATAATTTCAGAGCAAATAGACCTAAACAAATGAAAGTTGGTTTCTAGACATCACTTTTGTTACAGTTTTAAAATTTCATTAGTAAATTGGGTGTTACCGAAAATTGGTTTGCTCTTATTTCAATGTATAGAAGAGATCTCACGAAATTTTTAGGAAGTGGGGCTCCTTAAAGGCGTGTTAAACCTTTACAAATGACATTTTTTTTCCGGCTTTGTATAATGTACGAAGCCGGAATAAAGAAGTGCAACTTTTTTTTTCGAGATTGTGCATTAAATTATCTAATATTTATAGAAATATTCTAAAGAAATATTAGAAAATATGCCTTGATGCTCTTATATTACATTTATGGTCTGAAAAGAGACACAATTCCCAAATCAAGGATATTTTATGAAAATAGAGACAATGATAATTTTTCTACTAAAATGCATTTTTTAACTCGATTCAATTTATTTTCATAAGAATAGTTTTTTTTCATAGCCTTACAGTTAGTTAAATGGCTCGCAGTCCCATTTTAACAGCCAAATAAAAAATGTGATGTAAAAAGAATAGTTGATGTCTATAAACCTTGAGATATATATTTATTTCTAAATGCAGAATTATAAAAATATGTTTTGGTCTGTCACATAACACAAAATATGCACTTATTTCAGAACAATGTAACTTAAAAGGATGGGTTTCAATTTAAATTCTCATAAAATTATAATCCAGATCAATTCCATAAATGACAAGGATGTAGTACAGATATTTTTTTAGTTGACCTTAAATTTTTACAGTTTAATTACAAAATATAATTTTACAGGATAGATAAGAATGTCTCATGGCAGTTATTATTGTTAATATTTTTGTAAAATGCTAGATATAAAAATTCTATCTTAATCTGAAAACTCTGGGCATCGAAAAAAAATAGATAATTAGTAAAAATTTTATTTTACTCTCGTTGGAGATTTCTCAATTTTCTTTCGATTCTCAATTATTTACTTTTTTTTATTTTCTGGTAGTTTATTCTGGAAATAAATATAGAATTAAAAGTATCAGAGATTTTTAAAGTTAAATATACCAATGTCGATGGAGATTTAATCGTCAGTAGCGATCTTTCCGTATGGAATCGGTAATGACTTGACATGAAAAACTTTTTAAAAAATTGAATAGCCTTTATCATGATGTCATAAATACAAAAAAACCAACCTTCAAAAATGTTCCCATCAAAAAACAATAGAATCTTTCTTTGAGAAAACTGAATTTTATTTACATGAGATAATTTTTTTATATTTATTTACAAAAATAAAAACAGGTCCTGTAATGTTTAAAATAACATTACAGGAACATTATTATGAATTGAATAAAAGTTAAATAGAGAAATTCACGTTTCAAATGCAGAATGGAAGTTTATTAAATTCCTCTGATTAATAGATTTCATCAGACCATTTTTTCAGATATTTTTAATGGACCAGGTTTTAAACGTAAATAAATTTATAAAACTAATTTTGAATTAATTTATAAGCGCACTTAGGTGTAACAATATAAAATTTTATATAATACTGAAAGGGATACGACCTATAAACATCTTTATCGCGTTCCCAGCGGGTAAATTAACAATTCCATGTTCCATAGCTTTATCTCTGCTCAATACATCTTGTTATTCCCGTGAAGTACATCACAGCTGTTCAGGTGCAATTTATTACACTAGGCAGATACCCAAGGCGATATGTTATCCTGGGAACACTCCAGCATTTAGACGAAACAAAATAACAGAGACATGCGACAAAGTTCTAGAAGAGAATAAAAGTTTCGTTGCCAAAATGCAGATACTTTGCATAAATACATGTATCTATTAATATTTCTTATCTGTAACGGTTTTAACAGATGGAGATTTTCTTACGAAAAGAGTTGCAAATCGATAAGAGAAGCAAAGTCTATAAAGGAGTATGTTCCTAGAGCAGAGTTGCGTTGAGCTTTCAGAAGAGAAGGATGTTTTTCGTGGCACTGGCAACCCTGGTCGTCTTGGCTTCGGCCACCGAGGACCTAGACGGTAAAATAGCCGTTTTCGCACTTGTGAAGATGGAATTCATAATTCTGATCTGTTACTTTTAAAATGTTGTTTGTTTGTATGCTTTGGAAGGCAATAAGACAGTTTAACTTACTCAAAATTTACATTTTTCAATTAGCATAATTATTTAAATTTTGATGTCATACGAGGGCCCCATCTGGTGGAGGATTTAACAACAAATTTATTTGAGATTTCCATAATATTTAAAAAATAGATTATGAATTAGTAACTAAGAACAAAAAAATAGTTAGAAGTGATATCCCTTTTTAGTACACTAATGAAACTGGTATTAAAAACTATCTTCAAATTTATTTCAGTAATTGAATATCGCAAATAATTCGAATGATACATTTATGCTGAACTATTTGTTTCTAAAACTAAGATATTCTTTAAAAACAATTGATAGTTTCTATTATAGCAATAACTTTGATAGCGATTCTTTCAAATTTATTCAATGTGCTAAAATATCTAGTAGTTAGTTAAAGAATAGATAAGTAAATATCTAATATTGAGTTACTGGAATTTTAACTTCTTTTGAAAATGAAGAATAGAACAGATCGGCATGATTTTATAATATCAGCAAATAGTAATTTTTCAAAAATTCAGCTTTTCTGATCTTTGAGGGGGGATTGCCTTTTTAATTGGCTAAACATTTACTATATGCATCTAGTTGGATAAAATTAGATTTCAATATTAAGAGCAATGTTTTTTACTAATTTAAAAACATGAAGCAAAATATCATAGCATGTCACCGCGCCTTTTTTTAGACAAAATGATTTTGACCTCGTGTCCAAACGATAATCTTGATAAAAGTAGAATACATTTTTATTCTATGAAGATAGAAAACAGCATTTTAATCAAATAAACATCGTCAAATGCTTTTACATAAATAATGAAAAATTTCCTAGCCATTTTTCTTGAAACTCCTTGTAAATTAATATAATTCAAAATCAGTGATCAGAAATTTAAAGCAATTGTCCTTTCTTCAGCACTCGTTATTCCTCGGGCAACACATTACTTAGCTTTTGAAATATCATATCCTGGCGCAGGCTAAAAATAGATCTCACTGCACGAACTTTCTTTACTATCTCACTTTCTAAAGAGTTTCAGCTAGAGTCATTGGAATTGGGCTTCTTAGCTTTTTTTTTCTTTTTTCAGGAATCAAATATCAATTTCTTATAGTATTTTTTTAACCATAAACCTTTTGCCTTCAAATCATCGTGTTGATTTGATCTCTTAAATAGAGAATATTAAAACATTGTTTATGGCTTTTTGGGTTTTATAGAATATACAGAACGGTGTATGAATCCTGAAAATCACAAAAAGTGTATAAAAATAAAAGAGGCATATAAACGTCAAATAAGTCAGCACTTTGGATTAGATGACGAGATCATCGTCAGCTCACCTTTTTTAAATTAAAGAGTCCGGTTCTTTGGTAGGATCAACAGAAATAAAATATAAATAAACAGCAATGATGAAGGAGTATTTTCAAAGAGTCATCTGTAGAGAAGGATAAATATTTCTCTTGCTAATAAATGACTAATTAGGTTCAAGGTCTTGAAAATGGCATCATTTTAGATGCAAGAATATCATCTAAAAATAAGGAAAGGCGGTTTCACCGCCCATTTATGTGGAACGATAAAAGAGATGGCGAGTAGTGAAGTTCAAAAAAAATAAAATAAAAGGAGGCTTATATTGCCCTGTATTGCCCTGTATTTTCCCTGCAATACATTATATTTAAAAGTTTTGCTCACAAACTTATTTACTACTGCTAAAATTGCTCAAATTACCATTTTCGACGCATTAATGAATGATTCAAAATCTTTTTTGAATTATCTGAAAATCGGAAAATGAATAGGATTCTCCAGGTTTAATTTACTTTAAGATAACTATTACTACTAAAATCTATAGAGAATTCTATAGATTTCATTTTGAAATAATACATATATATCATGTATCCTTAATATTATTCTTAATTTCATTTAATTGTTTTTAAAATCTAATTTCAATTCTAATTAATTTCCAAAATTTTGTCTAATTAACTTAATTACAAAATACTCACTTATTTCCTGATCTCATTCCACTTTTTCTATTTAATTAGCTCACCTGAAGCTTTTAATAATGCTTTCGTCAGTGGTTTCTACGCTCCGAGTGAAGAAATGAAAAATTTCTGATCTAAAAAAATTATCCTAAAAGATAACTGTTGCTTCCCTGGCCTAGTTCGGCGCTTGTCAAGAAGCACCCTATCGAAATCTCATGGTACATAAAACCAGGGAGAAATGATTCATCCCTCTGCTACGCCAATCAGCTCTTGTATAGCGCTGTGAACGGACGGTCCTTCCCCGCACCTCACGTAAATAGATCATGCCTCCCCGGGAGAGAATAAAGCCAAGTTAAAAATTTAAAGTCTCACCTCTACCTTCGAAACAGCCGGAATCGTAAATTCTTGAGCATAAACTTTTTTCTTTACTCATTATATTTTTTTGCCACGAAGAAAAAAATCTTGTGAATTTTTTTTCAGTGAATCTAGGGAACCTTCCTCTGCAGAACCCTGATTTGTTCGGAGGTGATATGCTTGGTGTAGATGTATCTGTAAGTATTTTCTCTGGCACACGAAATTTAATTAAAAACTTTTTTCTTGGTATAAAGTTATTTTTATTAAATACTGTTAATGCTTCGTCAAAATAAAAATAATCAGTACAGTTCAGAAAAAAAATCTGTAAAGTCAGTAAAGTTCAAAGTCTAACAGAACATATTTTCCAAACTTTTTTTGTGACCAGTCAAAATTTAGATTATTACTGACATTTGAGAATGGTTGCTCTGAAATAAAAACAATAGGAATATAGAAATTTCAATATATCTTTATTTAGCTTGCTTCTTTCTTCGTGTTTGTCTCGAGGAATTTTGAGTCTATAACTTAGAAATTTGAAATTTTGCATATATATGAATTATTGATATCGATACAATAATTTTACATTATCTGATATATATAATTATGGATAATAAGTATGGTTTAAGAATAAACATATGAATACAAAAACTATTCATATGAAAGATCCTTCCTGACAAAAATGGGAACTTAAGTGTTTTAGCCAAATATATTTTATTTAGCTAACATTATTAAGTTAAAGCATGTCAGATCTTAGAATTCTGTATCGAACAAACTGTAATTTGCTACTTATTCTATTTCTCATTATTTTATTAGAGGTGATTCCCATTTTGGGAATGTATAATCAGACTAATTCTCTGGTTAAGCCATAAAATACTTGAAGTGTTTGTGGATGATATGCGATTTCTACATATAGATTTATGATGTATTTGAAGGATTTGATTTCAAAGGTTTGGAAAATGATAGTTCATTGTCCGTATTTTATTAAAGTAAATTATTATAAAATAGTTATATTATTATTAGTAAAATATTATTAGTAAAATTATTTATATTTTTAGCAAAAGAAATTGAGAACCATATTGCTCCTTGAGGAATGTCTCTCCAATAATCAGCCAAGGCATTTAAGGAGAGAATATCAAATAAATCTTCGGATTTCAATTCTCTTCTATTCAAAATTGAAGTGTTAGGTTACAAGAGTATATTGTGAATTCCTCTCAGCAGTGTTAGGTTTCAGTAGTGTAATGTAAATTCCTCTCCAGCAGTGTTAGGTTGCAGTGTGTAATGTGAATTCTTCCCTTGCAGGACAGGAATGTCATCCCTCATCCACACTTGAGGTGGACTGGAAAAAAAGTTCCCTACGTCGTTGATCCATCCATTGGTAAGCATTTATTATCCTTCTTTTCTTGCGTAGACAAAAGAGTAAAAATTGTGCTGAGACTATTTTAATTTTATATTCGAATATTTTATGCATTTTCTTAGCATTATTTTTTATCAGAAAGATAAGAAAATGCTAATATTTTCCCAACAGATCCAAACGTTTAAAAAATATTATCATCTGCAGAAAGTATTTGAAACTTTCTGATAATTTTGCAAGAGTTCATAAAGCTTCTTCATGCTTTTATTTCTAGTACAATACAGAAGCATTCAAAGGTTAGCGTGGCAATCTGTTAGATGTAGAAAACTCAAAGACAATCCAAAATCACGTAAGATAACATTGAAAGATGAGGGACTTATCTAAAAAATATTTGAACATACTTTAAATTTAGATCGTTTGTGGACAGTTGATTTACACAGCAATCGAAGAAAATTCTTGCCATTCCTGACTGCACGAGTGGCTGCGAAATTATTTGAAAACAAGTAGACTTTCATAGACGTTTGCAGAGGACGTAATTCTTGTGACTAATTAGGTGGAATGTGTTGAACTTCACCACCATAAACTGTTGCATGTTCTCTAAACATAGTCCGAAATATGAATAATTTGCGTTGAAATTCAAATCAGTGGAGATGCTATCCACAAAATGCTTCTGGCATGCTTTTTAATAAATATGACCTCAAAAAGTTTTGGATGTTGGTTGAGGCAGAGAGTGGCTTGCATTGCAGTGATGTACAATAAGTAAGAAATTTTAGTCTTTGCCTGGTATTTAGCATTTTTGACGAATCTATTGTGTGATTTTTGGCTGGCATTTTGGGGATTAATAAGTAGTTAATAGTATCCGAAAATCGTACTTATGTTTTAAACACGTGTTTCTAAACCGTTCTAAAGCGCAACCAGAAAACCAGAATCAAATTCTATATATTCAACCAGAATCTTGTATCAAATTCTATATATTCAACTGATTGCGTTGTCACATTTACGTGGCTCTGAAAATGCGTTCTACCACTTATTAGATTTGCCACACAATTTGATGCATTACAGTTTTAAAGTTGCATACATTGTTTTATCCATATAGGCTTTCTTCGTTTCCATAAGTAATCGGTAAAACAATCGAGCAAATAGACTTTCTTTGAACAGATTTTGTTCAAACTTTGATAGAAACCTACACATTTCATCCATTTAGCTCAAGACGGTTTTGAGCATCGTTACAGACAGGTAGAAATAAGGCCACGAATGTATTGAAATCAGAGAGATGCAAAACGAGAAAATTCATCAAAAACTTCGAATTCAAATTGTTTGTTGATTGCAATGCTTTCTCTGTGCTTCGTATTAAAAAAAGTAGAAACAGAACTCTCCTGATTCACGTTCGCGGTTATTTTTTCCCGAAAGAACTTTGGTTTGTGAAACCCTTTTGAATAACTTTTTAATTTAATTTTGAATATCCCATGTATTTTCTTTTAGTTTATGCATTGTTTCAACATTTAGGAAAATTTTAGAGAATTATTTTTGGACAGGAAAATATTGAAATTTTCATCATTTATTGAAATTTTTCGGTTTCCAGCTAGGTACAATGGCCTTATCCTCTCAGCCATAAATGATTACCATACTAAGACTTGCGTCCGATTCGTCCCAAGAACATTCGAAACTAACTACATCAGGATCTTCCCAGGACAAGGGTACGTATACATGCGATGTTATTTTCTTCAGTAATATGTCTTTTTCGCTTTGATAATAGCTTAAAAAATAAACTGCGAGCATTAAAGTAAATATTATAATACTTCTTAAAGTTCTCTTAATTTACTCATTCGCTTTTTATTAAAGTCTTTTCTTGCTTAAATAATTGTTAATTAATAATTTTATTATTTTTCAAAACTGAGAACTAAGTTTAGTAACTCATTTCTTCAAATTTTTGCTATACTGCATTAGTTGTAATTAGATGCCTTGTATCAAAACCCAATTATGGCAATTCACAAAAAATATGATTGGAATTTCAAAAATAATAGCATAGTGGACTTAATGCAAAAGACTTGTAAAATCCCAAATGGGTTTTTTAAAAAGTCTTTTTGAAATTCCATTCATTTTGAGAGATAAAAATTCTGAACATCAAAGATTTTATTGCAAAAAGAACTGAATATGAAAATAACTTATTTGAAATTCATTTTAACTGCATTCTCACTGTATATATTTTTTAATGTTTGTTAAACTTAACCACACAGCTTTTGCAACCCTTAATTTGATTATTAACTCCGCTTAAACAGCAATTTTTAATCAATTTTGAACAATAAGTACAATTTGAAATGATTCGTTCAATATGAAAATATAATTAAAGGCCATTGAAGAAGGGATTTAATTCGACGATTCTTTACCAAATCCTCCGTTGACTGGGAGCTTTGAAATGGCAAGAATTTTCTTTTCACTGCATTTAGAGCACTTGTGCATCTTGTTTCACGATTTATGTGTTCGCCATTTATCACGCCCTCGATTTCTTACTTTTGTAAAGCTTTTGAATCAATAAATGGCTAGTTGGAGCAAATTCGACAGTTGAAAAATTTCTGAGAGATCGGAAATCTCTCGGCATTTTATTGAATTTCGTGAATAGAAGCGTCTGATTTTTCCCAGGTGTTACTCTAATGTTGGTATGATAGGCGGTCAGCAACCAGTGTCATTAGGTCAGGGATGCATGTTTAGAGGGACCATCGTCCACGAGTTGGGTCACGCCATCGGTTTCTTCCACGAACAGAACAGATCGGACAGAGACCAGTACCTTATCATCTACTGGGAGAACATTCAACAAGGTAAGACATTCTGTTTCTGTCGGTTCACGTACAATTCAGATTCCAAATATTTACAAATTATATTGAACAGGAAATGCTTCTCTGGATAGACCAAAAATAAACTGATAATAAGCGACTTAGTAATTTGTCGTGCTCTTTGTGAACATTAGAATTTCATCTACCAGTAATTTCGAGAAGAAAGTCGGCATAGGGAAGTAACATAACATTAATTCAGACATAAAAACATTGCAGGTCATTGACGGCCGAAAGCAAACTTACTAAAACATGACATTTCAGCAAATAAAAACTACAGATTCTAATCAATTACATTTAATGTCGAAATCGTGTAAATATTCGATTGATTCATGTCTAAAAGAGGGAATCATCGTTAAATCTTGAACAAAATAAGAGATACATCTTTTTAATAACTGATAGGTGGCTGGAATCTTTAAAGCAATTTCATATACATGGCAGAATCTATTAATTGTATATTTTATTCATTTGTATTTAAACGAACTATAATTATTTAATTAATATTTTGATATTTTGTTAAATAATCTTTATTTCTATTGAGTTTTTTTCCATTGTGTTTTTTCATTACTTCTCATCTTAAAATAAGTTGATCTTGTATTAGTTTTTTTTATTTTAACTTTTAATGCAACAAGCATCGAAACAAAAAGAATAGACATTAAGCAGCTACATCCTACTATAATATACAAATTAACTAAGATATAACGTGAGGGTTTGAATTCAAAAAGTCTATTCGACCACGCGCATCCCTATTTGGTCTATAAACTATTCCAGTCATTATTTTCGGTATATTAATATTGACTTGTTCCAATTTTCAATATCAACCTCAATATGCCTCTGTTAATGGGGTTGTTCAAGTCCGAGAGCTTTCTCCCCACTGAAAGTAGAATTTCCATCTTGGTAGTGGCCAATAAAAATAGCATTTTAATAAATATTTCCTCCAACAGGTATGGATACTCAGTTCTTCCTGCTGAAACCCCACGAAAATTTGCTTCTGGACAGATTTGACTACAACTCCATCATGTTGTACGGCAACACTGCCTTCTCCCGCGATGGCCGTTCTTTCACCATGAAAGCCAAGACCGGAGTCCCCCTACTCGAGACATACGACAAACAAGGCCTCAGTTCCAGTGACGTTATCAGAGTCAGGAAGATGTACAACTGCTAAAACAGACAGATTTTCTTTCACCTGAAGAACTCCAGAACCAAACATTCATTTGCTCTGGCACTATGTTCAATTCTTTTCTTTCTTTTTTTTACATTAAAGCTTTTTTTAGGCAAATGCGTGACTTCATTCAGCATGATTAATTCAAATAATAAAATATGCATACATTTTTCATTTGGGGCTGATCTTGTACGCTTCAAGGAGGATCTCTCGATTTGTGAAGGGTTTTTTTTGTCTTGATTTTTAATATTTTTTATTCCTCCTAAATGCATGTTATTTTTTTAAAAGTATTATTTCATCTGTTATTTGAAAGAAACATCCCCCCAGATTGCTTGCAAAACTTTTTCCTCGTGAAGATCGTTTTATTTAGAGGCTGTTACGAGACTGAAATAAACTCACTCTATTCGAAAAGATTTTAGGACATCATTTCGTGTTTCTGTAGGAAATTCCCCCATTATGGAAAATCAAATTTATAAGAAACAATATATACAGTTTAATCTATGTAAATCCCTAATAATATAAAAGAACAAGCAATATATGTGCATATATGTGTCTGTATGTGTGTGTGAGTTTTGTGTATGTGCTCCACAAGCAGAGCGTTTGCCCTATGTCTTTCAAATTTAGTAAAGATGTACTTTTAAAATGTGCTACTCGTTGTTGATTTTTAAAGTTTTAGTTAATTACAAATTAAATGTTTCAGTGTTTCTATGCGATAATTCCTGAAAATGCTGTTGTCTAAATTTTGGCAGCTTTTTAAAATTTTGAAATATTTTTAAATTATATATATTTGATTTTTTTCTCTGAAATTAGTGCCATTTTCCTTATTTCATTAAACATTTGATGCCGTTAATTTCTTCTGGTTCTAAAAAACGGATTTTGTTTGATATCCAAATGATTTATATGAAAAATATGAAAGTGAAGTCACAATACCAAGAGAACTAGACAATTGAATAGACTTAAAACATCTTTATTTTAATAGTATTATCTTATCATTGAAAACTTGACTTTGTTAGGAGGATTCCTACAAATTAAGGTCATAATGATATTTGAATAAAACTGCTTTAATGTCCAACACAATTGACACATTTTCACGGAGTAATCATGCACATTAAGTTAAGTGTAAGAGATTTAATAGGAAATCCTTCAAACCGATGAAACAGCTGCTCTCTAAAGATGACTGATAATAGAAACATACCTGTGTTGGTTGGGACTCTACTTCACCAAGAGTAAAAAATGTGATACATGTATACGTTGGAGAGTGATGAAGTGCAATTCAAAAATATTTATTTAAAAAATTAAAAAATTGTTTAATTTAATTTATAATTAAATAAAATTTTGCCTCTTTTTATTATAATTTTCAAAAATACTGCAGCATAAAAATTATTTGTACAGCTTCGTAAAATTATAAAGATTATATATATATATATATATATATCGCTTCAGAGACATAAATTTTTTAGAATATACTCTTTCTATTTTCAATCACGTTTCAAAAACTATTTTAAACATATTTTACAAAAACCTACTTCATTGTTGAAAAGAAATTTAAATATTTTCCATTCATACGAATATTTATTCATGGTTTCTTATCTATTGTTGAGGATCAAGGGCAGAATAGATGTCAGTATTTGGCTTATTTGTAATTCAATTTTGCTTACAATTAAAGTTTAGCCTCGAAACTAAACAAAATGAATTTTTTTGTATATTTTATCCCTGAGAACCAACGAGTCGGTAAAGACAATTTATAAAAAACGAAGAGGTGAAGTAAAATGTGAATTTCGGTTTACAGGTATAAATTGTCTGTATTCCCGTTTCTGGTCTGCGATCCTACTGATTTAATGGAAAAACCTAGTTAGTCCTCACTCTTCGAAAGTCTATGTCGACAGTTCAGAAGGATACGAAAGATTACGAAGCATACTCACAAGATTATATCGATCCGACTGATTAATTAACTCATTTTCGTTATTCATTAAAACACAGGACTGTTTAAAAGGCTATGTAATATTTACCCACACATTAAATAATTTTGAAGGGGTTTAATAATTAATTGCACAGATCTTATTTCACTACCCCTCATGCTAAAAGGAACGGAAACGATGGAATTAATCCGCTGATTGCATACAATGATTCGCAAGATTATCTTTGATTAACAGAGAATTTGTATAGACTGAAAAAGGATTATAAAATTGAACCGTTCTTTTGAATCCAGAATTCAAAAACTTTTTTCATCCTCATCAAACTCCGACTACCAAAACATTTCGTACATACAGGAAAACTGGAAGTGAACTAATAAATCTATAAATTTATTAAGTATTATAATAAACCTATTATAAATTCCATCGTCGGAAACACGGAGCAAGGTAGATTAGTTAAAGGCGCGCGCACACACACACACGAAAAAACTTATTTATCTATGAATTCAACTGATGACTGATTACGCAAATGTTTGCTTTATATGAAATTCAAAATCTTTGTTCCCCTAAGAAGATATCTGTCGACAAAACTTGTCAGGCTCAAAAACTTTGAAAAATGCAAGAAGTTTTATTACTTATATGACTTGTTTACTTTTAGATACAATATCAAATGTTGTCTATTCACCACTATTCTCCGTAATCGTTAGAAATTGAAAATACACTACCCTTTTGATTCTTTAAGGAGATATCAGGCTCAATTACGAAGCCAGGCAAAGATGTTAATATCGTACGAAATTTTTTCCTTTCTAAATACAAAATCAAGTGGTAATAATAATGGTAATCAATCCTTTCTTATTTACCACTATTTTCCTTTTGTGTGAAAAATCAAGAATACGTAATCCTATCGTACCTGTATGTAGATATCTTGCTATGGAACTTATCTAGCTCAATCACAGTAGCCAAGCTAAGGGAGTTTTATACATTACGATACCTTTTCCCTTCTAAATACAATATAAAACTTTCCCTATTCACCACTATTTTCCGTTTCCATGAAAAATGGAAAACACTTTATTTTTTTTCTCAAAGACTCTGGCAGAATAAAGACATAGTTCCTCGATGGAACAATTATACGAATTCAAAAAAAAATGACTTTATATGGATATTTTTAACCTCTTCACATATCATGATTGCTCGTCTATCTCTTTACTCTATAACTCGAGAAATATTGCAAATTAAAATTTTGAAACATCTTTCAATCCTAATACCTGGAAATGTGTCGCTTATTTTTTTTATCAACTTGATAGCTTCGCAACTATAAAATGTAAGGATGCTCCATTATTATTGGGAATCTGCTACTTAGAGTGTCGTAGATAATATTTTTATTATACTTTCTCTGTTGTAAATGTTGTTAATCAAGAGTGGCTGGTATGATTAAATTATTCTTGATAGGTTGGCCTCTTTAAGGCCATACTGATGACATAAAAAGTTATCTCAACAATTTTTAATGAAATACATTTTATCAAAACAAGTTGTTATTGCTTATCCTCCTCGAACACTGATTCAAACCCAGTCCAACAGAGCAGGGGAAGAGAGCCGCAGTAGCTTCTAAGAGTAAAGACCCCTAAGCAGCAGAGGGCAGAAGTCTGTCTTTAGTTCATATGAAGATGACATTCACTTGTGCGACACCTTTTTACATAGGAGCTCTTTCACACACTTCACAGATAGAGCACAGGAAAAAGAATAACCATGCCGAAACCAGAACTAGAGCCTGGACTCCCAGATCAGGTGGAAGATGCGCTTTTCCTAGGTCAGGTCACCGGCTCAAACCAAGTAAATGCATCCTATAAAATCATGATTACTTAATAAGGGTAGAAAACATTCGAATTTCATTATGATATCATAATGTTCTAATGTTTTCTATCCTATACTTCTATGTTTGCGAAATTCCAAAATTAATGGGAATGAGAATAGGTGAAATCCATGCAGTTCTTGACGTTGAGATAATTTGTCTAAGATTTACCTTGCAATATCTCCGAGGTGCATCGACCCTTGATGGCGTATCCAGGGAGACGTGGACTTTCATACAAAATAAAAGTTAGCAAAATCGATGCCTTATAACTAACAAGGCCTTTCTCCTCATAGAATGCGTAGGGATGTACTGCTTTTGAAATATTCTCACTGAAGTGGATAGTGCTTAAGCCTGGTTTAGTTATATTAAAGTCCCGTTTTAAAAGCAACATTAAGGCTATTTTGACAAACACATCGTAATATTGAACCATGGTCAGATGATGGAGCAACACTTCAGCTGATACCCATACCCTTCCAGCGGAACATTTGGCCCTGATGAATTCAGCATGCACCAGACCCGCCTAAGCGATGGTTTCTTCGGTGGAATCGTGCCTCGAACCCGACATCCTCCACTTCCAAAGCCAACATTTCACCATCCCATCGCAACAGCCCTTTGATGGTGCTTGGGAAAATTAAACCATTGATGTGAAATCCATAAAAATTGGTCCAATGTTTATGGGTGGAGAAATGATACTTTGGTTCAACTAACTATTTTGCATATATAAATGACGGATGAAGAATGCGGCAAATAATGATTCCTTCAAAACTAAATATTTTGCGCGAATATTTGCAATTTTTGTTACGGACATCTAAAATTTATATACGAGAAGGAGAGTGTTTCCAATCGGTAATAGGGTTCAACAGAATATCACGAGATTTACCTTATAATAAGTATGAATTTATCCAAATTATAACAAAGAGTTGATTAAAGAAATCAAAAATCAAGAATTTGAGTGTCATTTTTATAATTCCTGCTGATAATTATTTGATGATATGAAATTCCTCGATATCAACAAATAAATGGGTAATAATTAAGTAGATGTTGCGCATAGCTAAAAAAGTAGAATAATTCTATTAACAAATAAGTGTATGTTAAAATGAATTTTATAATGAAGGATATAAGATAAAATCATGTGAAACCAATGGTTGTGGCCTCCTAAAAACTTTCTCGGATATTCAATGAAGATGAAATTGTGTTTTGGATGCGTTTCTTCCCAATTAACTGAAGCGAAAGTCTAACACAGAACTACAATTGTAGTCACAATATCACTTACTGAATTTAAGATATTTAATTAATTGCATTTTTGAGTTATCGCGTTTAAAAAAGTACAGACCAACTGTCATTCAATATCTGGTTGGATTTGGCTTAAAAATGGACAGATGTCTGCACCACAGATGTTATAATTAGGCACCTCGCTTTATCCATCTCGCTCTCTTCGTTTTGTGGTCATCCAGTTATTGTTATATTTAAACAGATCTCTATGGTAGTCGACAGACAGATGGACAGACAGTTTCCAAAAAATATTTTTCGAACGCTGGAGGGTTTAAAAAAAGAGAATCACTAAACTCTGGATTTTTTTGGCGTTTACTTCGTAAATCATAAAGTAAAAAAGGGGCACGGTGTTTTTTTCACTATGAGGAGGAGCCACTGTTACCTCTGTAATTCTCTGTTGCGATTCTGAAGAATTTCGCAGTTGCATGTATTATCCTAATTTTTCCAAAAGCTTTCATTGTTAAAGCAGGTATATAATCAAAAATGGAGGTAAAATGGCAACAACTGATGATAATTTTTATTAATCATTTTTTAACATAAAATATAAAAAAATAACGGATTCTCGAACAAATAATGACATTCTCTTTGTTTACTGCTTTTATCATAAGTATTTGCATTTTCAGTACATCGTTTGTTTTTACGAAGGTTCAATTCAGTCAAATGAACATGGAACCAGTGAATCACCTTAAATATTTCATGCAAATGGATAAAGTTTCATGCTCACCCACCCCTGCAATTAAATATATATGCAATCACACCCTCTAAGTAAGAAGAATTTGAGAGAAGGAATTGGATAATCAAATCGGCACTAATAGGGTCAAAAACATAAATCAGAAACTGTTTGTCACATAGCTTTGAAGCTGACACGAATGAAACAGTAAAAAAATGAGTTAATTTAATTGGTATCCTCCGCTCCAGTAGACATAAAGTGGTCTTGCATTTTTATATGACAATAATGTTTTAATTTTCATGATTTATTCATCTATATTTGCAAAATAATTTCCAGAATTATTCTCCAGAAAATTTTGCTAAATATTAGGCATAAGAATGGAATCCAGTATAAAAGTTTTTATTTTTCAGAACATTTATTGAGTCAAACTGCATAAAATAGAACAATTTACTTAATTATCTATTGCAAGCTTCTAAACAGTTAGTATTACTAATGTTGAACAATTAGATATTAAATGCTTGATTATGGTGGACATCCTGTATATTTGTGAATGTGTGTGTGTAATAATGTAAGAAAAATTTTCATTGTATAATATTTTATAAGTTACGGCAGAAAAATCTTTAATGTTCTGGATATTTTAATTAAAATTTTTAAAAAATACGTTTTAAAGTGCACTTTTTCACTCTCCAAAGTATATATGAAATACTTGGCAGCTCTAGATCAAAATATCCAGAACATTTTGATCAAGAGTACCAATACACAAAGATGCATTCATCTTTATAACAAGAAAAAATAAAGAAGATTATTATAAATTAAAAACGTAAAGTAGAAATTTCCATTAAAAAACATAGAAATGTGGTTGCTTCTTCTTCTTTTTTTTAATTTATCTTAATTTCCTCCAGAAAGCTGAAATCTTACGCAATTAAAGCATGTTTATACTTTTCAGCAAATTTATTTAATTTTTTAAATTTCATTATTTTTAGTCATTTTTAAAATATCCCAGTTTAGCCAAATGTATCGAAAATGATATTTTAAAACTGTTTTTGAGTGGAAAATCTTTGAATAACAATTCATTTTGAAATCAAAGATAATTTCAATCTGGAACGATAAAAATAAAGGACAGTAGGAAAGAAAACTCCTGACGAAAAAACATGTTAAGCCGAAGAGCAACCACATGTCATTCTCCCACGCTAGAAAAGGGGGGGGGAGGGTGGAAATGAAAATGAAATATAAAAGAAAAGGAATTATCGGAACCGAATTTCGATTAATATCCATTGTAAAATGACACTCCTGCTGATTGCATTGGTAGTTGGCTCAGTGGTTGGCATTCCCTTAAACAGCAATGTTGGTAAGTTCATTGGCACTTCACTTCTCATACGTGAAGCATAGCTTCTGCAGCTCTCCGGCTTCGAAACCCGATTCCGAGCCGCCGAGTAAGCGACTCTGGTGTGCTATAAGCGAATAGGGGCCAAATGCCCACCCATTGCTGTGGCGTGAAGGGGAAATAAATGTTAATTTTTATAAAACAATCACTGTGTTCTTTAACACTTTTTAATTTTTTGTATTTTTAAGAAAATAATAATTTTAAATATTATTAAGATGTTCAAGCCATGGCGAGAGAGCTGTGCTGCAAATCGAACACATATTTGAAACTTATATAGTTTTAGAAAAGAATTTACGAACTTGGCGTTTTGTTTTCATGGGGAAAAGAATAGTTTGCGCAAAGTAGAAAATAAAGTAATTGCAATGATGGAGCTTGAAAAATGTGAACAATTATTTTTAGAACGTAATTTAATCAGAAAATATTGCTTATATGTATGTGGAACAAATCCAGTCAAACGAAAATGTATAAAAAAGAGATTATATTATGAATAAATTAATTTAGTTGCTCTAATTATGATGAATTGAAAGAAAAATAAATGAAACTGTTGTACACGAGATACATTCTTTTTTTTTTTGACTGCCGATTTCAGATTTGAGATGTAAAGAATAAAACTATGCACTTCACAAAATCGAAAATCTTCCTCTTTTTTTGTAATACCTTCTATTATGTAAATAGCTTTTATTTAATGCGAGATTTCAATGGTTCGGCTCCGTCATGAAATCAGTAAATAGCATTTGTTACAAAATTTAAAAATCAACTTTAAATTAAATTCCTTCTTAAAGGGCGCTGATTTTATCTAATAACATCTAAAAAATACACATCATGATTTTTTTAGATCCCATGCAGAACCCAGACTTATTCGGAGGGGACATGTTAGGAGTGAATCCCAATGTAAGTAGCGACTAAAATATTATAATACTTAATATATTATAGTTAAGTAGATTTATCTTTGATTATCGTGAGATTAATTTATCAAAGTAATTTCAGACCATGGTCACGTAACGGGTTCAACATCTGAGCTACTGCATGTTCCAGACCTTCCAATAACAGGGTTCTTCTCCCATTATTAGAGACAGTTTAACGTTTGCTATTATTCCTCACATGGTAATTGGCATTCCGGGCCAGATGTAACGACACAAGTTTTCCCACACATAGTTAAGCACACGCAAGCCGCCTGACATGGTCCTTTTCACTTGCAGAGTAATTGTGTCAGGTCTTTTGTTATATCCAGGTAAGGAGATACAAATGTGGGTCTCTACGTTTCACATAGATCCATTATGTCTTCAAGGGAGAAGAGCGATAAGATATTCCAGATGCAAAACTTTTTCCCTTATGAAGAGACCCCAAATTATCAAGAAATGATCAATCACCAGCAACCGTAGTCATTAAATGTCGAACCCAGGAGAACTTCAATTGTTGTTAGCTGTGAAATAATTATAATCAACATATGCTCGAGAGGAGTCAATTACAAAAAAGGATTCTTAACAGAGATTCTTAACCACGATTGAGCAGAGATTATTGAGAAAGCATTGCTGAGCAGCAATTGGGTGATAAGGAATTCAATTTCCAAAGAGAAAATTGGAGGCGGATATCTGAAGGAAATTAAAAGCTGCATTTTTGTATGTTTTTGGTGAGAGAGGCTTCGAATTGGAATTTGGAGAGACGCCAGTGCTCGGAGAATTAATTTCTGACTTTTGAGAATTCCTTGAGGGTCCACTCGATTAAGATCAGTGGATCTCCGGAGCGGCCCTGAAATAGCCCTTTAGAGCTAGTCGTCTGTCAGCGGGGTGTTTTTTTCTCCTTATTCTCCGATTTGATAAAAGAACAATTTCGTGATGGAACTGTTATTTGATATTTACAAATAATTTTAATCAAGATCAGAACAAGCTGTTTTATGTAAATATATAAAGCTGTAAATAAAAGGATTGTTCTTTTATCCAAGTCACTCATATAATCGGTCTGGATCAAGGTATTAAAATAGTAATGATTCGTCGACTCAAAATCAGACAGCGCTGGTAAAGATATTTCTAAAGCCCATTATCTATATAAAAATGCAAGGATGTTTATCGCATGCTTTATAATATGATGTGAATTTGTTTTAGAAATTCGGGACTTTTGTCTATAGGCCCATAAATACGCGCTGATCTGAAGACTATTAATTAAATTTCAGTCATCTTATCTTGCTTTATTCGATCAAACTTTACTAGTGTTTGTGTTACATATGTGAAACGTTCCCATGTGGATCGTCAACAGTTTCTGAGGACTAATTCAAAGTTTTAATGAAATCTAAATTTATAGCCACATCGGAATCGCTGCGTTTTTATGTTCGGGTGACCGCGTGCACGACGGCCGGCTGGCAGACCTTCTTTCCGTGAAATGTGTTCAAAATGTGCACGTTGCAGTTTAGAAACCGCTCCATCTATTTAATTTCAAGAGTTCATTAAAACTCGTAAGTAGTAACGCACAGGAAAATAATACATAACATTAAAGAAGACTACAAAAATAACGTAGATTATGATGCCAAATTTTTTTACGTCTAAATTGAATATTTTTTCAGTTTTTTTGAATTTAAAAAGGTAACTTAAGAACGATTTCAAAAGCAAACATAAAACATTATTTCCATTTACAAAATAAATATATCTTTCCAAAATTAACTGTTTTTTATATCTTGCATAAACAGTTTTAATTGAATGGTTGCATTGTTTATAAAGAAAAGAGTTTCAATACAAACGCATATAAAATGAAACAGATTTTTTCCCTCTGAATATTAAAGCGAAATAAAAAAAAATCAAAGAAAATGAAATCAAAACGAAATCAAAGATTGGATGAAAGGAGAAAATGAGGTCTTTGACTCCAGTCAATGATTTTCTTTCCGTTTAGAAATCGAAGATAAGCGTCATGTTTCTCACAATCTCTTCTTATTAAAGCGACCCTGCATAATGCATGTGTAAAATAAACATCGAGTTGAGAATGTGACAGCATATTCTTTTTTCCGTTTTTGGAGATAGCAACAAGCTTCCCATTCAGTGGCTCAATAATTCTCCACAACATTGAGAGATTCCAGTTTTCACATCTTATCTGAGGTTACAGAATGCGACCATTGATGAGGATTTCGTATCCGCTTTTCAACGGAAAGAGGGGGGCTGCTACAGCTTCTGAAGATTTGGACCCCTGAGCACCCGAGGGCAGAAACCTGACTTCAAGCTCATATGAAAATGTCACACACTTATCACATTCACTTGCACAGCCCCTTTTTACGGGGGGGGCACATTCTCATACCTCACAGATAGAATCCAGAAAAATCAACATGCCCTGACCAGAACTCGAACCCGCCATGACCAGATCATGCCGGGTTCGAGTTCTGATTCTTAAAGTTACCTACTCTTGTGGACAATCATTTGTCAGTCGTGCGAGATGTCGGAATATATTTTGTTTCCAATGTTTTTACAATAGTTACCATTCTAGTTCTTGTATATAATCGAAAATAAATGCATATAGGATAATTTTTTAGATATATTTAAGTTTTTTCAGATGCGATTATTTATAATTATTGATTATCACTATTTATGTTATATTTATTACTAATTTTTAAATATTAAATTACAATTTCAGCATTAAAGTAACAAACATTTCTCCTTCCATAAAAATAAGTAGCATATTAATTTAAACTACTTGCAAATCATTAATTAAATTTAAATAATTTTTAATTCATTTCTATTTATAATTTTTTCTTCTGAAATTTTGATTTTATTGTTTTTGTATTTCGATAATTAATATTTATTCTTGGAATTAAAAAAATTAAAATAACATATTATTTAAAAGTATCTTTTGAGATTTCTAGGCCCCAAATTCAAATATCTAAATGTAAGAGAAAATTTACTCTTACCTTGTCGTTCCTTCAACATCTAAATCAGATAGAATCAAGGTATTCCAACATGAATTAGATCACAACCTCGAAAGCATTAGTTCAGGGTTTTCATTTTCAACTTTTTTATTTGCTGGACGAGGACACAGGCACAGATAATTATTTACAAATATTTACATAAATCATTTTAGTAGTACGAATCATTTACTTCGCATAAAACCATCTTCGGGCCCGTTTTTACTCCGAATCCAACCACAGCTACACTAAAACGAAACTGAAACTTAGAACTCACAGCTGTTACAGTGGGATCATGGGATTTTCCCCTGACGTCACCAATGCTCTTGCGCAAAAGGGTTACATCATGTAATGGTGAGACCAGGAATTCCAACAGCATTTGTAAATTTTTAATTGAATAAAAATTATTACAAAAGAAAAAAATCCAAACCAGGATCGACCTTCCACAAACGAGACTACAACAGAAACATGAACAACCATGCCACAAAATTTATAGTTAAGGATTATTATAAATTTTATCTTAAAATGAATTAAAATTATAGGACTATCTTAAAGTGAAATTTTTAATAAGTTTTAAATGAGAATAATTTATCAAAATAATTGATATAATTGCTAAAAAGCATTACGAAAATTTGGAAATAATGAAAATGTGAAATAATGAAATAATGAAAATTACGAAAATTTGGAAATATACAAATTACAATTATTCTAAATCACTATTTTAGTACAATTATTCCTAAAATTTGATGCATTATAATCATTAAGTGATTCATGAAATAATTTTGGTTTTTAAAGATATGTTACAAGAAAAGAAAATGTACTTACAAATTTAACTAAAATCATTCTATTATTTTGCTAAATCGGATAAAAGAAATACTCTTTTTTTTAATAATTTGCAACATAAATATGGAATTGCTAAATGAGACAAACTTTAATATTGACTGGGTTTAGGAAAAATATTCAACTGGGATATTTTCATCAGTTGCCTTTTTTATTTTTCGAAATTCTAAGAAACTTTAAGGGAAATTTATTTAAATTTTCCATATTTTCAACGATTCGATGTAAGGAATGGCAGCAATTTGATTTTCCATTTTTTTCTTCGGTCGTTGCCGCATTGTACTGTAATTTCCATCAAAGTTTACATTTTGAAATAATTCTATTAAAAATATCCTCTCTCTCATTTCATCAGGACAAGAATGCCATTCCTGGTTTTCAACTCCGCTGGCCCGGGGCGGTAGTGGCGTATGAAATAGACCCTAATCTAGGTAA
>JAOUZG010017157.1:4737774-4753429 GCA_026289955.1 Argiope argentata | reverse complement strand
TATATATATATACAAAATCAGGTCGAATGTGTTAATCACCGTTTGGCAATACTTCGACCTCACTCGGGAACAGCAACACGCGGTTTGATAAGGTTTCAAGCAAAAACTATTCTTGTATCGGTTTGAAGATTTATTTAAAAAAATTAACGGTCGAAAAACGGGAAAAAATTTTATGTTGAGTCTAAGTCATGCCGTATCTATTTTAAAACGAAATCGTCGGAAAAAGAAGTCAGGTCAAAAGAAAATGCTCAAGATTCGTTCATAAGAAAATCCGGTCGTAATGAATGAGATAGGGTTAAGCGTTTGTGTGCACGGAGCAAAGCTTCCGAACTCCAGGAGCATAGTTGGGAGGTCTATGTTAGCACTCTGTTCTTTTTGGCAGACACGTAACTGGGAAAAAAAAGTAAATTCAAGTGGTAAATTTATAAAACGTTGTCATGATTTTAAAAAATTAAACATGTGTTGAATTTATCGGAAATGCTGAAAGACTTGCCGATCAGTGATTCTATTGAAAGAAGAAACTTGGAAGGAAAGCGGGCTTGGATCGCGAAGAGATTCGAGAGGAACCACAATAGCAATTCTTGGGCTTAACGAGCTTAATCAATCCGGGAGCTGAGCCCCTTAGTATAAAAATTTAACATACATTTTTAAAAAAATTGTTAAAGTCAAAAATTAGTCTAAATTAAATCATAGACGTGTTAACTTAAGAAAACAATTAGGAAACTGCCAAGGCCCGAGAATGCTGAATCTTGTCATTATTTCATTAAATTATGGGATTTTCCAACCAAAAATATCAAATTTCTTTTCCAATGTATATGGCCATTCCAATAACGATAATTTACTCTCTATGGCAAATAGTTTCTTTTTTCTAGGTACATTAATTTCAAAAAATAAAAAGGCATGTTTCCGTAAGGTTCGAAAAGATAAAAATGGTTTAAAAAATCAATAACTAGTTGAAAAGTATTAGAATAAGGTTCGAATTTCGTAGGATAATATTTATAGCTGACATTCTTTACAGATTTTAAAGTAAAATTGACTACATTTTTTAGAATAAAAATTACTTAAATGATCAAGGAATCATGTGGATTCTATAATAAGTACTTGTTATTTAAATCGTTATACGTTTAATTAATGAGTTAGTTAATATGCGTCTAATAGGCTGGGAAAAAAGCAAATTAATTATTTATAGGAAACATTCTTCTCTGTCCACGGCATCAAACACTTGATTATCTCCCGTGATATTTCTCTCCTTAGAAAGCGGGGCCTTGTTTTCCAGACGTCTGTGACGAGGGCTTTGTGGTAACCGTTTTTCAGTAAAAAAACATAAGCGATCTATGCGAATTATTATTCCCTGCAAGCCATCATTATTCCCTTGAGCCAAATCAAATTTGAACAGTCACTCTGTTTTTATCCCTTGAACAGGTCTTGAAAATCAATTTACAAAACTGGAAAGACACCAGAACACTCTACTCGATACTTTCGACTACAATTCTGTGATGTTGTACGGCAACACGGCTTTTTCCAAAGACAATAAGTCTAACACGATGGTAGCAAAGACCGGTGTCCGCCTGTACGAGACGTACGACAAGCCAGGCCTCAGCGCCAGCGACGTCAAGAGGGTGAGGAAGATGTACTGGTGCGACGAGGAGTGGATGAAGAAACAAAAGAAAAATTAGATTACATACAAAAATATGATTGTTATTTACAGATAAGTAAAAGCTAGCATCTAAAGGTTCAGAAACGTACTAGTTTTCGCTAACTGTGTTGTTTCTTTCAAAATTCATCTTTCATTCTTCTTAAAGAAAGAATCCCAAAATATTAAGATGTGTAAACAGTAATTAGAATCTTCAACATTGAAACCCATTCTAAAGCTTTGTAATTTATAAAATTTGAATCTTTTAATTGCATTATTTTAATAAATGGAAAATTTCCGAGTCGATAAAAATGAGTATTCCGCAATCATAATTAATTTTCTAAATCATTAAACGCATTTTATTAAATGTGTGGCACTGTTATATTCAGTTCATAAAGATATGTATAAGAACATTATTATAATTTCAGAATGATTAATGCAGATTATATTTCTTATTAAAAAGAAGCGAAGCTATATCATGTCAACATCATTTTTATTCCGTTAACAAGCAACTAGTGTTTCCAATTCTTTTTTAAAAAAACTTGTGAAAACAAAGATAATAATAATACAAAAATAGCTGCTACAAATACACAGATATAGCTGCTACATCATACCTTCCCCAGTAACAATAGAGTTACGAGATAGTTTTTAATAAGAAATTTATACAGATGTGAGAGGAATATACAATGAAGTGACAAAAGACATGGGATAGCAATATGCAAATATACAGATGGCAGTAGTATCGCAGCTAAAAAGTATAAATGCGCAGTTCGTTTTCCAGAGCTTTCATTTGTGTTCAAGTTATTCATGTGAACAGGTTTTTCGTGATTTATGGCGGCACGACGAGAATTAATAGACTTTGAACGTGGAATTTTAGTTGGAGCTAGACGCATGGGTCATTCCATTGTGGATATCGTTAGTGAATTCAACATTCCGAGATCCACAGTATCAAGATTGTGCCGAGAGTATGAAATTTCAGGCATCCCATCCCATCATGGACAGCACAGTGGGCGACCACATGCACTTAACGACCGAGACCGCCAACGTCTGTGTAGAATGGTCAATGTTCATAGACACGCAACACTTCGTCAAATAACTGCAGGAATCAATGTGGGACGTGTCCGATAGGACTGCGCGGCGAAATTTGTCTTCTTTGGGCTATGACAGCAGAAGACGGACTCGAGTGCCTTTAATGACAGCACGACATCGCCTGCAGCGACTCTCCTGGGCTCGTGAGCATATCGACTGGTCCCTAGACCAGTGGAAAACCGTGCCGTGGTCAGATGAGTCACGATTTCAGTTGTTACGAGCTGATGGTAGAGTTCAAGTGTGGCGCAGACCCCACGAAGCCATGGACCCAAACTGTCAGCAAGGCACTGTTCAAGCTGGTGGTGGATGCATAATGGTGTGGGCTGTTTTTTCAAGGCATGGGCTCGGTCCTCTGGTGCAACTGAACCGATCATTGACTGGAAATGGTTATGTTCAGCTGCTTGCAGATCACTTGCAGCCATTCATGGACTTCACGTACCCACACAATGATGGGATTTTTATGGATGGCAATGGGCCATGTCACCGGGCCAGAACTGTTCGCGATTGGTTTGAAGAACATTCCGGACAATTCCAGCGCATGATCTGGCCACCTAGAACGCCCGATATGAATCCCATCGAGCATTTATGGGACATCATCGAAAGGTCCGTTCGTGCCCAAACACCTGCACCATCCACACTTTCACAATTATGGACGTCTATACAGACAGCATGGCTCAATATTCCTGCAGAGGACTTCCAACGACTTGTGGATTCCATGACACGTCGAGTTGTTGCACTTCGCCGGGCAAAAGGAGGACTGACACGATATTAACAGTCATCCCATGACTTTTGTCAATTCAATGTATACATACAAATGAAATAATATTTTGATATTATTAAAATAATAATTAAAATTTTGATATTATTATTGCCATTACATTACTCCCTTGCCAGTAACAAAGTTACGATAAATAGAGAAAGCATAGAATGGCATATTTTGACAGTTAAATTCAACTTGCTGTTAACATTTGAATACTCATTACAGTAAATAAATTACTCCTTATATAAAATATTAATATTCATAGAAAGAAAAACTGTATGCAAATAATGTTATAAGAGCAATTCAAGAAAATACAGCTTAAATACTTTTTGTTTAGCAACGAAAACAATAAATTTTGTTATATGATTAATTTTCTATTATACCAATATGTAAATATAAATAAATATGTATACAAATGAAATAAGAATAACCAACGGAAAGTACTTAATCCCTGTAACGCACTGGAAATCTCACATGTCTACCAGAGAGTGTAATTTTTTTCGTCTGAACATTTTTGTTTAGCAGGTCTGATGGTTGGTTTTCAGTTTCTGTATCTGTTGTCGTCAGCGTTTCGTTGGGCACTGTTTGGGCATGACCTGATTCCAGAAGGGGAACCTGATTGTCAGTTAACAGATATGCTGGTTTTAATCTATCAATGGATGCATTTACATCCTTGCCCTTAATTTTAATAGTGAAATACTTTTCACAATTAAAAAAGGTCCATCATATGGTGGTTCCAAAGGCTTCCGAATTCTATCAACACGTACGAAGACATGTGTACTATGGCCCAAATCTTTGTGAATGAAAACTGATTAAGAAGATTTTCGGTGAGATTCTAATGGTTTTAACTGTTCCATCTGTTTTTGTAATTCTTTTGCAAACGTATCAGTATCCCAGCTATTTTTAGGTTTTTCAAAGAACTCTCCTGGTAGCCTGATAGGTTGTCCATAAACCATTTGGGCAATAGCGTTATTTGCATCACCACGCAGAGCAGCTCTTAGTCCTAACAATACTGTAGGCAAAGTTTGAGTCCATTTAATGGAATTATGTGCTCTTATTGCGGCTTTTAAGGTCCGATTGATCCTTTCAATTTTTCCATTAGATTGTGGGTGGTAAGCTGTTGTTGTACTTATATGGAAACCACATATAATTCCAATATTTGTAAAAAAAATCAGACAGAAATTGACTACCTTAATCGGCGATAACACGAAAAGGCATTCCGAAACGTGAAATCTAATGATCATAAAATTCTCGAGCCACTGTTTCGGCGGTCACATTTGCTAAAGGCATAACTTCTATCCAACATGTGAATCGATCTATGCAAGTAAGACAGTACGTTTTACCTTCAGAAGTAGGTAATGGACCTATGATGTCAATATGAATGATAGAGAATCTATCATCTACTTTGTCGTAATTGGCAATTTGCGAACGTGTATGCCTGTTAATTTTATTCTTTTGGCAGCGGATACAAGACTTTGTCCATTGGATGATATCTTTCCGAATGCTGAACCATATAAATCTGGGAGATATTTGTTTAACAGTAGATTTCACACCAGGATGTGCTAAGTCATGAATTTTGTGAAAAACTTGCATTCGAAATTCTTGAGGTGTAAATGGACGAATTTTTGTAGTTGAAATATCGCACCAAAGTAATTTTCCTGAATCCAGAGGATATTGTTTGAAAATCAAAGACGGTTTCAAGCGTAGCTCGTTAAGATCTTGATTATCAAAAAAATTAGCCAAATCGGCTCAGCCGCTATTTAGTTTTGGGCTTAGCAACGTATTTGGCTATTCATTTTTATTAATATAGATTAGATGCTAATAAACTTAAGGAAAAAGAAATAAAATCCCTTTTCGCCACCTTGGGCAAAATTCATTTAAAATAGAAATAGTTAAATTCAACAATAAAATTAAGAATTGGCTAACTTCCTGGAGTCAATTTAAACGTAGTCCAAATGATACTAAATTTAAAAAACGAAGATAAGTTCTAATATTTGATTCAGTCTATTATTATCCAGAATGCTGAACTCTTTGTACTCGGGTAATCCCAAGAATTATTATTCACCTAATACAAGGGCTTGTTTATTGTTACGAAAAATAAATATTTTATTATCGCTTTAAGATGAATAATCCTAAAATATTAATTTACATCTTTTCATCCTTCTGTATGTATTTTAACAAAGAAATTTGAAAAATAAAAAATAAAAAACGTCAAAATGACCGTCTTGAATGGTGCTTGCAGACACCGTCCGAGTGCAAAAGATTAAGTTTAAATAAATCTTTAATACATACTGAAATGCTGAAAAAACATTCTTAAGATGAGTGTTTGACAGAAATAATTATAAGTAACTTGTATAAAAAGTTTAAAGATATTACAGAAAGCTATGTTTATAATCCGGAATCTAATGGATCATCCATTTTAATTAATGATCAAGATATAGAAAACAGAGAATTGGTGCTTGGTTATCGTTTTTTGACAATAAATTTTTTTGAATAAATTCATACACCATTTTTCATGTCAAACAATTTTAAAAGATAATTTAATGTTGCAGTGCATCATTTCTGGAGTTTTTTCAGGAACTTTGAATTTGTTCCAAAAATGGCAATATACCCGCGCGGCCAAAAAGGAGTTTTCTCAAGGGGATCCTTTTCTAAATGGGTTCTTACTGGCTACGAAACTAGGATTTATGTTTAAGATAAAGAATCAGCCCCAACAGTCAAATGAAAGACACTTAAGAAGCGAAGCAAGAGCGAAAATACCCAAGTCATTCAAAAGTCAGAATAATGCTGACTGATTTGCTTGATTGTGTTGCATTATAAATTCTCGCGCAAGAGAAGTGACACTTCATTAAATGTACATACTCTTTTACATTTTCAACTTTAGGATTCTTTTTTAACCCTGTCTTGGCCTAAGAAATTCGCTCTTCACCTTTAATTTCAGTTCTCCTGAAAAGCAATACGTTTTTAAGTTTCTTATTGTATCTATTTTAATCCTCGTTAACTGCAACAGGACTTCATAACCAAACTCGAAGGATTTCTACCGGTATGCATGATGGGAGAGACGTTTCAAGAATTTTTTAGGCTTGACCAAATGTTACCATATTCACGTGAAAAATGTAGCTGAAAACATGAATTATATATTTTCTTTATCTCTTGAGAGAAAAGAAGCTTTTCTCCTTCAAAATAACACAATTTTAAAAGTGCGTAGTTCAAAACCTAAGAATAACTTTTAGAATCTATTAGATGAAATAAAATATCTGAATTTAAAAAGAGTTGCACATCATTTAACATCGTTCTTTAACTCTACTGATCTTTGTGAATCTGCATCTTCAACCATGAATATAATTAAGACATCACACGAATGAAACATTCCAAGGTCTTCACAAAATTTTATTTTCGAAAACGCTTTCTCAAGTATATCCGTTTATCAGCAGCAGAAAAAAGAGTTGAAATTAATTAAAATTCAAGCTCGAAGGGAAGTTGTTTTTCTGTGCACCACTAAATGGAGTGATACGCTTGTTGAAGACTACGGGAAAGGTTCCATGAAATCAGCATAGATTATCAGATTTATCATATTTTTTCCTTGCAATATTAACTTCAGTTATCACTTGTAAATGCAAACATTTTGTGTATCTTTTCCTGACCAAATTCTGAAACAACACCAGAAATGAAGATTGCCTCATATACAGACAGATTTTTAAAAAACGCCCAACTATCTTTCTCCTACACATATAAAAAATAATGCGATATTTAAAAAATTTTATCCCGAAAATTTAATGAATGGTCATATTTTATATATTTCAAAGTAATAAAAGAATTACTGTAGAAATTATGTTTATCTACCTGTTGATCTATGAATAGGATAATTCAAAAACATTATGAGACAGATGAATTTCAATTTGCGGACTTGACATCAAATTTTAAAAGAAATTCAGTAATCTAATTATTTATAATCGTTTTTATGAATGATCTCTAAACCAAAAGAAGTATTATGAGCAAAATGTTATTAATTTATTATTAGAATTTTAGATATGCATTAAATTTTATACAAATCCGTCCTCTAATAAGCGTAAGCAAACTTTATACCTTAAACGAACTAGATTATCTATGACTGTCACCCCAATTTTGTAAATCCATATCCAAAGTAGTAAATCTGTCGACAGAGTAAAGTATCTGTTTGAGGATACGATATCTCAGAAATCACAGTTTACAAAATAAATAGGATTTAGACTTCAGCCTGTTATTTTATGCAGATGAAACCGGAAATGATTATCTTCACTCTGCTATAAAGATAACGGAAAGGTATGAAGCATTGCATAAATACTGAAGAAGAAAAGGCTTTATCCAGCTTACTCTAAAGAAATAAAAACGGTGATGGTGAGAGTAAATTCCACCGTTTAATGAATGCAGATTCGACAATTCTGGTTGTTAGCAGATGGTTTTCTGGTAAACAACTGACAAGAGAAACCTTGCACTAACAGATGCTGATATCTCACCAATCAAATTTTTATCGTTTCCGAAAAAATTCAAGCAATTGCGTTCCTGCTAACGTCAGGACAATGGAAGTGACTTTCATGTGGCTTTTTGTTCTTGGTGCTGCTGCTGTCATCTCACTTAAGAAATACGTTGATAAGTATGAAATGAATTCAATAAAAAAAAAATCGCTCTTTTTACTTCCAGTAAAAAGCATTGAAGCATTTGTGGTTATTTGATATATTTAATTATGGTGATTATCAATTCATTAAGCATTCTAAAAATCCTTAACAAATCAAATAATTAATGCACCAATCAGTAAAATAACATTAATTTGTTTTTATAGAATTATTTAGTGCGTTTTCTGTTAGCATTTAACAATTCACAGGTCCACAACCAACATGGAATATTCCAGAGAGATTCAATAATGATGGGTAACAAATGACACACGAAATTCGGCAATTTAATGACAAAGCTAAAATTTACTTGCAATTGGTTTGTCAGAATACGATACAGATCAAAAGAAACATATTTTAATTTGTATAATTTAGGAAATATGATAAAGAGAGACTTGACATATGATATAATTATGCATATAATTTAGAAAATATGCAATCTCTTGATATTAAGCTACTCTTTACAACGCTAAGAAGATTTCTCAGATCAAAATATTATGATGATAACACATGATCTCTTTTCTTCAAAGGTTGCGTAAATAACCATGCACAAAAACAAATTACATATGTTTTTTTTTTGTTCATAACACTTTTCAAAAGAGTCGCGGCTAAAAATATAAAAATATATAATCCAATTATCTTTCTTACTTTACAGATAATTAATTTTTTACGTAATATCCGAAAAACTAACCTTAGAGCAAAAAACAAAATTACAGGTATTTCATAAGCATACGTGTTAAGGAACTGTGCTCCATGCAGGTGGCTATTTCCAGACAAACATTGTCTTATTAATCTCAGGTTCTCTTTCACTGGTCAAGCAATTTGACACTTTCATCTGTGAATGGTCATCACTTCCCGTCTTCCCACTACACTGGACACTGTTTAGAGAAATGCAAACAATACTCATTGTTTTTCTCATTCCCATCGAAGAGGCTCTACCAAAAGCGGGGCGGTTCCCTCCCTGAATGCAGGACGACTCTGCCCTACTCGGCAGATCAGTTCGATCTTCATCAGACGAGTCGCCCCTAAGGATTCTCTGCATCACCCAGCCATTGGCACAATCCTTATGCGATTGTGCCATCCTTCAAGAGGTGAGCAAGCTTGTAGTTGGCCACTTTTTTATAAACATTTCCTAAGCACATTTCCAAATTATCAGTGCTTCTTTCTTACGCTCTTTCCCTTGATTTTTCTTTTTATCCTCGCACACTTTTGTTGTTGTTGTTGCTGTTGGTCTCCTCGCTACTACCTCCACTTTCATGGCAGGGTTTGTTTTTAGAATCTTTGCTAATGCTTGGTGTAGTAATCATATAAAGGAATTTACATTCTTGTTTTATTTATTTATTGACTTTACATAAGCAGTCGAAAATTACTCAGAGGGGTGAGGTCAAAAATTTCATGCAGCTATGATCAAAAACAATGAACTTTAGAAAAGAATTTCAATCGTCACGTGCGTCGTAGAAGACATAACAAATGTGTGCGCAAACAGAGGAATAATTTTCGATTTTAGAATATTTTCACAGGAAGGGAGAATTTGGTAAACGTTTTTAGAAACGACAAAATATCGATTTGATTCTAAAATTAAAGAAAAATGACTAATTGAAACAAGGGCTTGAAATATTGCCAGAGTTTAAATAAGGAAAAATATCTTATCCAGTATTAAAAAATATATAAATATATTATTTTATTATTAACACAAATATTTATATTACTTTGCCCATGTAGAATTAACATATTCTTTTTCTGAGCATTCATCATATTTCACAGAATAAGATTCCTTAGAACAAAGGATTCTTAAAATTTGGACTTCATAACTTTTTTAAGAATATTTGTAAACCAAATAAAAATATTATTTTGTTTATCTCGCCATTTAAATCCTTTTTAGATTTAAATACAAAATTGAATTTCATGATAAATCTAGAAAATTCTTGTTGAATAATCCTTGAGCTTTTACGTAAATTATGAAAATTTTTCTGTAATACAAATAAGATTAAAATGCTGAAAGCAACTCTGTAGAAAATTAAATAAATACATAGTACGTTATAGATTAAGCCTTTATAATATTATATGGAAATTATATGACTATCGAAATTTGAAGATTGGAAAATATTTCGATGAAAAAGTTATTAAAAAGTTATATAAAATATTTCATTGAAAACTTTAACGAGCATCAAGATTGGTGGGCCTAAGGCGGCTAGTACATTTGCACGCAAATAAATATCACATATTGTCACCTTTTTTTAGAATACGCATAGCGAAATATATTTTATAAGTTTACGAAACATTTGCTTTTTATTCTTTTATTTATTATCGGTTATTTGTGGAATACGCATGTGAACTTGATAAAAATAATTTAATTAATTATCAATGTCATTAAGTTTTTACCACATTGATTTGTGCAATGTTACAAATAATAAAATACGGGAAATTGTTTTGTTATATAACGTTTGTATCAAGCGTCCATTCAGTTAAAGTGTGATGTACACGTACAATCATCGTGAGTTCTGATTCAGTCGACAATGTTGAAACAATTTTATTTTTTTAAATGTTAGATTATCGGAATTATCTGCATTGATTTCATAAAACTCAATGATATGAATAGGTTTGTATCTAATTTGCAGATTTCTGTCAAATTTGAGCAGCAAATTTGAGAATTAGCATTTTCTACTGATAAATTTATTTTCTAACTAATTTAATAACATTTACTTTATCTCAGCGTCTAAGCAGTTATCTTGTCTGTCTAAATGAAATTTTGCCACTGGCTGAAATTATATTAAAATGGCGACTTATTATAATAAAATGAAGGCTAAAAGTAATAACTATATTCATCTTGTGATCGAATGCACATCAGTATTTGTATCCATGCTTCATAGAATTTATTGTGAAGTGAAGATCTTTACAAATGTTGCTTGTGTAACTTGGAGAAGTCACATAGGACAAAATATGCCACAAAACTAAACATTCTTTCTGTAGTGTGGCCAAAAATTTTTTCTTATTCTTACTTTTAAAAAAACGGGAATTTTCATTCAAGGAAATTTTGATGCAGTTTGTTTCTAGAAGAAAGAAGACTGGAAATAAGCTGACAGTATCTGGCATATTTAAGGTAATAGACCAATGAGTCTTTTCCTGCAACATAACATTTCTTATGGATTGTGAATAAAAGTGTGTCTGCTTGGAAGATTTACTTTCCATTGACATCTTGCGAAAGAGAGATTTATGAGTGGAATTTGACTCATTCAAAATAGAAAGTGGACCTGTTGTTCCCAGGACAAGAACGTTATCCAGGGGTATCAGCTTCGATGGCTGGGAGCAGTCGCCCCATACGACATCGGTGCTTTCCAAGGTAAGGGGAGTTTGTTTTTATTCTGTATCGCAAGCGAATGTATGATTACTTTTAAGTAGAGAGAACGCAATTAAAAATAGTGCAGACACTGGGGGGGGGGGGAGGATTGTACTAATCGACATTGTTTCATAAAATACAGTGCACACAGAATAAAATTTTAGATTTTTTTTTTCTTTTACTAAAAATGCAGCATCATTCTTTTCGGCGTAATAACTTTTTTCGGTTATTTCAGAGAGGGCATCAAAAACCTTTCTCGATTGAAATTTTCAAGGTTAATTCGCATCCACCTCCCTCTACCACCTCACAACTGACAAGGATTTCAAAATTAATGTTAAAAGGATAAATATTGTTCTAGTTTTTACGATTGCGGAAGTTACAGTCAGCAGTTGATACAAAATAAGAAATAAGGAAAATGTTGACTGCTTTACATGTTTTCAAGTTTAGAATAGCTGGAATAAAACAAAAATAAGTATTAGAGTTTCACAAACGCCTATGATATAATCAATAGTTAAGTTTAGAGTATTGAAGGGATATATCTTTCCATTGGGTTTTTTAAGGGTAAATCCCGGTTTCTGTTCGATTTCGTCGCACAGCCTTGCCATTATTAATGACAGAAGCCTATACATTTTAAAATGAAGGTCACAAAATAATGCGCCGTCATGCATGCAGTCTTATTGTGATTGTTTTATATCCAATATTCTGAGCTAGACGTCGAAATAAATTTGGCGTTTAACGTGTTAATAAATAATTTGAATGTTTAGAATCTAGTTATCAGTTGTGACCATAAAGAAAAAACAAATATTGTTTATACGCTGGTTTGTGGGTAATTTTTTCCCACCTTGACTTTTTTTCCCTTTTAAATTATTTTTCTTTAAACAACTCAATTTAAAACAATAAAAAAATTTCTGGTCAAAAATGCATTTTATTATTCAACAAAAATCTCTTGATGCAAAGGCATGTACTAAATATATCAAATATTATATCTTTTTTTAAAAAAAAGAAAAAAATTAATGCATTAATGCAAGCTTTTGCTTGCATTAATGATCAAACATTTGATTCTATTTGGAAGCTAAGCAGCGCTAAGCAATTGTATTGCTGTATTTCTGCCCTTCCTCATTTTTCTTTCAGAAAAGCATAAAGCGAAAATCTTGGAAGCAATGCAAACATTATTTAGAGAAGGTATGCGTCACTTTTAAAAAGAGAATTTACCAGAGAGATTACATTCGATTGTTTTCTGGACAAGTGTGATATATTCTTTTCAAAGCTGTTAACTTCAAATTGTTTAAAAATTCTTGCAAAATAAGTGTCACTACTATTCAAAGTAGACGACAATGGTTTTTAAAATCTTCATTAATAATAATTTGACTGTAGTTTATAACGTTCATTCCTTGATTCTAATTATTTATTTTTTCTTCAAATTTGAATGAAGGCAGATGTTATTTTATTATAAGTAATTAATAACCTTTTTTGCTGATGTTCTCTAAATTTCAAGAATTTATTAGCAATAGAATTATTCTTAGCTGAATAGTTTTTAAGAATTCTAGTTAAAATTATTTTAATATTATATACAAACATTATTTTCAATGAAAATTTCATTATAATTTTTGTTTACTCTCTTTTTATATAAAACAGATTTAGATTTTTTAAAATTACAGCCTTATTTGGAAACAATGCTACTTTGGTCGAGCCTCCTAACTTAGACGCTTCACACTTTGCCGAGTGATGTACGTTTGACTCCCGACATCAGATGTAACCTGCACTAAGGTTGTATGAATCTTAGCAGATTCAAAGTGAAATCTGGTTTTGAACCTAGAACCCTCAAGCTCCGAAATCGAGACCTGATCACTTTATCACCACAGCCACACCAAACAGCATATTGAAACCACTATCATTAACATGTATTCTTAAAGAGTTCATAAACGTTTTTTTAGAATTAATGTATAAGAATACTGCCTTTTTTCTAAAAGGTACGAAGGCTGTTTGGGGATCTTCAACGAAATTTAGCACATCCCCAATCAAACTGCACAAACATGAATACTTTTATCTAATGAGCCTGACGACAAATACTGTCGTGATTTTTGATGGATTTGAGTATCGAGCTAATGATTCTTCCAACACTTTAACCAGCAGAGGTCAGGAAGGAAGAGGTAATGGAGAGCTGGTTCTGTTCCAAACATGAAAATAATTTAGGTAATAAAATTCTACTGGCCGGTCATTCGGCAATCATAACCCATCTATAATGTTATGGTTTTTTTTAAATATTTCGATGTAGTCAAATGACACTATTCATAAACTTCTCTGAGACTACTTTGAAGAGTCAAAAATGCTATCTGTTATGACTTGCTATTTTTATAAAATAAATTGCTTAAAGCCCTAAAATAAATTTTAAGTAAGTACAAATTATGGACAATGGAATGATACTACCGAATGCAAAGATCAAAATCAGTTAAACCAATACAATAAGTACGTTTATAGCAATTTATTTGAAAATTCCTGAACACCTAATGTTTTTAAAAGACGATTTGAAATATTCATCAATTTAAAATATTGTGAAAATATCAATTCCATCAAGAAGAGTTCTTTTTTTGCTTTGCTTTCTATTATATGTTGTAAATAAGATTCGGTTCCGCTTATAATTATAATAACAGAAACACATCTGTTTTATTTTATATCACTAATAAAAAACCTCCTTACAGTGGGTTTGTTTATTGTTTTATTGAGGTGGGCTTATTGTTATGAATACTCACAATCAGTAGGCCACAGTTGAAAACAACAATGACGTTTACTCGAACGCAGGACAGCAGACAGCAGCACACTACAGCAGAGAGTAGCCCACAAATAATAATCGTCCACAGTTTTCAAAGCACAGACAGAATCCAGCAGGAGAGGAATTCCTCGTAGCTTCGCTTTGTGGTCTCTCCTCGCTTAAGCTGACGATTCACCGCCACAAACTCGCTACTCGACACACTATACGTCACTGCTTCGCCAATTACATCGCCAAGCCCCAACATCACTAACGCGGCATCCGCTTAGCACGCCACAGTGCTGATCGTAATACGATGTCTTAGGATGACACTGTTCGAAACAAATTTACAGGTTTGTAACAATATTTTTTTAAAAAAGTTAGACGTTATTTTTTGAAAATAATTAAGCTAGACAATTTTCTGGGTTGTAATGAATTTTTTTAAAAAGTTATGAAGCAATATCAACAGCTTTTAGTTACCGCAAGCACAAAATAATGAATATTGCTAACTATTAAATTCATTTTATTTGGCGTTCCTTTTTAAACGAACTTTAAAAAGGAACGTTTATAAGAAGTATGTGAGTGTGTAGATAAAAAAAAAGAATCGATTTAAGTGAGCTCTTATACTTTCAGCTTCGGAAATCTCGCTTCAACATTCATGTAATTTTCTAAAGACAAAATTATAAGAAATTTATATTACCCTAACAACCTCAGACCACCAGTTTGTTGCCCAGAGTATTGACGTTTTGGGCTGTTAAATGATTAGTTTGGTCCGATTTTTTAAAAATTCATCTTGTTATTTAATATGACTAAAAAACTAAATTCAACAGAATTTGTATATTGCAAATTAAAGCGTGGATATTATGAAATCAAATCGGTAGTGAAAATCCTATGACAGAATTGGGGATTTGTAAAAACAAGCGACTGAAAGCTTTAGAAGTTGTTTGAATTCCACCAAAATATTTTAAAACATCATTATAGATAGTGTATCAAACAAAAATAAAATTATTTAAATTAAGAGAAAGAATGAAATGGAATTAGTTTCATTAGAAAGATGATTTCTGAAACCTCAAATAATATGAAGGCCATTTTCATAAGATCATCGTTTTTAAGGATAGGGGTATTACTTTTCATAAGCAAATTATGGTGAATATTCTTCTGCTGTGTCTGGTTTTGCTTTAGATTAAACATCCTGTTTGAAAGCTCTTTCTTGATTTTTCGCTCTGACCGAATAGATTTTTGTTTTATTACTGTATTTATTTATTACAACTCTACTCAAAGTGATTCAATGCACTGCATAAACTTTCAATGGAGTCTGAAACCTTCGTCTAGCGATTTGATTACATATAAGTGTTGCCATTCGGTAATAAGAAAAAACCCATTGTTGTATTACATATGTTTCAATTATATATATATATATATATATATATATATATATATA
>JAOUZG010017157.1:4718390-4732774 GCA_026289955.1 Argiope argentata | reverse complement strand
TGTGTGTGTGTGTGTGTGTGTGTGTGTGTGTGTGTGTGTTTCAGTTGGGTTTATTTCTGAAATGACGAGTCATCAGTCATAATACGTTCTTAATAATTTTTTAAACGCGCTTTTATTTGTGTAGTAAAGAAATAAAAAGCAGGGAAGGGGTTTCTTGTTAAAATAAGGAAAAGTACCAAAAGCAGGACTATAGAGAATGCATTGTTTATTCAAAAGATTTTAACTGGAAATTCCTGAATATTCATTAAAAAAATATAACTGACATTTCAATTTCTTAGAATATTATAACAGTAATTGTTGTTTGAATGATTATGCTTTCCTTTTGTTTAAAGTTTTCATTAGACTAACAAAGATTTTTTTATAACCCTTTATATTCCTTTTTGTTTTATACAGGTTTAGAGGATCAGTTCACGAAACTCGAATCACATAGAAGCATTCTATTCGGCAATGTGACTCCAATTCTGTGATGTTGTATGGCAATACGACCTTCTCCAAGTCTAATGCGGAGGTGGCAGAGACCACCTCTGCGAGATGTAAGACGCGCTCGGCCTCAGCGCCAGCGACAATGGGGTGAGATGGTGCGACGAGGAGTGGATGAAGAAGCAAAAGAAAAAAAAATAGAAAATAAAATGTATCCGGTTCTCCATTTTTTTCTTTTGATTTTTTTACCTTAGACATTTATTTTTTACTTATCAAAAATATAATTATAATTTCTGAAAACAAAGAATATTTGACATCTCTCTCGAAAGTTCAAATATCATTATTAATTCCTTTATTTGGCGAAAATAAGAAGCTTACTTATTTTTACAACAAAAAGTGGTTAAAAACACATCAACAAAATTAATGTTGTCATTCAAGGAGAGATCATGAAATAACGGTAAAATGGATAACATATTTTCTTCTTCCTGCAATAGTAAAATTTATAGGAATTTTTAAAGTCAAATATTCAATTTATTTCATTTGAAAGTGCTGGGTTTCAAATAATTGGCTATTAGACCATTTTGTTATAATTGAGTGTTAAAAGTTGTGAATAAATGACAATCGAACTTAATGATTTTCTCTTTTTCTGATTAAAATAGTTCCTCGTGAAGTTTGTAATAGAAAAACCATCAAAAAGAAACAGGTTTTATGTGCAAAAGGTCTGATAATTTTTACTTTTTGATGCGTTTTTAGGGCTGAACTAGTATTTTAAAATCTAACCTTGGCGAACAGGCGTTTCAAGTATTGAAAAGACATCAAAAGGCTTTATAGTTTTCCAAAGTATTTCATGAAAAATTGGCCACTAATTTAAATTCGAATAAATATTCTGGAGTGTGAGCTCAATATCAATTCAATCCCTTTTTAAGCTACATTTCTATGGCTTCAAAAGTGAGAAGTTACAAATTTCTCAAAAAGTTGGGAAAACTATGATATTTCGCAGGGATTGTTGAGCATCTCTTAAAATAAGATATAAAGATTAAGCCTTATAGGTACTATTTTCTAGTATCATAAAAACTATTCCATCAATTTGACCATTATTTTCATTATGTAAACTCATGAAACTCATTATACTTTCGCAATAATGATGAAGCGTTCTGATCAATTATTCTTCAGACAGGCGGAATTGATTGATGAAAGCTGATTCATTTGCAGAAGTTGAGAGTTTTGTCAATCTTTTGCAATATACCTCAATATTTGCAGATTGAAGAAGAGGAAAGTATCATACCAGTGATTAGGACTATGTTTATTCGATTTTTTTCTTATTATTTAAAATATATAGATATATAAGAAGGTTCGATAGATAATCCACACGATCAAAATTTCAAGGTAATCGATTTCCCGATTTTTCATTTTGGTACGATATTTACAGGTAATAAAATTGCGAAGATAAAAATTAGAAACCTTTAAAAGCATACTTAGTTAACTTTTAACTCCTTTTTATATAAATAGACAAAATATTTATAATTTCCAATTATTCTGGATGCAAAGATACTATTACGTGATCTGAAAGTTTCCATAAGTTGAGCTCGCATCCGGGTTTGACCTGAATCTTTTTGGAAGAAAATTATTTTTTTAAAAAAACTTTAGATTCAATCCTCGTACCGATAAGTACTAACGACATCCCTGCACGCGATTTCCAGCACACTGTCTTCTGGCCAAATTCATTCTGGAAATCAATTCTTTCTCTCATGACGCAGTAAGCTTGCGAGTATTATTTGCGATTTTATCCTCCTCCCGAAGGGCGTAAGATAATTGGGGAGAGGGTCGTTAATTAGGCATTGAAAGACTTACAATCATCACTAGAGTATTAAGGGAATACATTATTGAATGCATTATCGAAATCAAGAAGTATAACATAGTAAAAGGGTAGTAAAAATACATAACATAAAAATGAGATTACGATATCCAAAAAAGAAAAGATATGGCATGCTGTACAAAAAATATCAAACGATAATTATTTAATATTTAAAATATAATCAGTTAACAAAAATACAAAGTTAATAGAAATAAAATGGACACAAAGTTCATAGAAAGAAAATTTATTTTAAATTTCAAATATGGCAGTGTTTGTGAAGAGAGAAAGTAAATGAAGAGACCAAAAAAAAAAATTAAAAACTCTATTCCCTGCACAAAAATGCGCCAGGATCCGGGACTGAAACAAACAAATAAATAAAGCATCAAGTAAAACGAAGTGCAGATTCCTTTCTGTCTCTCCAGAATTCGTGCAATTTCCCTCGACGGAACCTCATTCTTGAATACACTGCTAAGATTGAAAGGGTTGGATGAGGCTTAAGAACTGATAAGCTTGTATTCGAAGTGGCCACCGGAGATGAAGGAAGAATTATTTATAAGGTGAAATAAAACGGAAAAAGGCCCTGACCAGGTGCGAAGATAATAAATATGTATCTTCTTTGATATTTTTAAATCAACTCTCAGAGCATATCCTCGGATTCTTACACCTTTGTCAGAGCTATCTTATACCGCTGCCTGAATAATTTTTGTTTTTAAGAGAAAATAAAAGGACAGTAATTAATTATCGCTCCGTTATGGAAGATTTGCCATATTGGTTCGCTCGTTCGTTTCCTGGGATACTTGCTTTCATCCAAGAAAAGACACCCAAGACATTCTCCTTAAGCATTTTGATTTAATATGCTTCAGGCCTTAATATCATTAACAAATTTCGAACCGAACTTCTTTCCTCTAAAAATGAATGGGCCTAGGGTTCTCTGTAAAACTGCTAATTTAAACACAAATTTCCAATGTCCAGCCAAGTTTAAAATTAGTTACCACCAGTTCAACCTGTAAAACCGAATTACGGAATTATGGGAACTAAGTTATTATTAATTCAAAACGAGTTCTCATTCGTTTATTTTTTTCTAATGCACACTGCGACCCCAGCACTGTCCATCAGTCCCAGAGCCATCGATAGAATCCGAAATTCAAGATCTCCGAATTTGATCTAATTTATTAAAATTTAAAATAAACAAGTATCTTACATTCCAAATTTAGAATTTGAAATAGAAACTTTCCACTACGTCCTGAAGAGGAAGTATGCCCCAAAAAACATTAAGCATGTCTTTCGACTAGTCATAATAATTCCCCACACTGTATTCTGTATTTTGGACATGCCTTCGAGCATGACCGAAGTGACGTCAGTGCCAGCATTTCCGAACAACAACAACGAAAAAATGACACGTGACACTTCGAAGAAAAAAACTTTTCTCCGCTGAAAGCTTTTTGTAAATTTTAGGGCAAAGCTGATTTTTTTATGGCTTTTATAGGGAAATTGCCATCCGGGAGCTCTTCGTTTGAAGTAATGATTTCAAAAAATAGGATCTTCATACTCTAAAATTTTGCTATTTTTCCTGTGGCGGATTATTCCTTCTATGTTAGGTTCGCCATCTCCATATATTCTTTTGAAGAGCAGAGCTGTCTTCCTTTTTTAGAGATGTTTTTAATAAACTTGTTTTAATAATTTTAATGCAAAGCCATTTGAATAAATATTTATTGATTTTAAAAATATATTACAATTAAAAATAAATTAATATGTTTTTTAAAATAATTATAAATTTATCCTTCAAGTTCTTTATCGATTACTCGTATTGAAAACATGGAGATAGAGATGTTTCGCCTCGCCTGAAAGTACCTATTATATTTGACACTAAAGTCGAATTTACATACCAGTTGCTTTTAGTTATGATTGAATGCAATTATTAATTACAAATGTTTGAATAACTTTTAATGAAATTGATATAAATTTTTGTTAGGTAATACTTAAAAATGAATACATGCATAATAAAAAAATTTCAATAATATATTTATATGTTAGTACAGTAAAATAAGAATATTTCGCAGGAATAGAAGAGTTCTTCAAAATACATAAGTATTTAAAAAGTACTATTCCTTCCTGACTTTATTCTGCATGAAATTGCTGGAAAGTAAAAGAAACTTTTGTCCTTGTAATTTATTTATCCATATAAGAAGTAAAGTTTCTCGAATAACTAAGTACATGCAAAAAAATATTTGTTTTATAAATGGCATATTGTTGTTATGTGCATACATATTGTTATGTGCCCAGGCCAAAAAATTGGATTTTAGAGCACATTATCAGAAAAGCATTTACGTAATCTCTTACATTTCGAAAATATAATGCCTTATTCTATTACATGAGGAGCGATTATTAAAATTATTTTCTCAGGGAAAAGACATTAAATCGACTCGAAAAGTTTTTTCTCCAAAGAAATGTGTTTTGTTCATTGCTTTAAAAAATATGGAGGAGGATTTATAAAATTTTCTAAATATCATTCTTTTTGAAACGCAGTTCACTGGAAGACACAAATTATTTTCCAGTATTGTCAAAGCGGAAATAATAAGAATTTTTCCCTTCCTTTCTGCATCTGATTACATTGCATGCAGTTTTTCTAAAACATGAAATTAATATTTCAATTTATTAATTTTGGCTCAGTGAAAAAAAATAATTAAAATTGAGAATTACCCCTCGTTTAGAATTAATGGAGGAAGATAATTGAAAAATGAGAAAAATAAGAAATTATATAAACTTTCATTACTTAAAAATTCTAGTAATTTGTAAATTATATAATACTTTTTATAATAAGAATTACTTCAGTGTATGTGTTTTATATATTGAAGGGTATAAAACGTTTCAACATACAGGAAATATCTGATAAATTTCAATTAAAAATATGTTACTTTTTAAAATAGTTTTAAAGCTTCTACTGCGTAAAAACTTAGTCTGCAAAAACGTGCTATTATTCAATCAGTCGATATTTGTGTTATTACAAGGACTGTAGAAAATGAGAAATTAGTTAAGTGTAAGCTATGAGTGCGAAAGAAAAATTTATAATGACATCACTTTTTATTTAAATCTAATATATAAAAATGAATCTTTGTTTATTCGTACCTTGTGCGTTGCTGTACCATTCAATCGATTCGATAAAACTTGGTCAATTTATACCTGCCCCTCTGTGAAGGTTATATCCATAGTAGAATTATCATCTAATAAATAAAATCATCATCTAATTTTTGTTTGTTCGTACCTTAGGCGCTGCCGTCACGCTAAACCGGTTGCGATAAAACTTAATTATTTATGCTTGCCCCTCTGTGAAAGTCATAAACAGTCAATGGCAAACGACACATGTCGTTCGGAATTGCACATTTATCAGACAAAGTAAAATGATTATGATTCATTCTCATCAATGTCAGTGAAATGAAATCGAAAATATTGAGTGCAAGCGCTAATTTTCCCCTTCACATTGATGAATAGTCATCTGCACAGGATGCTGTCATTCAGGGTGCGCAATATTTTATCGATGGTAAACCGTACTATAATACATAACCGGTAACAATACTATTCATTTATTTCACACTTAAAGAATGGAATTATTACTATCAATACCAGTTAAATTCAATGAATTGATAAACAAATTGAGAAAGCTAGTCATTTGTTAACTATTGAAATAAGTGTAACCAATATGTGTCACGTGACTTAGGGAGAATCTGAAAGTAAGAATGTTCTTTTTTGCGACTTATCGCAAATCTTGACCTACTCAGAATCTGTCGGGTAATCTTTTGCTTTCCGGCATTGGGTCCCGCCAATTTTCGCTTCCTAAAAAATGTATCTATATGTTTTATTTCTGTTGTTAGTTCTATTCTTTTGGGATTATCATTCTGCAAAGGAAACTAGTTTCGAAAATAATTTCCTTTTTCATAACATAGTTGAGTTTGGTGATTTGAATAATATTTAGTTTTTTACTTTGTATTTTTGTATTAATTAAAAGGGATTTTTTTTCTTTAAGTAAACATTCTATTTCTTATAGTTACCTAAAAACATCTTCTAATTTTACTTTACATGTTCAAATACTTCTACATTAACTCAAATAGTAAAAGAAAAAAACTTTTATAAAAACAGATAATAAAAGCGATCTAAGTCTTTTTTTCTTTTCAGAATATTTCTCCTTAGATCTTAGTTAAAATGCATAACTAATTATTAGTACCAAATTTAAGAAATTTCATTGCACAATTTTTTTATAAAACACGTTTTAGTTTCATTATTCCTTTCAGAATGAGAATTTAATATCGTTCACGTTATAATACGATTCGAATATTTATTTTAAGAAAAAGAAATAACATATTGGAAATTTTAAGGAAATTTATTAGCATTAAAATAAATATACAATTATTAATCGGTCAATGATGTTTATACATACACTTGTATTGGCGAGAAAAAAAAATCATGCCAAGTGTGCTGCCAGGCACGTGCAACAGATTTGCGATTAAAATAAAGCGATTAGCAAAATATAATGCAGCTATATCCGTTTACATGAAGCTTAATAACAAGTTAACTAAATTAAATACAGTCACTAAACCAAACTATAAAATGTTACATCAATTGTTATCAAATTGTTACATCAAAATAACTGAGTAATCCAAGTTATGAAATTGGTCCAGTTCGCCGGAGATGGCTATGCATCTATTGAATAGTGAATTATTATTATTCGAAATGAGCCTGGTTTACTAGTGGAGATATCGTCAATGATGACGAACTTGGCACGAAAATACCAAGAATGAGAATTCTATCGGGGATAACTGGTCTCGAGAGAGCAGTCCCAGCAAAGAGGTAAGAGCAATATTATCGTTTGAGTTATTAAATAATTAAATTCGCAAGATGAAATAAATTTCGTTTTTGATGAGTTATAATTAATTTCCCGAGTCAAAGTTAATTTAGTTTTGAGTTTTAATTGTGCTAATTTTGTTTATGAGTTTAGAATAAAATTGTGATAATACTTTTCTCTTGAATTATCTAAAATGGCAGGCTTAGCAAAATTAAAAAAAAAGAGATTAATTAAAACTCGTTGCCGAGGAGATGAGTTTGGTCGTTGCGAAAGGTATAAAAAAGAGTGAAATAAAGAGTTTAATTGAGGAAATTGATGTGTTCAAAAATGATAACCAAGTTGTTACAAATGCTGTAGATAGAGTAACAGGGAATAAAAACCAAAAATCCGATCAAGATAGTGAAATAGAATTAGACGAGTCTTGGATTAGAGAGAACTAACACAGAGTTACAATTAGCGTATTTAAGAGCTAATGAAAATAGTACTCAGACTTCCGTTTATCAAGGGTGTGACCCCGAACCCGAAGAATCACTCGATAACTTATTAAAGTCAGAGCGTCTAATACCCCAACTCATATTGTAGCAGGTAGCACTTCGATTTCAGATAAATTAAATTCTAATTATTGCGGTTTAATATGTGACGCAGAAAAATTGAATTCAAACTTAAGAAAATTTTGGGGGATTGTGAAAATAGATAACGAAATACCTAAAAGTAAAGAGAATGCTGTTTGTGAGGAGCATTATGCGCGAACGCATAGAAGAAATGAGACAGGAAAACACACTGTGGCGGTGCCATTCAAGGAGCACAGGCCATGCTTAGGGAATTCAAAGGTTATTGCTCTAACGCGACTCGAGTCGCTGTGGACTCGCCTGCATAGAGACCAAAAATATAAAAAGAAATGTATTCTAGACTTTCTGAAAGGGTATGAGGAATTAGGCCACATGAGCGAGATACGAAATGAAAGTGTTGAACCTGAGGTGACATATTATGTGCCTCATCATGGCATTTACAGGTCTGAAGAAACGACAACTAAACTATGTATCGTATTCAATGTGTCCACCTTGACTACTGGTGGAAAATCGCTCAACTCAATTCAATATAATGGAGGAACAGTGCTGAGGGATTTATTTTCCCTCATGGTTAGGCTTCTTAAATGTGTATATGCCTTCTCAGCGGACATAAAGAAAATGTACAGAATGGCCTGGATTCACCCTATCCAGAGGAAGTTACAGCGCATTCTATGGAGAGAAAACGAAACACTGTGACGTATGGGACGGTGAGTGCACCATTTTTAGCCACTCGTACGTCGAGACAAATAGCGATTGAAGAGGGAGAAAATTCTCCCCTTGCTGCATCTGTCGTTGAAGATGACTTTTATATGGATGCTGCGTTAATCGGTTCCGATCATTTAGTTACTGCAAGAGAACTTCAAATGCAGTTAATAGATATCTTGGAAACTGCATAAGTGCCATAGTAAATGTGAAGAGTTAGTGTCAGAAATTAGTGAAGAAATCTATAATTTTACATTGGCATTGATCCCTGATATGCAGTTAGAAAATAACATATTAAGTTTGATATATTTTAGTCTTTGCATTTTTGAGTTGCAATGTTTACCAATTTCTTAAAGGGCAGAAAGGTAAATGTATCATACCTTTCTGGATTGTCCTCAAAATTTTATAATTATCTGCAAAGAGATCTAAAACATAGAAATTCGTCAAAATCTCGAATTAGAATATTTTTATAATCTCAATACTTTTTCTGAACTTTACATACACGAACGTGAAAATACCAAGTAAAAATGTTGTTTCCAAAAGGGCCCGAAACGGTGGGAGTTTCTTACTGACTGTGTAAGAAAGCAAAGGTTAAGAGATATTCTTGGAAACGAACGATTAATGAGATATCATAACTTACGGCAAGGAATCTGAAAATAACAGGTAGTTTTCTTTTTATTATTTTTTTATTTTACGAATAACGCATTAAAAAAATCAAGATGATAGGAAAGAAAGTTCAATGAGTGAAGTTATCTTTTCAAGAATATGCCCTCGTTTGACGTAGTTTATTAATGATAATGCGGGAATATTACGTAAAATATAATTTGAATGTTTTATTGGAATTCGACTCTCATTTTGTATTTGTTCATTTTTTGTATAATATGAAGTTAGAAAACATGTTTTTAATACCCCTTTATTATACTTTTTTCGTCTTTATTAACAGGGAAGCTGGTTATCCTCTTTTCATTTAATCGAATATACTTGAATTTAGAAAATTTCTATAGAACTTTCATGATGATGATACTAAAATAATCACTCTTTTTTAATTCAATCAAATATTTTAACAAAATATTGTGATTCCCAATGGAAAAAGTCAATTCATAAGAATTAAAAAATGATTAATAATAATAAATTATAAATCTTAAATTGAAAAAAAATTTCAAATAAAAACTCTCATTAATAAATGCGTGGTTTAAAAATTTTTAAGTAATATGTTTCCTAAAAGCTATTGGAAGACTTCATTTGATATCTTCAGCATATTTGGAGAAATTCATCAAAATGTCTTAGCAAAAAGTACTTAAGCTGAAAGTAAAGTTGCTTTTGAAAAACCATGAAGTAAACAACAGAAAGATAATAAAGTTCAAAAAGTGAAGTTGTCTTGTCAAAAGCACTTTTTAAATTAATATTGGTTGACAATGAAATAATTATTTATTAATGTATAGTTAGTATTTTATATTTTAGGAAAAAATGCTTTAATAAAGATAATTGCCTAAAATATTATAAATATTTCAAAATATTTCTCATTCTTATCGGATCCCAAGTTGGTCATTTCAATAAAAAAAACTTATTTGTAATTCTCTCTTCATTGGTTGTTTCGTATACTACAGATTCACCTAATATGGTATTTTTTAAAATTAAATATAATATACAGAAAATAATGGTAATTTTAAAATGTTTGTTTTTTAAGTCCCATAAGTGGCTTCAAATTTTATTACAAATTGCATATAACGAAGTAAAAAATGACTAAAATTTGTTTGAACTGCTTTTTACAGTCGTTAGCATCGAGGAGCTGCATGCATAATTGTAAAACAATTGTTCATCTCCATTTGAACGCCGATGGCTGTTTTCTCTTTTGTGTGCATTACGTCTACTTGTGTCTGTGTGGACTCATTTTTGAATTTTAAAAATAATTTTCTCTCAAACTCTCACTCGCAGCAGAGGCTGTTGCGCGGGCCGCATTTCACCTCCGAGAAACAACAAACAGCTGCGCCCGTCAATTTCCTTCAGACACTGAGAGTTCGGCACGCTGTCTCTCGCTCCGGGTTCCCGCTTTCGTATTCAGTGTGGCACCGTGTTTCTCGAAATGGCGAATGGAATAATTTCTCGAACGGAACGAATAAAAACTGAACTACTTCCTTGAAATGACGAAGAATCAAAATCGGTGGAAAACTCAACAACTGCTGATAGTCGAATACGCCACTCTATGCCAATAGGCTTCACTGACAATTCCATGAAGCTCCAAATTGTTTTCGACACTTTATTTAAGCAATTAAATAGTATGTGCACGATTAAAGCTACTATAACCACATCTCATCTCATTTCTGCTGTTCACCAGGTAACTCGTAAAAAAAATTATTTGAAAGAAATGTGAGTGATTTATTACAGACAGGAATTTAAATAACTCATTCCATAGATTAAAAAAATTAAATATTTTTTCAAACTTTTTAAAGATGCATTGTGTTTCAAGTGCCGTAAAAAAAGTGTCATAATCGAAAAGCAGCGCTGTTAAATCATTAAGACAGAGAGAGAAACAAATGAGGGGAAATTTGTTTTAGCATTTTCAAATCTGTGATGCATAATATCGAATAAATGTTAGTAATATCGAATAATTTCCTTATGTTTCTGAACTATTTGATCTGCAGCATTAACCCTCAACTGGGGAGGTGAAAATTTACGACTTCATTGGGATCTATGAGACGGCATTTCCTTTACGCCCAAATTAAGTTTTCTAATGAAAGTCATGGAAGGAAAGTCGATACATATATTCTGCAGATAGGTTTCTTTATATACATAAATGTGTTTTAGAAATTTTTCAAAATATATTATCATTAAAAAAAGCATTTGAACACACATTTTCTTAAATTACACGCTGCAGCAAATAATATTCTTGAAAAAAACATATTAATTTCTACTTTTTTTATCAAATTTTTTCCCCGGTATACAAAGGAATATAGAAAACAATATAATGAAAAATCCAATAATTATAGAAAAAATTAAAACTGGGAAAAATTGATCCGTTTTTTATCGCCATCATTTCTATGTAGAAACTGGTGAACACTTGTTGCACAGATTTCGAGGACATTTTAAACCTACAGGGTGAATACAAGTATAGAACTCACTCTGCAAATCCTGTAGATATTTCTCTTTGTATATTAATATATGTTAGAAATATTTCAAAATATATTATCGCTAGAAAAAATTTATTATATTTGAACCTACATATGAGAATAAGTGGAAATGGAATTTTCGTCAAAAAATTCTTCTGTATAGTTATGCTCAGCAATAAAATCCTTTTCTGCTTCATTTAAATGGGACCCGAAGGTTGGATGATATTTGGGGAACCAAGTGTGCTAAGCCTTATATAATTCTAAAACACCAAAAGGAAGTTGCGGTATCACAGATGACGCGCAAAGAAATAATTGAAACATTTTTTAAAGCATCCGCTGAAACCGGTTGAAAAAGTGCGCGTGTAGTAAAGGTCGAGAAACAGAAGGCTACAAGGTCAATCCATTGGATTGAGTTAAAAATGGAATAAATGAAACCGTAAGTTCATATTTAGCTGTTTGAGTTACCGCATCTCAAAAGTGAAGGGCTTGTTAAAAAAATTATGAAATCTGCTGATTTAAATGTTTTGACATATGAAAAATTAAATAGTATTTTATGTTAGGTTTTAAAACATTTGGTAATGGAAAATTGAAAGTTTATTAATAGCATTTTGTTTGATTTGCATAGTTTTAATTCCAGGCATTTTTACATTTTGAAATCAACTAGAAGATACATTTTAAATATTAAAATTACTATGATGTCTTGCCACGTTAAAAAGGTTTCCTATTTTAATGGGGGCAAGCTAAACTCAAGTTGGTATGATCTGAATAATTTTTGTTTTTGAAAATCTGCGATAATAATTATTAGGTATTATTATTAAGAAGTGTTGAAGATATTAAAAAAGATAGATAAGCAAAAATTAAGAAAACTTGTTAAAAAAAATCTTTTTGAAGTTTTCCTTTAAGACCATGCTATAGGTCTCGTTAGAGGAAAGATTTTTTTTAAAAAAAAATCGAATCTGTAATTCGTTACCTTTGCTATAACTTTCAGAAATCAGTTTTGTCTTCATTTTCTGGATCAAAAAAAGTTTTTTTTAATGTTTATTTACAAAAAAGAAAGAAAAAAAAGAAGGAAATTCACCATTGTCTTACCTTCTCATTCATCTAGTTTTCAAATTATTCTAAACAACTAAAGAAATCATGAACTGATGTTAACTTCCATCAGTTCCTCAGTATCTTCAATTACTTCAGTATCTTTTGAGAAAATATTTATTTTCTCAAAAGATAGACACAATGTCGCCTAGCCTAGGTTTAATCATTAAAAATTTAGAAATGCTTCTTTCTGCAAGTGATCACATCCTATTTACTACCCGTCCTAAAAAAATGAATTCTCAATATCAATTTTATCAATTTAAAGGGTTTTTTTCCACATTATTATGCTACGGTTACATACATTAGAAAAATTAAATAAAGAATTTTTTTAAATAAACCTTGAAAAAGAACAAATGTTAGCAAAAATATATTTACATAATTCTTTTTAAAAAAGACTTTTTTCAGATCTTTGAGCTCAAGAATCTCATACTTCAGACTGTTCAGAGAATAACTGTGGATTAAACAAGTATCATAAAAAACAATTTTTAAACATCCATTTCTACTTAGGTTAACAAAGAAAAATTTAATATATTAGTTACTTTTTATTAAATAATTACAATTGTTGATGTTGTTCTCGTGTTCAGCTTTACAGCGAAAGGAGTGGTACAGTAGCTTCTGAGTTATAGACTCCTGAGCACCCGAAGGCAGAAATCTGACTTCCAGCTCACATACGTCACAAACCCTTCTTTTTGAAGGATTTAAAAACAATCTTTGAACTTAATTTTCTGAACCCAAAATTTAAATTTGGAAAAAACATTCGTCAGAATAATACAAAGCACACATGAGTAAATACAATCTCAGGGCTATCTAGGGGATTTTACAGCGCGTTTATTAGACAGCTATGCACAACTACAGCTAATATTTCATTGTTGTCGCGTTCCGCTTTACAACTGAAGAAGCTGTGAAGTAGCTTCTGAGGGTATGGACCTCTGGGCACCGAAAGAGCAGAAGTCTGACTTCTAGCTCACACACGTCACAAACCCTTTTTACGGGACGGACTTCATTGATTCATTCACAGATCGCAATTTAGATCTGGAAAAGAGAACGATCACTTCTGACCCAGTACCCCCAGTGGTATTAGTCTCGACTTGGAGGAGTTAGTGGCTACGATAGATTTAACGCCAAACACACACAGAGAGTCTTCGGCTGGTGGACTCGAACTCGCAGTCCAACGGATGCTAATCCAACGCCCTACCAACGAGGTTATCCAGGCCTAAAAATTACAGTTACTATAAATAATTGATCAAAAAATTATACTAGCACTGAATTTTTAACTCCAATTAAGGATTTAAAGCCAATTGTGACAACGCAAAATGCATGAATTTTCTACACTGGTTGGTGTAACGCAACACAGATTAGAAATTTTTAATTTTCTTTATTCTGTATTATTTTAATTCGAAAGTACTTCAACATGAATCGGAATAATCGATTAATTAACAATCTTGATTTTAAAGGCATCAAACATTATTAAAGTAAGCAGAAACGTTTAAAATAATCGGTCGAAAACATAAGATTAACCTCATTAGTGTGTGTGTGTGGGGGGGGGGAAACAAACTGAATTTCGTTACTTATTTGGCAGAGGGGGAATGAAGACTTTTAGCAAGAAACACGGTTTTTAATTAATTAATAAAAACTTATTGAATTAATATTTGAAAAGACTTTATTAACATCAAATGTCATCCACTACAAGTTTTTAAAAAAATTTCCTTGAACTTGAATTGATGAATAAAAAGTACTCTAATAACGACTGAAAATTTGAATTATATATATATATATATATATATATATATATATATATATATATA
>JAOUZG010017157.1:4700994-4716091 GCA_026289955.1 Argiope argentata | reverse complement strand
ATATATAATTTTTAATAATGATGAAAAATTTAATTTCTGAATGTTATTAGTTATTTAAATAAGGTTCTGCCATAGTATGCCGCACATCGTTAAACGTCTTCTGAACTTCAAATATAACTTAGAACTATAATATTATTTGTATCAAATCGATTCATATGAAACTTTGATTTTTTTTTTTTTTTTTTGATAAAGTTATGCTCTATGTACTTTGATATCTTTCAGTAACTATGAATGGTACTGCAAATACTTTGCTTCACAGTGGAGGTGAATTTTATACAAATGTATTATCGAGACAAAAGCACATTCCTCAGAATTTCTAATACTCATTTTGACCAAAACATCATTAGATTTTGAATAAATACGGTTAAAATTTGATAAATAAAAGTAATATCCGCTATAAATTGTCTATTATATCTTTATTATTAACAAAAATTTTAATTTTCTTTCACAATTTTATTAAAACTGATAGCCTAAGTGTGTTATAAAAACTCATATTCTTCCTTCAAAAAATGCATTCCAAATCTAGGCACATACCTTAGGCTGTAGAAGAACAATATACTAACAATTATTTAAGTTATAATCAATTTAAAAACAGTTTAATTGTTCAATTTTTAGCAATAATTTTGATTCAAAATAGATTTCAAGAGTATTGTAATCAGATAAATTGAATTAGTAAGATGATTTTAAATAACAAAAATTAATGTTGCTTTATAAAAGAAAGTTTAAAAGTTACTATCAAGTTGAAAGTGCTGCGTAAGGATATTTACTGAGATATGCATGACGTCAGTTCATGTTTTTATTTTCCTCCACTTTAATACCCCACTTGCTACCACGGTATCCTTTGGCAGATTTTGGCATTTAACGAACACGAATCGATAGAAAAAGTATATTTGGGCATCTACAGTTTAGTTTCATCCTATGTAATATCAGTCAATATCGTGTGTTTCGTTTCTTTTCAACAAGCGAACAAATTTGAAACTAGTCCGGAGCCATCCGTGAATGGGTCCGTGTGCAAGAAAGGAATTGGAGCCCTACATTTTTTTAGTGCGTTTGAGCATTACGTACACAAGATGCACCGAAAACAAGACTTTGTTAGTTTTAATTTGCTAAAAGAGCGCTCAGCATTTGTAATGGAAATGTAATGAAAAGTTTTAACACAGTGGATAATTAAGAAATGAATCATTATAATTAATAATTAGTATACATATGTTTCAATGTGTTGAGCGTCATTTATGTCCTTTCACTCAAAATCAAGTCCCGTAGAAAAACAATTATTAAAAAGTCAGAACATGTCTTGGGAATGAGCTTTTTGGGGTCAACAAAAATCCATAGGCAAAAAATTAAAATTTTATTATCTGCATGAGCATCTCAAAAAAACAGCTTCTAATAACGCGATGCCATTGCATTTACAAAAGCACCGATTTTTTAAAAAATAAGTGAATAACTACAACAAATAAAACCTAGAAAATTGTAATTTTGAGCACGTGATTATATAAAAGGAAATAAATAGGAAATGTGATATTTTTCAAAAACAATAAATGCGAAACAATGTTTTTTGGGTCGTTGGCAATACTGAAGTGACTCCTTCAATGAAACAATTAAGATGAATAAAAATATAACTTAACTTGCACGAGCACGTGGTGCTTGGCCGTTCAAGAAATTATGTTCTGATATGATACATTGAAATATGCATAGCAGATATCATTTTCATGTTTATTTAGACTAGGTTTTCATCGACATCGTTATTATAAAATGTTACAATGTTTTTAAACTTTTTTTCTGATTCGTGTTTCTCTAAAGTTTTTATATCAGTGATTAGTTTGAAATATATTTAAATTTATCTTCTGCCTATAAAAGACCAGTATCAGTACAGAATTTAAAAAAGCATCCAAATTCTTCAACCAGCTTTTCTATAATGTTGTCCACGGCTGTATATATATATATATATATATATATATATATATATATATATATATATATATTCAATTTCGCTTTTCAGGAAAATGTTCTTAAAGATTCAAATTACGTTAAATCGCATTTACTTCGTCTAAAAATGTGTTTTTTGTTCTTAAATTTCGGACTTCAGCTCTAAATTAATTGATTGAATTAAAAGCGTGGTCGCGAACAATGATTTTTACTAGAAATAGTTTATCGATAGGGCTAATTTTGGACAATATTATAAACCACACTATTAAACATAAAATAAATGAATATATTGAATCTAATAGACCTTTAGCTTCGAGTACCGCTGTATTATTGTTATCTGCATCAATAAATTCTTTTAAGGCATTAAAAAATTGTACGAATTGTATTTACAATGCTTTAATCGTATCCATTTTGGCCTTCCAATGTGTCGCATAATGGTTTAAGAGCAATGTTTAAATACTTTTGTAGAATTCCCCATCTTTTTGCAGATGCAAAAACTAAGCAATATAAACATTGTAATATCAAAATACTGCAGGAAGCGGCATTACAAATTAAAGGATATATATAAAGGATGTCATAGGCAAGACACATAAATTGTATGAGCGTTTAGAGCCATTATTCTAGATTGTACTCCTTTGTAGTTTCCTTGCCGGCTTTTCGGCACAGATGTAGCGTGTCTTCCTCGTGTCCTGGGAGTCCAGGTTTGGCCATGGTTGTTCTTTTTTGTGCTATCTGTGAGATGTGTGACTGTGCCCCCATGTAAAAAGGGGTTGTGCAAGCAAATGTGGTGAGTGTGTAGCTAAGTAGTACTCTTGGCCCTAGCTGACGCTACTTAAAAATTAAGAGACGCTCCTTTCGGCTTAAATCTGCTGCTGTTTCAGCAGGGGGCATGTCCATAGGCAAGTGCCATAAGTAACAACGACGATAGTTTCCTTTCAAGTTGTTGGCGTTATGGTATGTCTGTCCACTACAATCCATAATGCCTAAATCAAGATCAATTAATATTTCCAATAGAGTTTTTACTAGTCCTTCACCAGTCATTTCATTACTTCAATAAACCCTATTAATACTCATCTATACAAGCTTTTCTCTTGAAAATTTGCATGAATAGTTTAGTTTTAGTTAGTTTTGCATGAAGTTTGTTTTATATGAGAAATTTTGGAAGTAGAATCCATTTGGATATTGTAATACATGATTAGTTTTGTGTCATTTAATTTTACTAAGAACTTCATTTCCTAAAGCAGGAATAATTCGTTCTTTTGCTGTATGTGCTAAATCATATACAATCCCATTTTTGGATTTTTTAAATTCGACTTATATGATTCATAAGAACAAAGTCGTATTAACTAAATAATTCGATACACTTAAAAAAGTTCCATTATTAAACGTTCTTATTATTCCACGATTCTTCGAAATGGAAGCTTATTACATGCTAAAAATAGAATCACCACTACAATTCTTTGGAATAATAATTTAAGCTATTCCATTTCCTTAGTTATATTGTAACTCTTGCCACAAGTAAGTAATCAAGTGACTGTTGTAACACTCATGATCATGCACTATAATTGATAATTTTCTCCACTTATTATAAACACATATAAATCATGCAGATCTTTTATTCCCCCTGGAAAATAATTTACAACTAAAAGAAAATATCGTGTCTAGCGTTTTTGAATAAATCAATCAACTTCAAACTTACTTTTCACGAATCGGTACCTTTTTTAAACGACAAAAAAGTAGTAAATGGTAGAAAATGATTTACCTTCAGCATTCTTAGCAAAAACTTCTTTGTGTTAACAGATCTGTTTATAACATAAAACATTTTAAAAATCATACATAATACTTGGTCATAAACTTGAATCACTTATATATATTTGATCGTATTTCTTATTGGCATTACTTTCTGATTCAATCATCTTAATATATATAAATCACGTGTCGCGTTATTTGTCTGCAGTGGACTACTAAACTGATTTTAATAAAATTTACACACCACTTGCAGTTTGATCCAACTTAAAAGATAGGATAGTTTATATCTCAATTTAGAGTCGTAATTAATTAAAACCCCTTAATTTTTACAAGACTGTAAACTTATTATCTGGCATGCGAGTACTATGGCTCATAAAGCTGGATTCGTGGCACTTAATGCAACTCTCAAAGATTTAAGAGATTCTGATGAAGTAATGGGTGGAGTAACTGTTCCACTAGCAGATTTTCCTCAAACATTACCGGTTGTACCTAGAGGGACACAAATGAAGTTAAAACATGCATCAAATCGTCGTATCTATGGCCTAAAGTGCAGAAACTTTGTTTGAATAAGAATATGAGAGTTCATTTACATGGAGATGCGTCAACAGAATTGTTTTCTAATCTCCTCCTTAAAATAGGAGACGGAACATATCCTGAATGTGCTGGCAAAATTATTATACCCCACGAACTCTCTACGGTAGTCACGGAGTTTCCAAATCTCAACGCCAAGATTTATCCTGATGTTGCTGATATAAAAAATAAGCCAATTGAATGACTTAATAAGTATGTAATCGAAGCTACGATAACTACTGGATGTGCTTGAGGGTAGTTGGTTTTAATACCCCGCATTCCACTAATTCCATCGGACTATCCTTTTGAATTTAGAAGAACTCAATTTTCTGTAAAAGTTTGTTTTGCAATAACAGTTAATAAGTCACAAGGACAGACATTAAAAGTAGCAGGGATCGATTTAAAGAAGGCTGTTTTTCACACGGCCAATTTTATGTAGCTCGCTCCGGAGTCAGTTCATCAAGCAGCTTAATAATTTTAGCACAAAAAAAAATGTTGTATACAAAGAAGTTCTTGCTTAAACATAGGTATAAAAATAAAATGTGGATGGTCTGCGTTTGCAAAGATAATCAATACTTTAAAAGGATCCTTAAGGACAAGGACATATATGAGGAGTCCAGGGGCCCCGTGACAATTCCAAAATTAGAAAAGAATATAGGTAATAAGTAATTATTATAGGGGGGGGGTTGTAACTAAGTGCACCAAGCACTGTTATCCCCTGCTAATTCCATTACCCGAGTAATGCCGGGTACGGGACTGCCAGTATTTGCATAAAAATATGGTTTTTCAAAGTTTCTACATTTCATTTGGATTCTACGCAGGATTCCCAGCAAAACTGAATTCGTTGTTTGAAATACATAAAAAAATGCCCAATGAATACGACCCATAGTTTTCAAGAAAAACGCGAGAGAACATCTATGAGTTATACATGGTTTACGGAAAAAACTTTTTATCTTAGCATGGACTTGCATGGTTTTAATATCTTAACATGAACTAATCAGTATTTGCATAATTTTAAATATTTGCATAATTTAATATAATAAATCAATTCCGTTACATGGGCCCATAGGAAGAAATCTAAAGGTGTTAGATCTGGAGACTGTGATGGCCATGAAACAGGACCCCGATACCCAATCCATCGGCCAGCATATTCGATATCAAGGCAATGATGCACAAGGGACTTGAATACGCCGGATCATGTTCATCATGCTGCCACCACTGGCAACGTGTCGCTGCAAAGGGTAAGTCATCTAGGACATCGCTTAATATGTCCCGGTGAAATATAAAGTACGGATGTCCCGTGAGTCGTTCAGGCAGCATATACGGTTCGATTAATCCGCTGTCTAGCATACCGGCTCACACATTTACAGACTAGCGGTCCTAATGTCTCTATGGACGGAATGTATGAGGATTGGGACCGGGCCATATATAGCTGTTGTGACTATTGGAGACTCCACCATGTGTAATTTTTGCTCTATCCGCCCACAAGATATGTGCAATGAAAGCATTATCGGCTTCACATGGTTCCAATAACCATTCATGAATGTCAGCGATTGGGTGAAAAATCATGTGGATGGAGACCTTGAACGGTTCTGTAACGATATGGGTATTCTGATGATGATTAGGTGTGTGAAAGTGGCGTTACAAAGGGAAAAAGTTCATAATTAAAAAATAATTAATAGCTGTCAATAGACTAGCTTTTCAAAAAAAATCTTTTGTATGCTTGTCTTCTAGAAACTAAAACAGCCAAAGAAAAAAAAAAGGGGGGGGGTGAAAACGAAAAAAAGCGAGGGAAAAAAAGCAGCCATAAAAAGAGAAAGTGGAGGAAAAAAGAAGAGCCTACATAAATTCCACAGAAAAAAATATAAATAAACAGAAAATAAATAATAAATGAAAAAATAAATAAACAGAAAATAAATAATAAATGAAAAAATAAATAAACAGAAAAATAAATAAATATATGTTGATGCTACTAATGGCGCTTGCCACGGACAAGCGCGTTGACGACCATCAGCGATTTTAAGCCGAATAAGCGTCTTTTGTTTTTGAAGTACCGCCAACTAGGGCCAAGAGAACGACTTAGATACACACTCATCACATTCGCTTGCACAGGCCCTCAGGAGCACATTAACACACCTCACGGATAGTACACAGAAGAACAACCATGTCCTAACCGGGATTCGAACTAGAGACGCCCAGATACGAGGAAGACGCGCTAGCTCTGCGCCAGAACGCCGGCAAATAAACATATACAGTGGCTCACTCTATGGTAGAGTCCATGAACAGAAACAAAGACCAAAAAAAGTTCTTTTGGCATTATTTCCCTCCTTATACTCACTATATACTCTTCACTTTTAGCAGTGCTTGACAAACCAGGATAAATTATTATTCAATTAAGAAAATCCTGTTTTCATTATGGTATAGGAAATTCATGATGCTTTGAGCTACTAAATTCCATTTATTATTCGACAGAATCTGTGAAATCTTTAGTTCAGGTTTAATACATTTTCTCAATGTTGAAGAATAGGGCAATGGAAAACATAGTGTGGGATGTCATCATAATCATTACTACATTTACAACTACAATTTCGCAAACTGAATCTTTTAAGATAATGCGGCGAAGTCCATGATTTGTAGTTAATTGGGTTAGATATTTATTGGCAATACATCCATTTCTTTTTACCTGGGAAAAGATACTGCGACAACCATTCATCTCCGTGATTAGTGCGCGTGTAGTAAATTCGGGAGATTCTACCACCCGAAGAAGTATTACATCTTCTTGTGGCGACGCAAGCGCATCGTGCGTTCTTCCACCAGCGAGCAGACTGTTCACCGGGTGCACACTTCCAGTATTTCGCAGTCTGTCGCCCAACCAGGGGATCATGTTAGCACTGGCAGAACGACGCGATGGATAGCGGTGAGAATACTCCCTAGCAGTTCGTAACGCATTGCCATCGCATTCATTGAAGAATAAATACATATCGTAATATTCCACAGCGAAATACTTTATCACGTGAAGATTGCTGGTAGCTACTACATGCAGCCTTTTAATTAGGTACAGATCAAACAGGTGACTCAATATGCGCTTTGAACATTTCGAACACCTCCCTTTGTAAACTTATGCAAATACTAAAATAAATTTGCATAAGTCGACTAGAGTTAGCAAATGGCTAGAACAAATGTTGATAAAGTTACTTAATGTGTAGTTACTATTTTTTTTTAATAGCAATGTTCATGTTTCGAATTAAGGCCTTTTTCGTAAACCGGATATGACGTAATACATTTTCTCTCGCATTTTCCTCGAAAACTATGGGTCGTAGAAGTGCCATTCTCATGGGCATTTTTTATGCCTTCCAAACAACGAATCTGGCTGTACAGAATTTACACGGTCCTGCTAGGACATCCTGTATAAATAATTCAAATAGCATCGCTCAGTCCACAACATCAAAAATGCGAAAAATCATTTTCAAAAAAAAATAAATCGTATGGACATCATCACAAAATTAGCATCCCGCTATGTCTTAAAAAAATTAAAAGTGAAAATATGGCTGTGTGAAAGTCATAAAGCTTCTATTCACCGAAAAGGTTATAAAGAACTTCAACAGTAATTCTTTTATACTGCAATAGAGTGATGATAAATTTATGCAACATTTTATATTCTAAAATAATAAAACTTGCGTTTTTCTGAAATTCATTTTTCATTTTATTTGTATAAGTAATATGTCAGATATACAGATTTCATGAATAGGACTTCTAGAACCATTAGTTTTGTGAAACAGGTCACAGATTTTGCTATAAAGAATTATTTTAACAGAAAACAATTTAAAGTATTGACAAACAGATATTAGATTTTTTTTAAAATCGTTACATTATTTGCATTAAATCTGAAGACATTAGGAAATTATCTAGAAATTTAAAACAAGAGGACAAAATATACATAAAATAACTAATAAGCAGCAGCTATAAAATGAATATCAGGAACTGGTATTTCAGCATGTGTCAACTTCCAAAGCATGGAACTGCTTTACACCATCAACAATTGTGGAACTCTTGATATAGCAAAACAGAGGGCCAATCTTCTTACCAAGAACATCACCTATTTTGCACTGGGGCTACAAAGAAAGATAATTCTAACAGTTAAGATTGATAAATATTTTGTGTATGAGCACAACAAATTTAAAAAAAAAATTTTTGGTACGCTTTATAACAAAAAAAAAAAAAAAAATCGCAGCACCAAGAAAGAGTCGTTCGATTCAGACGAAAATTGGTAGATAGGAAAACAATATACAGAATAGTAAGTGATTAAAATCTTAGAACAACTGAATTATTTATTTCAGAGTTACAGTTACAAATTCAACAAGGTGTCGACCCGCCTCTAGCCTGAATACAACTGCCACAAGGCCTATAATAGACTGTTAAAGCTTCCGGATGGTCTGCTGCGGTATTTCCTGCCAAATTCGCTCCAATTGTCGAACGAAGTCATCAAAATTCCGTGGCAGATGCTATCGCCTTCTCATCATATCTCAGACATGCTCGATGGGAAAGAGATCTGGCAGGCCAAGGAAGTGTTTGACAAGCTTGCAGATAGTTCATAGCAACACATGCCGTATGTGGTGTGGCATTGTCCTGCTGAAAAACCAGTCATGGGTACTGCAAAAGGAACGGTAGCAAAATGGGACTTAGGATGTCGACGTACCGCTGTTCAGTAACCGTACCTCTAATGTCGACCAAAAGGGTCCGGTTATCAAAGGAAATGACATCCCAGACCATAATGCCTTGTTGAGGGCCGGTGTGGCGTACAATAGTGAAAGCAGGATCCCTCCTCTGCCCTGGGTGTCTCCAAACACGTCTTCGATGATCGTCAATATACAGTTGGAAGCGAAATGCGTTGCTTAAGATTATATGTCCATATTTGGCATCATTCCAACCTGATCGAGCCATGCACCACTGTAATCTGGCTCGGCAGTGTGCAAGCATGAGTGGCAGATGGCGAAACGGTCGGCGCGAGCGTAGATTTCGCTGTCTCAACGCCTGTGAATGGTCATGGTGAATACTGGTGTTAGGGTTGAACGTCTGATGGTTGATAGAGATGAAGAAGGCGATGTGACTGCTGATCGGACAATCACTCTGCCCTCACGATCTGTTGTGGTCGATCACTACCATCCTGACGCTGAACTCTGCCATTTTCCACCCATCCTTGCCAGCATCTTCGAAACGCCGCATCGCTTCGACTCAAATGACGATCGATTCTCCGATTTATCCAACCGATTTAAATCAATCCAATGATACTACCTCTGTCAAACTCTGACAATTGCTCATAATTAGTATGCACCCTGAGGTGAGGCATTTTTTAATTTGTTAAAAGGTAATCTGAAGCGCAATCAAACTGAAAGTTTTAACAAACATTGAAGATCTGCTCCTCATATACGTCTGCTTGATGAGCAGTTCCGATGCGATGGAGATCAAACTATTCATTCATTGGACACCAAAATTTAATCATTTGCATATCTGGTCAAAACCCTCATGCATATGGAATTTCAAAGCAATCGGATGATTGCTTCTTAGTGCGTCGACTTTTTTTTTTTTTTTTTGTTATAGAGTGTATATAACGGCTAGATTCATCTGTAAGTGGTCATAGACATAACTATCAAACGAAATTATCATTTCTTCTCACCATAATATCAGTATTGAATTGCAACTTATATGAAACATAATTAGCCTTAAAAGATGTGTAATTTATCTTTTGGGGAAAAGTTTTGTTAATTTAGAAAGAGGACAGATTTCTGAAATAAAGGAAAATTGTTTACAATTGACTGCATGTGTTAAGGGTACACAAATATTTCTTCATCAGGTTTGTATCAGCTCTAGATTCAAGAGCGTGCTAGAGATCAATTTCTAAAAATAGAAATATATAGTTAAAACATGTACGCATTTCGCTTTTGACTAAAAATAATAATAATCAAGAATCAGTGTGTGTGTGCTTTTGTAATGATATTTTAAGCTCTATTTTCAATTGTAATTAATTCCCAAAGTTTTGTCTTAATTTAGTTCATAGTAACATCATTCTAAAATATTTTATTATTTCCCAATCCATCCCCCTTTTCTATTTAATAAATCAAATAAAATATTATAAAGATACTGCCTCATTGATTACTCTACATGCTGAGTGGATGAATAATAAATCGCTAGTGTAAATATTCCTTGGATGAATAATAAATCACTATTTTAACCCTTCGACAGGCTGGAAAGTAGAAATTCGCTCCAACGTGCCGCTTGAAAACCGCCTGAAGCGTCGGAAGTTGCTTTCCGAAAACTGCTTTAAACCCGGCTGAAACGTAGGAAGTTGCCTTCCGTACACTTCTCTAAACCCGACTCCCCCGTAGAAAGTCGTCATTGTTTTCCCTCTTAAGTGTAATAAAGGAGGTGGGTCATCTGCTTGTTAAAGTCGTTCTATGGCTTTCGTTGGCAGTTAGAATTTGGGTGGTCCCTTCTATTAGGGGAATGAACTTCCGAGAAGGGGAAAAACGTTCTTCGTAAAAGTTCACGGTTGTAGGATCGATTGGTAATATGAGCTGTATACTTCATTATTGGTTTGAATATTTCATTGTTTCAACGCAAATTTTGTGAAAACTAATGTACTTATTAAAGGTAGGGAATCCCTTATATTAACGCGTCATAATCATGCATAACAGTTAATGATTACGATTAGTTCGTAAAAACGGATTTGAATTTTCTGTATTTGGTTAGTGAAATATTTAAAAAGCCCGTTTGGATTTTTAATCATTTTAATAAAAATCAGCAAAATATAACAAAAATTCTTATACAAACTTTTAAAATTTATTTTCATTCCTATAATTGAGACAAATATTTATTTATAAATGTAATTTAAACTATGGCTTAAGCTTTGTATGTAGAATTTGGCCAAATATTTAATATGTAGTGAAAGGCAAATTTGAAAACTTTTTGATCTAATCATTTATTTATTTTTTACTGTTTAGAATTGAACTTTAGTAAAAGTGTTTTTTAATGTTTTTATATTGAGTATATTGATAAATTAGTTACTATTATTCTTTTTTAGTGATAAATATTATTTTTTATTTCACTATTTTAATACAAGCATTGTTTATAGCTTTTTGCTAATTTCATATTTGTCTTTTTTTAAAAAGGAGGTTGGCTCAGGTAGAAAGAAAACCATTTCTTTTATAAAGAAAAAATAAATAAATTCAGAAATGATATTTTAATAATTTATAGGTTTACTATAAATATATATTCGAAAATTAAAAAAAACCAAACCTCATTCAAATAAGAGGAAGTTTGTGTCTTGTGAACTGCTAAAAGCGTAAATAAAAAAAAATACATAGCAATAATACGGATTATTAAAAAAGTTCAGTATATTATATATATATATATATATATATAATCGAAAATTATTATAGAAACATTTATTTATATTCAACAAATTGAATTTCATATTGCTCTGAAGAATGGAATGAATAAATGTATATGTGAATTATAATTATTGCTTTGGATTAAAACAAAGTTAGTATTAGTTATTAATGAAATAATTAAACAAATGCATTCAAGGCTGAACTGTAATTCTAACTGTTTGAACATATCACAAGGCTGCGGATTCAGAACTTAATAATGAGTACTGATTTACATGCATACTTAAAAATTACTACCTAAGAGGTGACAGTGTTTTTATATATCTGTAGCATTGCTGCTGATAATCAGTACCATACAAATATTTTAAAATGTCTTCAAGAAGAAATTTTAAGCCTAATAAAACAACTCTAGAAAGGAGTGTTTAAAATAGATCTTATGCTCTGGTACCCTGCTTCAGCAAATTTGGGCATTATTCCTTGCAGTAAAAGTAAACCAAAAAGTAGATGTAGTTCTTTTATATCCTTATTCTTCCAATTTAATGCTCTCGATGATGGTGTCAAATCAGATTTGTTGAAAAAGTCTTCAATATAACTATTTTTTTCTCGCATAATGAAACTCATCACTGTGTTATTTAAAAAAAAAAAATCTGAAAAACATTATCGGATCATCTAAGTCCCAAAGGAAATTTGTTACAAATGAACTGATACTAGAGATCGAAGTAAATTGAAAATTTGGAGAAGCAGGGGAAGGTGCTTGCAAGTCAATAGGACATAAACAGTGAGCTGCATTTAAAGTATCATCACCAGATTCACTTTCCGACCATTCCGATTCATCACCAGATTCACTTTCCAGATTCAGTGTTAATCTTCAGAAGATGAAATTAATTCATTACAGTCAGAATCGTCAGCATTTGAATCCATATTAAGCTCAACAATTTTCGCATGAATATAATGTTAATTAATTTTAGTGCAAGAATTCCAATTGTAAATTTCAGTTACATATAAAAAAAAAAACTGGATGATAAGTATTTCACTAAAGCAATCAATACTTATTTAATTAAATAAATATTCCTAAGGTCTACTCAAGTTCCCTGAGCAGAGAACTTCACTCGAGTTGCTAGACCTTTCAAAAAGAAAACGATAGCCAGGAAAACTTAAAAGCCTTTGGAATTAAAATCTAAAAACAAGAATCCTATTGAATGCCTATATAAGTCAAACTGTTATATATATATAAAAAATACCAATGAGAAATTAGAATTTGAACATGTGACCAATATGAAAGGAGAGACAGTTAAAAATAATAAAGGATTTATTTAGAGAGCTATTTCCCCTCATGTGAAAGAGGTTTTTATCATGTCAGAACATGATGTTGTTTTGGGAATGAGGTTTGTGGAGTCAACCAAAATCCGTAGGTGAAAAATAAAATAATAATCTGCACGAGCATCTAAAAAAAATCAGCTTTTAATAATGTGTTGCCATCCCATTTACAAAAGCTCCGATTTAAAAAAAATAAGTTGATGACTATCACAAATAAAAATGTCATTTTGTGCACATGATTGTATGCAATAAAATCAATAGGAAATGTAATATTTTCTTAAACAATAAATGCGAGACCCAGTTTTTTTAATCGTTTGCAATACTCAAGTACTCATTCAATGAAACAATTAAAATGAATAAAAATATTATTTAACTTGTACGAGCACGTGGTACTTGGTCGTTCAGGAAATGATGTTCTGACATGATGCATTGAAATATGCATAGCAGATTTAATTTTAATTTTTTATCACATTTTGTAGAGCACATGAAACCCGTCAATTGATAACCGTCAGCAACAATTTTACTATCTACTGCCTACTCTCAAAAAAGATAATGGAATCTATCCTATTTGCTTGGAACGAAGTCGAAGAGTTGAGGCCATGTGGTGTAAATGCATATTATGTTTATTATCGTGCCTTGATTTCCTTATCGTTTTACTGTGCAATATGTTTTAAGAGAAACTTCTCACAGATTATCACAAGCGTAAGTTTTTTAATCTGTGTGTCCTGTTTCCGTTCAATTGTTAGCATTCGGTAAGAAAGTGCATGCGTTTTTCTAAGCGAAAACAGTTTTTCGATTTGTTAATAGAAGTTTTACGATCATAGCAAGAAGTAAAAAGTCGGTTAGTTTAGTTCTAAATATTGCCCAAGTTACGTTACGAAGAGAAGCGTCACATCGGGCGACAACAGCTTATTCAAAAAAAAAAAAAAATGTCACAAAATATGGTTTATAAACCATACACCAGGCAGATTTTCCCTTAGAAGCTATTGCACCCCTCCTTCCGTTCTAAAGCGGAACGCGAGAACAACAACCAGGGCGAGTGTACAATAAAATTACAAATCTTACATTGAAAGGGAGAATATTTCCCTTTGAAGGCATTCAACAAGACACGAATTAATTCTTGAAGGATGTTCTGGGTATTTCTTTTAATATTTACCATTCTTGAAATTTACGAGTCTGGGATTTTAAAGATTAATTTATTACTCCTGAAAGTGAATTCTTTTTAAAAAATTAGCTTCGGTATTATGACAACAATCTATAAAATGTTTTTAAACTTTGTTCTTTTCTCAGTTTTAGATTTTCGGTGAAAGAAAGTGTGTGCTCTACTATTTTGATTTTCCTATCTGTTAATTCAAGAGTTTTTTTTTCCATGAAACATTTAAAGACGTATTACATATTTAATAATAATTCATGACTAAAAAATTAAATTTAAAAAATTCGATTTGCAATGCAAGTCAGTTTATCACTACATTTGTTTATGTTCTGGTTGAAATTCGGCTATTGATCAGACACTACCGAAGATTGTTTACAATAGAAAAATTGCTTCTTTTAGAAAATTCATTTCTAACGCACTTCCTAAGATCGATCCTAATAGCAATTTCCGAAGATGAACTAAAAAATATTCGCCATTGCTAGATTCTACACTTGAGCTTTATCTAAAGTGTAGCAAAACTATAGCAATAACGTACTCAACATTAAAGAATAAGATAGATCTTATCTTGATAAAAACAATGGGAAAAATTGGTTTGAATTTCACTTTCACAATGAAATAAATTGATGTAAAATATACTTAAATTAGATAAATTAATACACAAATTTCTAAGTGATTTATTTACTTTTTTAGAATTATAACGAGAAGCGTTTAATTAAAACTTTTATCATGCTATAAAAATAAATAATTTACGAAAATATCAGTTTTTTGATTTTTTAAAAGATATTTGTGAATATTATTTTTTTAATCTGATAAAAAAATAATCACAAATGATAAGAAAATTTTAACATCAAGGGAACCCTGATAAGTTAACTATGACTAAACCACCAATAATTTGCTATTTTACCACACCAACATTATTTCCCAACCCAGTTTCTCCCAATCAATTCTATGATATAAAAAATTCACGATCGATCGATCGATCGATCCATCCATCCAT
>JAOUZG010017157.1:4636400-4682918 GCA_026289955.1 Argiope argentata | reverse complement strand
ATTTATTGCATGATTTTAATATTAATTACTCCAGGAGAGAAATTTCTTTTTTGTAGTTCCGTTTTTGATAGAATAACAAGTGCATTTAAGCATTATGCACACATTGTTGGATCAAAGACAATTCTTTATTAATTTTAATTTGTTGAAAGAGCCCTCAGAATTTATTATAGTAACTGGCAATGTAAAGAAAAGTTTTGGCACAGTTAATACATTTATAAAGAAATTATTAATTAATGTATGCATATTGCAATATGTATTGAGCATCATTTACATCCCTTTCCTTCAAAATAAAATCCCATAGCAAAACAATGAATGAGATTGGGTTTTTATTTACATTGCTATTATAAAATGTAAGGAATGTTTTTTAAACTTTTTTCTAATTTGTGTTTTTTTTAAGTTTTTACATCAGTGATTAATTTGAAATGCATTTTAATCTATCTTCTATCTATACAATACTAGTATCAGTTACAGAATTTAAAAAGGGCATCTAAATTCCACAACTGACTTCTTTATAATTTTGTCTGTTGTTGTTTAGAAATATAATTTTTCTTTTTTTTTTAAATTTGAATTTTAGAAAAATGTTCAAAAAAAGATTTAAATTAGGTTAGATTGCTTTTGCTTAGTCTAAAAATGAGTTGAATTTTGTTCTTAAATTTTGGATTTCATTGACTAAGTTAAAAGCCCTGTCAAAAACAACTATTTTTATTTGAAATTATTTATTGATAGTTAATTTTGTACAATAATGCAAACTATTCTTTTAAACATAAAATAAATGTCTTTTTTTAATGAACCCAATAGACTTTTAGATTCGGACAACACTGCAATACTCTTATTTACATCAATAAATTCTTTTAGGAATTACAAGTTTATTCAAACTGTATATACAACTGATTTAACCATATTTATTTCAGCTTGTCAATAAGTGTTGCGTAATGCTTTAGAAGTAATGTTTAAATAATTTTGTAGATGCAGAAAATAATCAATGCAAACAAAAAAAAATTACCGGTACATAAATTAATAAATTAAAAGAGTGTCATAGGTCCGGCTCACCTATAAATTTAATGAGGGTTTAGAATAATTATTCTAGATTTCACACATTTATATTCCACTTTTAAGTTGCTACTGTTGTCGCACGCCTGTCCACAACCCATAATATCTAAATGAAACTCACTTAATATTTCCATTAGAGCATTTGCTAGTCCTTCTCCAATCATATCAGTTTCTTCAATAAACAATATAAATGATTCATTCATAGTTAACCTTTTCTCTTCAAAATTTACATTTTCAATAAAGTTTGAAGAGTGTTTTTTATGGGAAATATCAGAAATAGAATTCATTTGGATACTGCAATACGTAGCTACATTTGCATTTTCTGTATATTTTAAGAATTTCATTTTCTAATGTAGGAATAATTTATTCTTGTAATACATGAGTTAAATCATTGACAATTCTATTTTTGGGGAAAAAATTCTGTTTATATATTCACACAATCATATTTACTTAATAATTAGAATACATATATATATATATATTATTTCAATGTTTCCTTAAAAAGGAGGTTTATAACATGTTAAAAATAAAATCATATCTACAACTCTTCGAAATAGTAATTTAAGCCTTTCTGTTTTCTTATTTATACTAACCTGAATTTGCTTTATCAATAGTCCAATAAGAATTGAGTCATTATTATGATTATTTGCTAGCAACAAGCGAATTAAAAAGGCAACTAGAAGCTCATGATCTTGGATTACAGTTGACAGCTTTCTCTAATTATTTTAAACACCTATAAATCATAGTTTGGTCATTTCCTCTTCTTTTGGAAAACAGCATACAACAAAAACAAAATATGGAGTCTTGAGTCTTTGAATAAATTAATTAGCTGTAAAGTTGAGTTTCACATTTGGCCTTTTTTTAAAGTGGTATGTAGTGGAAAATGCCCTACCTTTAGCATTTTTAGCAAATACCCCTTTGTGCTGTACTGGTCCAATTTTAATAAAAACATTCTACAATTATCAGTTATAATACTTGGTCATAAACCAGGAACATTTATACTCTCTTGATTATATTTGTTATTATTTCCGTCACTATATGACGATTCGGTCACATTTGTATAAAAACATAGTTCGTCAACAAATTTCAACATTTTTAATGCTAGACTGTCTATTTTGAGTGGAATTTTTTACTCCAGTTGAAGTTTGGATTGCAATTTCTAAAGTCAAAGCAATTTCTTTGGCAGAATTACTTCATAGCCAAGAAAACAAACTTATGACTTCTTAAAGCTTAGGTTCCCCTCCCCCTTCTTTGATACATTTCTTGTTGGACACCCAGAGGGATACTTCCTTGACGAGGACAGTTATATCTGATAGTGTTAAGTAGATTATAGAATGAATAATTAAATTATTATAAGCTGTATTATAAGCTATAACTTAGTAGGTGAGGCAAGCGACTGTAAATATCTACTTACCTTATAATAACAATATTTTGCACTCAAGCACAAGATTATAATAAAATACTGTGAACATATATTTCCAAATCTGTCAACCGCTCTATTAAATCTTTTCATTCGGCCATTACCGGTGAAGTAGAAATGCAATGTGGATTGCTAGGAGTTGATCATTTAATTTATCTCTGTTTTACTTTTTGTTTGAGCAACAATATAAACAAACATACATTGATGCACGCATAAAAATATTACATTAGATGTAAAAATAAGTAAATAGCTAGTGATTTACAGCTCCACTTGAACCTTGCCTCAGCCTCAACTTCTGACCACTTCTTGCGCAAAGGGGTCGTACCACTCTGTCTTAACATGCCTGAAGGGGATTTTCTCATTCGTAAATGAATTTTGCCCTCTTTTTATAGGCATCACTTTGAAAAATTACCTAATAACGGCATCATTTGAAGCTCAACCAACCACATGGAAACAAACTTGTATAATTTCAGTAAACGAAAATGCCAATATTGTTCAAAACAACATTTTAATTCTTAATCAAAGTGGGACCCTACTCAGTCGTGTAGCTCTGGTGAAGAGCATCCCCCATTTCGCCGGCTCTGCATCTACTTCACTGTTTAATTTATTTAACATTAGAATTTTATTAATATATAATATGTCATAAAAGATTGACTGCCTTATTATGAATACAAAGCAAAAGAAATGCATAAATGATAAGAGCAAATTGTTATGAAAAAATGGTAGTAGGAATGACTTATATTTTAGATGAAGAAGCTGAACAGGTTCAACAAGCTAAGCGAGAAAAAGTAGAGAGACAAGCCAAATGGGAAGCTGAGCGGCAAGAAAAGCGGGAAGAAGCAGGAAAAAAAAAACATGCATTAGTGCTTAAAAAGTTAGATATTGCTGCTAAAACTTCATATTTCGTTGGTTCAAAATTATTACCATTGGTGCCAAAAGTTGATTGGCAGTAACAATTGAGAAAATATTGCACTAGTAGCGAAGACAAGGCCTTTATTTAGTTCATTTAGAAAGCGTCATGAAACGAGTACAAATGCCAAATACGTTGTGGATGGCAAGCTCAGTTAATCAGCTACCAACAGAAATTGTGCAAATGATTATGGACGAATAAAAGAACAGTCCGAAAATTATAAGTATGAAGTCACTTTCACTTAAGCATTAAAAATTATTAAGTGTGGAAAAATTTAGACAATTATTTTATTCACCTGAGATTACTTCTAGTATGACATTGAAAGAATATTAGCATGAGCTGGAAACCTTTTTTAAAGGTTGAACCGTAGGGCTTGAAATTAACAGTTTGGGGAATTTGAAAGATTTTATCATCGCAGATAAAATGAAATCCCACAAATCTCCAGAAATTCGAGAACATTATTTAGATCAATTGACACAAAGAGTTTCCCCATATATGTTTTCTGAAAAGGTTCATGAATTAATTGAACTTGTGGCGTTGGCAATAAGAGCTAAAATTCTTCAGCTCATCTACTTTCTACTGGTGGGGTTGGCAACAAGAGAAAGAGGATTAAAAAATATAAATGTCGGATGGAACAACGCAAATGTTATGGTTTCTATTTGATCTTCCTGGAGTTCAAGCATTGGATTTGAATAATCTATGAGTTGCGTCATGATCTAACTCCATGAGGTGTCTCTTTTTGGAAGTGTCAACAAGAAGTGAAAAAAAGATTCTGTAAATATGGCCTCGGAGAACTTTGAGATGTGCGTTGTTAGAACATTGAATATGTTTATACTAGAAATCCTGTATATAATTCTGTAAATAGTTTCACCTAGTTAAACGTTTTAATATTTTTCAGATTGGCTCTCATTAATTTAATTTTATAATAACTTGCATTAATGTCAATTCATATGTTCGATGTGACTTCATTTTGGCGCGAAAAGAGCGATTGCAATCTAGAAAAGTAATGTATATTTATTTTCATTGCTCATAAGTTTTCCGATGGCCACATCACTATGATCACTTATAAATGTTGAAACAGGTATGGTAAACGCACATTTATCTCAACACATCGCACAGGAATATCTCACAGATTTTTAGTGATGAAGTTGTATATTTATTCTCCATCGCTGAACTGTTGACTTATGGACTGTGAATACGTAAGCTTTAATCTGCTTACATTCGTCAACTGCAACATCGAAAGAATTCCCTGCGGCCGTAGGACTTATTTTTAGTGCTTGCTACACATTGTGTAATAATTATTTTTTTCATTTTTTGAAATTTACTATGTTACAGAACGAAAACGAAACTGCAAGCAACATAGCTCGGGTAGCTATAAAAGTTCCGCCATTTTGGCAAGCGAGTTCAGAGCCAAATGGAAAGCTAGTTTATGCTATCTGGAATTACCATGGAGATTACGAAATTTCACCATGTTGTGTTTACTTTACAACCTGAAGAGCTAGCTATTGTGGGTGATCTTATTATAAAACTACCGGCAGAAAATCCATATATTGCACTCAGAACACGGCTGTGTTCGCAATGCGCTGACACTGAAGAGCAACAACTTCCAGATCTCATCTCTGGAATGCAGCTCGGAGACCGCAAGCCCTCTCGTCTTTTATTGGAAATGAAGAGCAAGGCTGGACACCGAATTTCCGATAATTTGCTTAAATCCCTTTTCCAGCGGCGTCTTCCAACCACCGTACAACAGAATCTTGCTATTTCTGATGATGGAGTGGAAAAGTTAGCAGAGATGGCAGATGGAATTATGGCGGCTGTGTGTAATACACCATCGATTGAAGCAGTCGAACCGGGAAACACGGAGCTGAAAAACATGCTAATGGATATTTCGTCGCGACTGTGTCGCCTGGAAACACGTGAACATTCTATCTCCCGTGACGCGTGGTTCCAAAAAACAATGGAGATTGGCGTCCATGTGGAGATTATAGGACGCTGAATAGCGTGACAATTCTAGATCGCTATCCAGTGCCGCATATTCAAGACTGCTTGCAGGTGCACGAAGGGAAGACTTTCTCAACTTTGGACCTTGCAAAGACTTATCATCAAACTCCAGTGCAAGAAAAATACGTTCCAAAGACAGCTGTTACTACGCCCTTTGAACTTTTTGAATTTCTGTAAATGCCATTTGGACTTTCCAACGCTGTTTCAACCTTCCAAAGGTTTATTCACCACATTTTAATTGGTATAGACCTTTGTGTACCATATTTTGACAATGTTCTGGTTGCATCTGAAAGCAACAGCCAACATTTGGAACACTTAGAGAAAATATTCTGGCGTTTGGAGGAGTATGGCGTGCGGCTAAAGGCTTCCAAGTGTGTCATAGGAAAAACATCCGTGAAATTTCTAATCCACATGGTCACTTCTGATGTCATTATTCCACTTCCGGAAAAGGTGTCAGCTATTACGGAGTTCCCTGAACCAAGTACGATGAAAGAGCTCCGGAGATTACTGGCACTGATTAATTTCTACAGGCGTTTCGTGCCACATCCAGCAAAAACGCAAGCGATTCTGAATTCCTATTTAAAAGAGGCGAAGACGAATGACTGGACGGAAGAAGCCACAAGTGCGTGTGAAAGGTGTAAACGGGATTTGGCAGAGGATATAGTTTTATTCCACCCTTCGGCTAATGCCACTCTTGCTATAGTGGTGGATGCTTCTGAAAATGCTGTTGGTGCTGCTCTCCAACAGATCAGTACTGGATGGCAACCTCTCGCATTTTATTTAAAGTCATTTTCCCCTGCCCAACAAAAATACAGTGCCTACAACAGAGAGATTTTGACAGCTTACATGACCTTTAAATACTTCCGTCACATGGTGGAAGGTCAGAGATTCATCTTATTTTGAACAAATCAGAGTTAAATATCAGAGCAGCAAAGCAAGAATAAAGACACAAATGAGTCAGTCACATACCTGTTTAGCTGGAAACAGCAGGAAGAGAAGTAATTTTATTTAGTGAGCAGTCTTATATATTACATATTAAACTCATGGCGCCATCTATTGGCACATGGTATAATCAAAACTAACATTTCAATACTCCTACTTTAGTTTTAGATTATACACACAATATACAGAGTAAACCAGAAACTTGATTAATATACACACAAATTAACAGATTCAAAACCATGCTTACAAAACACGTTAAAAAAATTTGGTTATAAATATAAAATAACATAGCTGACACTTAAATAAACACATATATCAACTTGCATCAGTTATAGTTTTAAACCCACTGATCGGGCACACAACTCGTGTTTTGCTCGTAGCACAGTTTTTGTCAGAAAGTCTGCTATCATTCTAGCAGTTGGACTTCGTTCAACAGTAATCTCTCCCCTCTTTATCACTTCTCGCACAATGCGATGTTGGATATCAATATGTTTGCTCCGTGTATCGTACATATTATTTTTACTCAGATTTATGCCACCATTGTTATCACAATACACAGATATTCCATTATCGTTCGTGATTCCCAAGTCGATCACAATTTTCTTAAGCCACATAGCTTCCTTAGCAGCCTCAGAGAGAGCCATGTATTCAGCTTCTGTTCTGCTTGTTGCAACTGTGACACAACATGACACAGCTCCACCACCGATCATGAACACATACCCAGTTGTAGATCTTCTATCTGCTATGTCTCCTCCGAAATTGGAATCACAGTATCCAATAACATTATCACCGTGGTCTTTAGCATAGCTGATTGTTTCTGTGGTCCCTTTAAGGTATCTCGTGATACGCTTTATAGCAGTCCAGTGTGTTTTGCTAGGACTGTTGCAGAACTGGCACATTAAATTCACCGCAAAACTTATGTCTGGCCGAGTTGCCTGAGCCGCATAAAGGAAACTTCCAACTGCTGCTTGAAACGGAATTTTTCTCAGATCCTCCTTACTATTTGTAAGTTTATTTAATGAAATATTACTGTCCAAAGGTATTGTGACAGGATGTGACTCATGCATACAGTACTTGCGAAGCATACTCTCCGAATACTGAGTTTGATTCAGGCTAATAGACCCATTTTTCCTATCACGTTTAATTTTAATTCCTAAGCAATAATTTGCAGTACCTAAATCTTTCATTTCAAATCTCCTTTTAAGTTCATCTTTAACCCAATTTTTAAGCTTTACAGAATTGCTAAAAATTAGCAAATCATCCACATAAATGGTTACTATAACTAGATCATTATTTTGATCTCCTTTAATGAAAGCACAACTATCAAAGGAACTTTCTCTCAATCTCATTTCAACCAAACCCTTTTCCAACGTTTGGTACCAAAGTCTACCACTTTATTTTAAGCCATCTAATGCTTTGTTTAGTTTCAAAACTTTGTCTTTAAATTTCTTCCATAGTATTCATTAAAACCCTCTGGTATTCTCATATAAATTTCCTCATCTAAGGTTCCTTGTACAAAAGCCATAACTGCATCCATTTGATCAATTTCCCAATCATAAATAGCAGCATATGCTAATAAAACTGTTAATGTAACATAACGAACAACTGGTGAGAATGTTTCATTATAATCTATCCCCTCAATCTGTGAGAAGCCCTTAGCTACCAATCGACTTTTATACCTTTCTATCTCACTGGAGTTTTTCTTAATTTTAAACACCCATTTACAGTTTACAATGTTTGTCATTTTAGGTTGGTATACAATTTCCCAGTTTATTTTTGATATGACCTAATATAGTTTCAGTTATAGAGTCTCTCCAATGATTCCAATCAGAATCATTCAATGCCTCATCAATTGTTTTAGGTTCTAGACAACAATCATTTATAGCTGCTGCCAAAGCTTTTGCACAACATATACTATCTAAATTAGGCCTTTGCAAATCTGGCATACCACTCATGTCAAAGTCCTGATAACGATTTGGAATTTTTGTCTATCTGTATGGACGAGTCAATACAGGCTGAGAATTGTTTGCACTTGTGTTATTATCAATAACATTATCACCTAGAGGAATAACATTATCTGGCAAATCAGTTTCATCATTATCACTTCCTAATCTTTCTGTTTCATTATTGGAATCATTATTAGTCTCATTGTCTGAAGAACTAATTACACTCCCACTGAATAAAGAGTCATCATAAAATTCAGGTTTACCACCATTTGTTAGATTATACATTTGATTTTCTAAAAAAATGTACATCTCTTGCATTTATTATTTTATAAGTTACAGGATCTATCAAATGATAACTTTTCGTATCTTGACAATACCCAATGAACATCATTTCCTTTGCCTTATCATCCCATTTTGTTTGCTTTTCTTCAGGGATATGAACAAATGCACGACACCCAAAAACTCTTAAGCACTCCAAGTTTGGTTTATCCTACTCCATTTCTCATAAGGTGTCATACTTGAAACTGCCACTGTAGGGGAAACATTTTTACAATGATTAGCAGTTTGAACAGCTTCACCCCAATATTTCCGATCAAAATGAGCATCAGCTAACATAGATCTTGCCCGTTCATCAAGAGTTCTATCATTCCTCTCAGCTACTCCCATTTACTCAGGTGTAAATGGAATAGACTTTTGATGCTGAATACCTTTTGATCCTAGATATTTCATCATTGCATTAGTTATGTATTCTGTTCCATTATCTGAAGGTAATACCTTAATTAACTTCCCAGTTTGTTTCTCCACATGCAACTGAAATATCCTAAGTTTCTCAAACATTTATGATTCGTGTTTTAAAAAATATATAAGGTCATTCGTGACAAGTCATCAATGAAGGAAACAAAATATTGAGAACCACCAATTGATGCAACATTCATTGGTCTACATACATCTGTATGCATAATACCCAATATTTCTTTGGCATGCTTAGCTTTTCCCTTAGAAAATGGTTGCTTATGCATCTTGTCCTTGATACAGGAAGTAAAATCAGGCAATTCTAAATTAAATGTAAAACCTTCAACCATCTCCTTCAGCTTTTTAATTCCCCCTTTACTTAAGTGACCTACTCTTTTAATCATTTGAAATATTGTGAATAAATACTAATAAATCATTTGAAATATTGTGAATAAATACTAATAAATCATTTGAAATATTGTGAGTTATCAAGGCCCATTCACTATTTATATCTAGTGAATATAGATTGTCACCAATACCTGTCCAACTAGCAACTAAATGCTTGTTTTTATAGACCAAACACCTTTCTCCAGTAAATGTGCTAATCATTCCAAAAGTTTTATTTAAATACTTAACAGACAATAAATTAGCTGTCAACTTAGGAACTTGCAAGACATTACTAAAAATTACATGCACTTTCTCTCCATTTCGAGACAAAAGGAATGTTAATTACCAACACCCTCAATTTCTATTACTGAGCTCCCAGTTTTAATTAATTTTACACTAGGCTTAGTATAATCATCAATTAATTCCTTGTGTGGAGTCATGTGATAAGAAGCACAACTATCCATAAACCAAACATTAGGAACTGGATTAGAGTTGGCAACATACACATCTGCCATGTAAGCTTCCTCCCTTTTTTTGTTGTTTTGTCTTAAAATTATTTCTTTTCTCAGATTTCCTTTCATTGTGTAACTTTAGAACAATCTGAGCTTTTGTGCCCATATAAGTGACATTTGAAACATTTACCCTTAAAATATTTCTTATACTTTTCATTAACAAAAGCCTGTTTTCTAATAGCTTCTACTTGGGGCTTTACATCTTCAGCTAATAATCTATTTCTTACATTATCCACAGTAATTTCCTCACCACAATTCTTTAATGCTATAATGAGTGGCTCAAATCAATCTGGTAAATTTGTTAGAATTATCCCAGCAATTAACTCCGCATCAGGTTTAATACCTGTAGATTTTAGCTGCTGATACGCTGAAACCGCTCTATGCAAATAATCAGACATATCTTTACAATCAGTATAGCGAGTGTTAACCAATTCCTTTATGATTGATACCTTTCTTGTAATTCCTTTATCCTCATAAGTATCAGCTAACATTTTCCAAGTCATCTTCCCACTAGATAATTCCCTTAAGTCATTAAAGATTGTCTCACTTACCCCTTCAACAATATAAGACAGTGCTTTTATATCCCTGGCAGTATCTTCTTTAATACCTGTTACATAATCCCACAAGTCCTTTTTAATAAGGTGCATTTTCATTGCAAATTTCCAATCCATGTAATTAGGCCCAGTTAACTGCCTATGATTGAATAAACCTTCTTCCCCAGGCATGCTAAATCCTATTTTCAACCCTTACCAAGCAAGACAAAGTTCCTTTGAGAGCAATTTTAATAAATTTTCTATTAAAATTAATTTATTCTCATATAGGAATTTGCTTAATTATTTAATTAAGATGCAAGATTAAAGTTTTAAAAAATCAATCATAGTTATACACACTTTACACTTAGGCTTACTACCATGTGGTTTTCCAAATGTCTTTCATATAACTCAACAAAAAATATTTATCATAATTATTTTGATAAACATTACAATCTTATTCTTAAAGCTCAACTGGACCCGTAACCTGAACAAATCAGAGTTAAATATCAGAGCAGCAAAGCAAGAATAAAGACACAAATGAGTCAGTCACATACCTGTTTAGATGGAGACAGCAGGAAGAGAAGTAATTTTATTTAGTGAGCAGTCTTATATATAACAAACATATTAAACTCATGGCGCCATCTATTGGCACATTGTATAATCAAAACTAACATTTCAACATATTTACCAACCACAAACCATTGAAGTTTGTCTTTCGGCAGAAAGAAGACGAATGCTCACTTCAACAGCTACGACAACTGGATTTCATTGGCCAGTTTACAATTGATAACCATCATTTAAAAGGAGCTGGCAATGTGGCTAAAATACACTTTCAAAAATAAACATCTCTACAATTAGAACACTAACTGTAATTGATTTCAAAAAGATGGCCAAAGAGCAACAGACAGATCCCAATTTGCAAGAGATTTTATCTTCAAACACAAATTCATTGGTGATAAAACCTCTTCCTGTAAGCGAGCCACCAGTAAAATTACATTTTGATGTGTCACTTTGGCGTATCCGCCCTTTTGTTCCAGAGAATTTTAGGCGTGAGATTTTTAGACATATGCAATCACTTTCACACCCAGGAGTAACAGCATCCCTAAAGTTGGTTGCTGAGCAGTATGTGTAACCATTGATGAGACAAGATAATTACCCCATGAGCTCGCATGTGCTTGCAATGTCAATGAACAAAGGTTTCTTGACATACAAAGAGTAAGGTTGGAAATTTTATTCCTCCAAGTACTCGCTTTGAGCTTGTGCATATTGACATTGTGGGACCTCTTTCTCCATCAGAAGGTTTCCGTTACTGCCTTACCTGTGTAGATCAGTTCTCTAAGTGGCCAGAGGCATTTCCGCTTGCAGAAATATCCGCAGAAACAGTATCAAGAACTTTCTATTCTGGCTGGATCTACAAGTTCGGTACATCCCTCCAGTTGACAACTGACCAGGAACACAGTTCAAATAATCTCTTTTTTAATGGGTAATGCAAAGCACCATACAACCCCTTACCATTCGGCTGCAAATGGGCAAGTCGAAAGATTTCATTGACAGCTGAAAGCGGATATAATGGCTCATGGCAATGTTTAGCGGACTACTGTGCTTCCCACAATACTGTTGGGTTTTCGGGCTGCATGGAAGGAAGATTTAAAAGCAACAACTGAAGAGTTGGTTTATGGAACTCCCATACGACTTCCTGATGAATTTCTCTGCCCCCTTAAAAACAGCCCTGATCCTGCTACCTTTTTAGGAAGGCTCAGGGAAGTAATGCAACAGCTTTCATCTCTTCCAATCAAACATCACCAGTGGCATGCAGTTTTTGTGAATAAGGAGCTGAGTGAGTGCTCTCATGTTTTTCTGCAGTTAGACAAAATTAGAAAAAGTTTGGAACCTCCATACAAAGGCCCCTTTGAAGTGGTTAGTCGTAATGAAAAATTTTTTAAGCTCATATGGAATGGGAAAGGGATGTTGGTCAATATTGACAGGCTGAAACCTGCCAATATGTTGAAAGAATTGGCGAACAGTTCAACTGTTATAAATAGTGATACTTCATACTATCAACAAGAAGCAGTTTCAGTAAAAAACATCAAGCAAAATCCACCAGGAGGAGGATCTAGTGAGCAGGCTGATGAACAGAGGATAGTGACTCGCTATGGCTGAAGGGTGAAATTTAACCCAAAGTACAGCTAAAATCACGCAATCACTGGCGGGGGGCTACCTGTGTCGTTGGCCACAGGAACTAAAATTCTTCAACTCATATACTTTCTACCTGAGGCATTGGCAACAAGAGAAAGAGTATTAAAAAAATACAAATGTTGGATGGAACAGCCCAAATGTTATGGTTTCTATTTGATCTTCCTAGAGTTCAAGCATTGGATTTAAATAATCCATGATCGATTTTAAATGTTGAAGCAGCTATGGTAAACGTAAATTTATCTCAACACATTGTACAGGAATATTTCAGTTCTCAACATACAACTTATCACTATAAAGTTGTATGTTTATTCTTCATCACTAAAAACTAAAGGATAGTTTCAAGAAAAGTGGTAATTTTTTTAGTAAATTCAATAGAATGAAGTAACCAAAAGAAGAAAATTGTGCCACAAAAAAGTAAATCAATCCAAGTCGATATAAAAACAGTCCATAATAGCTTTGAAAGTGGACATTTTGCTCAGGATTGTGCACAACCAAAGTGACTAAAATTTTACACTCTGAGTAAGGAGGAGGGTCATGGGACAAAAGAATGTCCAAATAAAATACCTTCCTCGTCAATCGATGCAATTTCGGCCACCAGTAGCGTTAATAACACAACAAGGAATATCCACATTGAAGGAAAAAATGCAAATGCTCTTATGGATACTGCACCTGATAAATCTATGTTGAAATATAGTTTTGCTTAACGTTTAAATAAAAACAAACAGAAAAGTAACTCTTCCAATTAGAAGTATTGGAGGTCTGAAAGAATCCCACGGAATCATTATTGTTAATGTGATTATAGACAAAGAAAAACTGTGGATAGATATTTTATGTTGTGAATGATGACACTTTTGAGGGTCCTGTTGTCCTCATAGGCAATGATGCTATTGACTCTCTCAATGTAGTTACGGTTCAAAATCAAGGGATATCCTAATTAGTTCATATTGATGAGTTGAGCTTTTAATGTTATTATCAAAAGAATGAAATAGAGTAGTGTTAAGGACTCTCAAAGAATTTGTGATTGAACTGCACACAGTTCAATGGGTCACTGTTTATAGTGATGCTAGAAAACGTGATGGATATATATCAAATAGACTCAAGAAAATGTGTCTAATAGTGTTTCTGTATATGATGTCAAAGCAGAAGTGCCTGTAGTGAATCCAAGCAATTTACATTTACAAATAAAGAAAATCATGCAATTTTTAGTAGAAATTGGTTTCCTGTAAACAAAACTAATTTTATAATGGAAGAAAAAATTATTTCAACACCTACAAAACTTGGCAATCTTGATGCAAGCGAAGGATTCAATCAGGTACACATGAATGAAGAATTCTCACGAAAAACAGCGCTTACCACACCTGATGGACATTATGAGCTAACACATTTATTTTTTTTGATTGTCGAATGGACCTCCTGTATTTCAACGAACCATGACTTTAGCCCTAGGAGATTTGATAAGGAGCAGTGTTTCATGTTTTGTGGACGACATATTCTTTAGTTCGATTGATTTTGATGATATGATAACTAAGCTGAGACAATTGCTTGAAAAATTGCTAAATGCTAGAGTGACACTGAAATTGTCTAAGTGCGAATTTGGAATGACAGAAATTGATGGAACACGACCAGGTTCAAGGAAAGTTGCTGCAATTGCTGTGTACTAGATTCTTAAAACCAAGAATAAAATATGTTGTTTCTTGGTTTAACTAGTTTATTTCGACGTTTTATAACACGATACGCTTCATGATGAACAAACCATGTTTTGTGGATGGTACATTCTTTGGTTGGGCTGATTTTGATGATATTGGAGCAAAGCTGTGACAAGCACTAGAGAAATTGCTAAATGTTGGAGTGAAACTGAAATTGTCTAAATGCGAATCTTGGGATGTCAGAAATTGAATATCTGGGTTTTATAATCGATAAAAAAAGAATACAACAAGGCCCAAGAAAACTTGCTGCAATTGTTGAGTATCTGATTCCAAAGACCAAGGATGAATTATATTGTGCCCTTGGTTTAACTACTTTCTTTCATCATTTTATAAAACAATACGCTTCAGTAGCAGAACCGCTCACAAGGTTACTAAAGAAAAATTATTTATTTACATGGACTGTTGATCAAAATGAACCATTTGAAAATTTACACTATAAGTTAATATCAACACCAGAATTAAAATTATTTGACCCAAAAGATGAAACTGAATTCCACAATCTTGCTAGTTCAGTAAGATTAGCAAGTATGTTGTTACAACAAAATAAATACAATAATGCATTCCAGTTTGTTCAATGTGTAAGTCGTTTAAACACTCAAGAAGAAGAGAAGTATCATTCAATCCGTTTGGAATTAATTGCTGCTGTATGGTCGATGGCTACGCTTAGCCTTGTCTGATTATGCTTACATTTTACATTGGTCACTGATTGTTCATCCACAACATATTTACATACACACACAAAAAAAAAAAAAACTACATTAAACCTCAGGCTGTAAGATGGACTGAGCTATTAAGCAAATTTGATTACAAAGTTAAACATACATATGGGACAAATATGGCTTATATAGATGCTCTTAAACGATCATCAATCAAAGAATGAGCATATATAACATTGGATGAAGTAGAAGTTACTAGTCATGTAGAGATAATTAGTCACCCTAAAGTATTATACATCTCTACTGAAGAAGACTGGGTAGCTCATATACAAGCTTAAGTTAAAGATCTACAAAATATTATATCTTCTTTAAAAAAGCCAGAGAAAGTAATAACACAAGAAGAAAAGCAGTTGGCTGAAAGCTTTGATCTCAATAATGGAATACTTTATTGCATCCATCATGAATCTGGTGAGTTGCAAAATACACGAAAACTGTTTGTAATGAATAAATCAATGAGAAAGTATCTTGCAGTTCGCTTTCACGACTTCACAAGTCATTTTGGAATGAAAAAAGTAACTCAAATTACATGTAAGCCATTTTGGTTCTGCCGTATGACAAATTACATTAAGTAGCATATTAGATAGTGTGTTGTATGTGCATATTCAAAAGTACCAGGAGGAAAAAATGAAGGCAAATTGAATTCTATATCAACTGGAAGTCAGCCATTTAGTTATTTACATGGAATGTCTTCATCGTTTTGTGACAAATACAACTGGGAATAAGAAACTGTAAGTTTTTGTTGACAATATGACTAAATTTGTACATTTTCGTCCATGTCTTTGCTGTTCAACTATAAGTGTTTTAAAGCACCTAGACGAATTTAGAAATGACTTTGGTTTTCCAAAGAATATCATTACATTGGAGAAGTTGTTTTTCAATATCTTTATTTGAAGACTATTGCAAACAGTTTGAAATTAAATATACATAAAATTCTAATCAAGGACCACAAGTTAATGGGCAAGTTGAATGCATCAATTGAATATTCATTCCAATATAATCCAATGTACAACAGTTCATTAACTGGTCCCCGATAAAGTCAACTGGAAAACTTCCATTTGAACTTTAGTATGGATACACACAAGTAAAATTGGAATATTTTCCTCAAGCTCTGCTACCAAGGTTCAATTAGTACGTAGAGCCAATCATATTGCAAAGAGATGCCCAGGAAAATATTAGGGTTGTGCAAGAAAATTTGAAAAAGAATTATAGCAAGCGTTGAAGTAGAGTACAAAATTACAATATAGGTGATATTGTGGTATAAAAGACTTTAACCTACAGAACAAACTTTATTACCTCATTCTAAAACTCAATCTAAGTACTGAAGTCATTTAACAGTAATCAAGATATTACGAGTGGATTAGTATCAAGTTACTGACCTACGCACAGATCAACAAAGGAGAAAAAGACAACCTAATTATAGAACTATCACTCGTGCTTCTCAGTTGAAACTGTTTTATCTTATCACTGAAGATCAGGGACCAACCTTTTCAGGATGGGAGGAGGTCAAAATATGAAAAAAAGGTCATGTTGAGGGCCAAAGTAGCATGTGAATATTAAAACATCAATCGCGAGTGAATGTCGCGATACGGGCCTGCGACGCTAGGGCCGGTAGCCGAGTTACATGTCCACTACACCAAAAGTCGACTTCGGTACCGTAGATGTTATCTGGCTTATAAGGCTGACGCCACACGTTATAAAATATAGGAATTAAAAAAATATTGGGATGATTAAAATATTTTACCCCTCCCCCCCCCCAAAAAAAGGCTCCTGCTTTTAAACATCTAATATTTCTACCGTGGTCATTTAGAAATGTAATAATTTTATCAAATAGTTCCATAAAACACTTAAGGGCAACTATTTGGATGAGCCATCTAACTTCTGTATATTAAAGAATATCAGATGGCAGACCATCAAATTCATTTAAAAATTCTTTGGTTTTCTGTATGTTTGAGGGCATTACTACGGATAAAGTTAATTGCTTCAGATACACACTGCATTATGTTTGCAATTCTAAATTCTTTTGCTGAATAATGCAATGAAACTGCAGCAGTTCTACACCACATAGGGCAAGGCATTCTTTTAACAGCATAACCATTCCTATTTTTGTACCAGTCATTGATTTTGGCATGGGCACACCATGTTTTTCAGCTGGACAATTATTCATGGCATGTTCTCAAGTGGGCAAACAATTGAACTTCTTTGTGTTGGATAAAGAAAGACTGACAAAAAAAAATTCTGTACAATCAATTGCTCTTTGTAATCAATATTGATTTTCTTTATTTCATTTTAGGATTTTTTTTTTAAAAAATTTCTTCACACTTTATGCTTAACATTTAAGATAAAAGCATATGTCCAATAACATGTTTTTTACATTAATGAAATACATTGTGTTGAAAAGATGAATGGTAAGTGTATGTGTTTTTCGGTGATAAGAGTTCCATCCCTCCTTCTGGCATAGGTCTCATCCCCACACACTTAAAATACTTTCATTATTTTTTTAATTAACTACCAAAATATTCACATGAAATAATTTAAATGGCAGAACAACGTTTGCTGTGTCAGCTAGCATTATTATATTTAACTTTGTATATATTATATGAACTTTTAAAATATGAACATCCAACAAAATTTTTCTCTGGAAGTTAACTATGAAGAATATAATATGACCTTATGTGTAACATATTAATGATGCAGCTCTTAATCTGGTAAAGACATAATATGAGACAATTTAGTTTTACATGAAGATGTTATATTATTAAAAAATGAACGCTAAAAGATCAATAAATCCTTGTAAAAATAGCACATATATAAAAAGCAAGCCTTAACTAATTTTACAATAAAAAAATGAAAAAGGGAGAAGGTGTTATCTCATTAAAATATTTTAATATTTAAAAAAAGATAAACTAAAATATGTTTACAATTGATTGAAATCAAATTGGAAATACATTAAGTTCTTCAAAACATTTTTATTTTAAAGAACAAAAGCAGGACAGATTGGAAAAGCAGAGTTTTGTATAGAAATGTTTGTTAGTATCAGAAAATAGTATAATCATTTTGATTATACTATTTTCTGATTTATTAAATTATTATTAAATTAATTTGATAATAACAAAATTAATCAAATTAATTTGATTAATTTACTCATAATACACAGTGCTTACTATATTAAAAACCAACAAATCTTACTTTTTCAAGCACAATCTGTTAATTGCATGAAGATTCTGAAATTCATAGCATTTTCCCTCAGCTTGAAAAATGAATTCTTTCCAAAAATGAGATGAAAAAAGGGGCGAAGAAAGAACTAGCTCAAAAAATAGCCCATTTTGATCTTGTATAAGTAATGAATACCTAGAATATAGTAAAATTAATAAAACATTCAAATAATTGTTATAGTACCGAAGGAAAAAAAAGTATGAAATTACATTTTTAGAATTATTGTAGCTTTCAATTTATAGCATTTATAGACGAAACTCGTAATATACATGCATTCAACACAATATTTAATATTTTATAAAATTAATATAACACTTCAAAAGCTTTTTAAAAGTATTTGTAAAACAAATGTGAAAAAAAAGTTCTATTTTACTAATTTCTCCTACAATTTTTGGTTCTTTACCTACAATAATCAGTTATGTTTGCAAAAGTAAATAAGTTTTTGTTAGTTCCTTCAACTATCCATATTTTCTGTATTCTGGCACACAATGATTTAGGCTGCTTCCAGTGGTAAAAATTTTCATCAAAACAGTTGGAGGCTTGATAAGAAGTTATTGTTGAGGATGAAAACAATGGCACCATTCCTAGAAGAAAAATGGATACATATTAATTATCAAATCAATATTTGAGATGAATATATAATTTCAGTAAAAAATCCATGTCCAAAAAATTATAAAAATAAAATTTTGTGTACATGACAACACATCTTTCTAGATAGATGAATCTAATTTTTAATTAGAAGTTAAAGTAATTAATTGAGTTATCTATATTACAGTTTCTGAAACTCATATATTTGTAATTCTTATTTTTTAAAAAGGAGAAAGGTTTTGTAGCCTTATTTTCAATAAAATTATTCCAAACTCTAAAGTTGGAAAATAAATAATACAAAACATGTTTAGTAGCCAGGTGTATCATTTTAAGTAACATTGTAGATTCCTCTATCTGATATTTTTTAATCCAGGTTAATAAAAAAATGAATTACTAAGGGAATTACTTGCAATAAATCACAGATTACTTTAAAAAACACCATTGTATTATATCCATATACACTGAAGTGACAAAAGTCATGGGATGAAATATCGTCTCCTTTTGTCCGGCGAAGTGCAACAACTCGACGTTTCATGGAGTCCACAAGACGTTGGAAGTCCTCTGCAGGAATATTGAGCCATGCTGTCTGTATAGACGTCCATAATTGTGAAAATGTGGATGGTGCAGGAGATTAGGCACGAACGAACCTTAAGATGATGTCCCATAAATGCTCGATAGGATTCATATCGGGTGATCTAGGTGGCCAAACCATGCGCTGGAATTGTCCGGAATGTTCTTCAAACCAATCGCGAACAGTTCTGGCCCGGTGACATGGCGCATTGTCATCCATAAAAATCCCATCGTTGTGTGGGTACGTGAAGTCCATGAATGGCTGCAAGTGATCTGCAAGCAGCTGAACATAACCATTTCCAGTCAAGGATCGGTTCAGTTGCACCAGAGGACCGAGTCCATGCCATGTAAAAACAGCCCACGCCATTATGCAGCCACCACCAGCTTGAACAGTGCCTTGCTGACAGTTTGGATCCATGGCTTCGTGGGGTCTGCGCCACACTCGAACTCTACCATCAGCTCGTAACAACTGAAATCGTGACTCATCTGACCATGCCACGGTTTTCCACTGGTCTAGTGACCAGTCGATATGCTCACGAGCCCAGGAGAGTCGCTGCATTCGATGTCGTGCTGTCAGTAAAGGCACTCGAGTCGGTCTTCTGCTGTCATAGTCCAAGGAAGACAAATTTTGCCGCACAGTCCTATCGGACACGCCCCTCGTACGTCCCACATTGATTCCTGCAGTTATTTGACGAAGTGTTGCGTGTCTATTAACATTGACCATTCTACACAGACGTCGGTGGTTAAGTGCAGGTAGTCGCCCACTGCGCTGTCCATGATGGGATGTGATGCCTGAAATTTCATATTCTCGGCACACTCTTGATACTGTGGATCTCGGAATGTTGAATTCACTAACGATATCCGCAATGGAATGGCCTGTGGCACTGTGTCTGTTACAAGCTCTGAAGATTTTTTTTTTTAATTCCAAGCTTTGTTGGCCATCATCTACCCATGCTGAACCATTGTACTAAACCATGCTGAATATTTTCCTTGTGTTTAGATCCCTTTTCATGGCTGATGACTGCCTGAATCCCTTTATTACTTTTTAAAAAAATGTCTTCTTACATGTCTAAAAAAAGATCTTCTCTTTGCATTATACACATCTTTTGCATCTGGTTCCAACCATTTGGCCCATTCAGGATGAAACTTAGCATCATACCATTCATAATTGAACTGTTTTATTATGTGACATTATATCACTGGAATATGATGATAAAGTAAACAAACTTAAAAAGCAATCTTTTTTTTTAACTTTTTATAAACTGAATTATAAGAATGGGAAAGTATGAATACCATTCCAAACTACCAATTGATAAGAAATAAACTACCAAAACCTTCTCCACTAGCTGCAAGCAAACAACCTGTCCTGCTCTGCACCTACTGTATACCTTCCCCAATAATGTAAAGTGCAGGTGTCTCTCTGCTCTACCACTACACAGGAACAAGGTTTGCTTTGCAATACAACCAGACAGATGAAAGAGAACAAATCTCCTACACCCCACCTTATCTAGATTCTTCTTGTTTTCTTAGAAAAGAAGGGAGAAGGATTCAACCCCTTTGTTAACTGGCCCTCCTTCTCTTTTTTTCAGCAAAATGAGATAGGATTAGATTGCAAGTGCTTTAAGAGTTGAAAACCATATAACTTTTTTATATATATTTATATGCTTTTATTAATTTTCTTTCCAAACAATTTTGTTTCAATAATAATATGCTTTTGAAATTATTGCATTTTTTTTTCTTTTAATTTCCAGGAAAAATTACATAATTTGCAAAATTCCCTGAGTTTTCCAGGTGGCCACACACCCTGATAATATCTTTAGTTCTGAGGCCAGCGTTTTTTGATGCAAATATTTTTGAGAACATTTATTTTTTAAAGTTCATGATTTCTAAAATTTTTAAAGATTACTGAGTTTTAATTTTTTTTAGAAAAATGAATACCAAGAAATTTAATTGTTTCATTCCATTTTAAAGGGTGTCCTGCATAATAAATGCATGGATAAGTTGCAATTTTTTTCTTAGACAATTCAGCTATTGCAAAAATTTTGGAGCAATTTCTAGTTTTCAATAATTGCACCACAAGCTATAAGCATATAAGCTATAAGCATCTAAAGATAAGATTGTTGATATGAAAGAATTATATGAACTTTTGATATCAAGATTCACAGCAACAAATTATTATTATTATTATTTTTTTTTTTTTTTTTTTTTTTGCTCATGACCTTCAGTGATTTTTGCCTGAATATGGTAAATAGCAATTTAGTTATCTCTGAAAGGTTTGAAACCATGTAAGCTATTGTGTAATTTTTGGTTACAAATTAAATAGTAAGTAATGCATTGAGTGAGTATAAGTCTAAAGACTTAGCAAAAAACTGAGGTTAGAGCAATGGGCCAATAAGAAGAAACTTTGATTTTGCCTTTGTTAGGTTTCGGAATTGGAATAATTATAACATGTTTCCACTGTTTGGGATGTCAGCTGAATCAAATTGATGTTGATATAGTTTCAAAATAATTTGAAGTGATCGTTGTTGATCTTTTTGAACCAGATGGCTGGGATGTTGTCAATTCTAGGAGTAGAAATTTTAGTTTTGTGGATTGCTTTCTTAAGTTCCCAAATTTCAAATTTGCTATAGAGGAAGGAATTTATTCCAGAAAAATCCAAAGAAACAGGTTTTATATTGGTATTTTGGTTAGAAAAAGTCTTGGCAAATAATTCACTTTGATGAGCAGAATCACAAATATAGCAATTGTTTTGTATAATAATATTGTTGTATTTAGAGTTTGGATTTGTATAATTCAAAAGCTTATTTGGAATTTTAAAGAAAATTTTTGGATTACGGGATATTAGGCAAATTTTTCCCCAATATTCTCTTTTTGTCTTTTTAACATGAAAACAAAACCGACTTGCAAATTTTTTGTGTTTCATCCAATCTGTTTCAGAAATGTTTATGATAGCTTTTTTCAGAAAAAATTTGTTGAGCTTTTCAAAATTATGACAAAGGTTCCATCAAAGTAGATAAGATTTTTGCGACAATAGTTTAATTGAAGTATTTGGGGTAATAATCTTAGATGAGTTCACTGTAATTCCTTTAATGGAACATTGGTTGATTCTCATCCAATTAATTGTTTTTAAGTAGTGACTGATATTTTCTATAATTGACCAGGAAATAACAAGAGGTTTGATTATGAACCTGGGATTAACAGAGAATGAGATCTAGTATAGATTGAGTTTGAAAGGCATTGTGCATGGAAATAGTTGTATTGAGAATTATGAAACGTGAATAAACTAGCCAATCAATGAAATCGCTTCTCACGGTCAATGAACGGAATGCTCAAAAAAGGGTATGGTGCAAATTAAAACCATTGAAGATGAAAGTAGGTAAAGTTAGAGAATCAAAGAAGTGCTTTTGCCTGCTCAATACCAAAACCTTGTGGAGCATACAAATTAGTAATGTTGAATTTGGTATTCTGGAATTGTATTTTGACTGTTAAAAGTTCCAACTTAAAATCTTCTCTAATATTATAGGGAATTATTCTTCTGAACATAGTAGCAGGAATGAAAATAAGAGACCATCTCCCAGTCTATTTTGTTTGTGTGTACAGAAAAAACTTTGTTCAGAAAGGAAAAAATTTCAGTTTTGGAAAGAAAAGTTTATGAAAAGACTCAAAAGGAAGAGGTAGAAAAAGGAAGAATTGAAAGTCAGAGATTTTTCTCTTTAATTTCTCTGCAATTTCATTGCAGAAAGATCATTTGCAAAGATAGTTAAAAGAATTATAAGAAACTTTCCCATTTTAGGCCTTTATAAAGGTCAAAAAACAAAAGGAATTCAATCTAAAACAAGCGACATACATAGGGTTCAAAGTATTAAGGAGGACAAAACTGGAATTATGAAGCCCTTCTACGGAAACACTGCACACAATTTAGCAGATCACAGATTGTGTAATACTCAATATAGTTTCTGTCAGTGTAAAATTTAATCCTTTCCGAGAAGAAGAAAACAAAACAAAAAAACATATTATTCATGTATTATGTATGAAACAATGTTGTGATCAGGAGAAACAAAATGAAAAAGAAGTCAGTTGTAAATAGAATGGCTATCCTCTTCAGAAGATATTAATAAATACACACAACAAGTTATTACTCCGAAGTGATCCAGTAGAGATACTGCCATTTTAAAAGAAAGAGATTTACATATTGAAAGTTTATCAACAGTCTCCCCAGCTCAGCTGGTAGGACATAGAGTTGTTAATCTTGGGTTTGGTTAGAATCTCAACTGCCATTTTGGCACAAATCATCAATTATTGGCGATTTCATTTTAAATATATATATTTAACATTTTAATTAAGTATACAAAATGATTCCTTAAATTTATAAATTCTGATTCCAAGTAATTGTAAGCAAATTTTCAGTTCTATTAAGCTATGAATTTAAAAATTATTAAATAGTTTATCATTAAATTGCACTCCAAGATTCCTTTCATGAATGGATTACTAAGATTCATCTCATATTCCTTCATGGCATTATAAATAAGAATTCTAAATATTTAAATTATATAATTAAATAGTACCATACTTACTTGGATGCTTATATGAAATTTTGTCTTGTGTCGAATTATATTCTATGGAATTCAAATCAATGAATTTGCCAGAGATAACAAGTGGACAAGATATATGTGGAAGGTATAATGCTTGCCTGAAATACAAATCATACATAAAATATCTATATGAAGTAAAGAAAATTATTTAACAAAGTATGGACTGCTGAATTTTTAACAAAACTCATTATTAGAGTCATAATACTAAGTTTGTGGGAATATTCTGAAGCATAAGGTATAATGCTTTTTAATTTAAAGTTTCATGCAGCTTATTTAATCAGTTAATTTGGAATTTTAATTTATTTTGCTGTTTATAAGTAATTTAGTTGTCAGAAATTTAGTCTTACCATGTAGGAATAATTAACTGTTTTCCATTATAGAGTTTTATTTTTAAATGAAATGCCAAACTGTGTAATTGTTTTATTTTTAAATGAAATCCAAAGCAATGAAAACCCCTGGAAAACACTGCAAGATTAAATTAATAACATTAGAATAGTGCAACATATTATAAAAAATAATAAATTTAATAAGAAAATTTTTAACACACTTTTCCCATTAACAAGTAGAAGTCTATAAGTCTTTGATTCATAATTTCTTATTGTAAGTAATATAAAATAATAAAATTAATTTTTAGTATTCAAATTCAGTATCATGTGGCACTAGAAGGAATTAAACTAATCAATCAATTAATATTCAAGATTTTAAAATGACACAATTGTGCTTTGTTTTCAATAATTCATAAGTATGCATTATTCCAAAGCTCAAGAATTCCCAATGAAAAATTAATAAAAAAATTTCATCTTTAGAAACACAAAACAAATATAAGATAAATAAAAGTGTATAACAGAGGGGCTGAAATAATGCTCAACATATCCCATAATGATAGCGAGTGAATATTTAAATGAGAATTATTTATCAAATCCAAGAACAAAAGTTAGGTTGTAGGACAAAATTACAAAACCTCACTCAAAATCAATGACATTTGTTTTGATACATCGTTCACATTTTAGGTTAACCTAATTATTAGGAATTATACCCATTTCTCTCATTTCATTTGCTAATTGAAAATCATTTTATTTTCTTGTACAAGTAAGATGAAAAAGAAAATTTTCAAGCAAAGATTAAGTATATTTATCCAGTTTTTGAACAAAAGGAAACAGAAAGTTGCAGAAAGGTGTCTGATGATAGCAGCAATATAATTTGAATGCAACAGAATGACCACATGAAGAATTTTGAAATGTGCGTCCGGAAATAATTGCCGAGGTGACTCAGAAAAAAATAAAGCTAAGGAAATAAATGCAAAGTTTATCAAGATTAATAGTAGAAGATCAGATTATAGAATTGTGGTTATAAAATCTATATTATTTCAAATTATGAATAAGAAAAATCCATAAAATGAGTTTTAAGTACCCTCAAAGCATTTCTTATAGAAAAGAATAAGAAAAAAAAAATTGCAATTAGGAATCCTACCAACAAGTTTAAAATGTATACATGGAGAGGAAGTAATAAAAAGAAAAACCAAATATTTAATTCTTATTCAGTTTCTAAAACTTGCTTAGCTGAAATTCTCATCATGTTTTAACAAGTGGCAAAATAAAATTTTACTGTATGCATCAAAATTTTATTACAATATCAATTGTGTCCAAGGAAAAATAAATAATAAACAGTAGCCATCAACTTAAATTAATGTTTAAAAAACTGAATTAATTAAATGTTATTATCATTTACATAAAGTTTATAAGATGATAAATTAAAGTAATAGCAGTGATAACACTAATACCAATTTTTATATTTGTCAATTTTTAGTCAACAAACAAAAATAAGAATGATAGGGCAATAACAAATGTTGCCACATTATTGAATAATTTCATGAAATTTTTACAGTGGAGTAATACTGATTTTCAATATATTGAAAAAAGGGGGGGGGAGATGTTTTTTAAAAACATATTTCAAAAAAAAAAAACCCCGATTTATTGATTCCACGACAACAAAGTGTGGCCCTTGATTAATCCTAAGTTAATGAATATACAAGCAAAAATATTTTTTTTCTTTGTTTAATAGTTATTTACACAAACTTTATTTATGCTTGCATAATTAAAGTTTCTTAATTGATGTTTTTTTGGTGCATTGTTCTACTAAAATCCATTTTTATTTAATGATCCTGAAAGGAACTAACTCAAAATTATGTTTTAAAATAGAAACATGAAAGCAGGCAAAGAAATATGGACAAAATATTACATATATTTTATTCAAATGCAACAACTGTTTTTTAAGCATAGCTTGATGTAAAATGAAAAATTTTGTACCACAACCTTCAGTGATGAATATTTTGCATTAGTAAAACCAAAATTCATATGTTCGTAGTTGGTTCTAATTAAGATGTTTAAAACTCGTTCGGTTGAACACACTTCCATCCTCCTAAGTATATAAGGGTCACGCTTGATAATCGTAGGTCATATGGCCTGGAGTGTATAACAACAACACATACAAACACACATGTAACTAATAATCAGCCTTAGAGAGACTCTGGTCCTTGGTTGGCACATTTTTCTTAAGATGGTGGATGAAAAACTCTAAATTCGTGCGTTTTTATAGAAAAGTGATATTTGGATTTTTGTAAATCAGTTTTAGTTAACTGGAGTGTAATTCTTTTTATTTCAAATATCAATATCAACAATATTTTGATAGTTATGATTCACAGGACAAGGGATCTATGTATAAATTAAAAATTTTTAATCCATCAGAGCATTTATTGGCTGAAGTTACATCACAGAGTAATGGTGAACTTTTTTAGTTTAAGCTTTAGATTGAGTGTTGATAAAAGCTAACTTTTCCCCCTCTTACACATTAAATTTTATTTTCCTTTTGTGAAAACTAAATTGCTTAAAATATGCTTAGTTTATTTATAGTTAAAATGTCTTTTGAAAATAGAAACTTATTTTATAAATTGAAATAATGGATTCATTAAATATAAAAAAATTTTAAACTTTAATTTGATGTAAAAATTAAGTTTATATAACGTTTTTGGAAGTTATTGTGAAAAAAAACACCAAAATTTTGCTTAATTTTAATTAAAAATGCTGAATAAGATAGATGTATATATGCCAAATTTGGCAGCTGTAAGCAAAATCAGTTGGCCTGCAGAGCTCCAACATACACACATTCATCTTTTTTATAAATATAAATAGCACTCAATATATATATTACTCAAATATTTATAGCACTCAAAGTTTCAAGACCATAGGAAATCAGTCTTGGCAGCATTTCCCCATTCATTTCAATTACATGGCAATGAAACTAATTCTACTATGGTAAAATGAGTAATGCTAATGGTAATGTATGTTTGTGGAATGATAAATATTTTTTTCTTAATTTCAGATAATATGAATACATATTTTACACTTCTTCACAGTTTCATGTTTTACATATATATGTGCACGAGTGTGTGTGTGTATGTATTGTTACGTTTTTAGCGTAGCGGGTTCGGATTGAATGGACTTTGTATGAGGACAGCACAAACAAATTTATTTACAGCTATTTACAGTTATTTACAGGATAATTAATAAAGTAAAAATTTCAGATAAATACAATCCAGCAGTCAACAGTCAATTACAGCGTAAATTCAAGTCTTACGTACGACTGCAAAACAGCTATCGTATAGCACAGATACAGTAAATCGCAGCGAGCTCAATAACACAGCGTTAACAGCAAACGCAAACACAGCTCACAAATCCTTTAGTCCAGCGAGACGCTTTTTATTACAAAACAAACTCTCCACTAACTCGATCAAATCACTATAGCAACTAACTAACTCACTAAGAGTAAATTATCGGGGAACCTAGCCCCGGAACGGGGCTTATCCTCGGGCTTTGCAATGTTGACTGAAGCGCTGCACAAGGTAGACTGGCATGGACTGAGAAGTTGCATAGAAGCCGCGACCCAAGGGGGCGTGGCTACTGCGAGAGGGTGCTTTGTGAATGGCTGTTGGCTTTGCGTTGAAGTTACTATAAAAGGAGGTGACGGGCTGAAATTTTTATGGAGATATTGAGTCGAATAGAATGAAAAGCTTTCTTAGAGGGTCTGTTGCAGTTTTCATTTCTTTGATACCTTTTTTGAGATTGGGGAAAACTTGAAATAGGGATTTGATTTCTCTTAATAAGTCAAAAACATCAGCAAGATCAGAATTAGAGTTGAACGTGTTATTTACATAAGAGGGGGGAACATTAGGAGTAGGTAGTTGTTCAGGGATATTAGTTCTGAGCATTTCTGAATATGCAATATTAGGTTTAACAAAATTAGACTTGAATAGATTAGATCTGATATTCTGGGGTGAATCAATTTTCGGGAACTTTGGGCATCCGCGATAGGCGGCAGTGTGACCAAATTGATCGCAATTGATGCACTTCGGATTGTCAATTTTGTTTTTAAGGGGGCAATTCCTGGTCTGATGGTCACTATTACATTTTAAGCATCTGGGTTTAAGAGCACAATTACTAGAAACATGTCCAAAAAGATTGCAGTTGTAGCACTGGGAGATCAAATTTCTGCCTCTGTAGCGTTCAATGTTAATTTTAAGATAGTCTAGATGAGTGAGATTATAAATTTCCACAACTTGATCGTTTTTATTTAAATCGACTAATAGGATTGGTAGTGGGCGTCTGGTTTTAAATTGCATTAGCCTGGTGATTTTTCTCACCGAGAACCCGCGTTCTTTTAATTGAGATTCGAGAGCTTCGATCATGTAGTCAATGGGGAGGCCTTTCATAACTACCCTGACTGGTCTCTGAGTTTTAGGAGGGATAATGAAGAATTCAAGATTATTTTCTTTACAGAAATTTCGGATAGCTACATGATTTTCAAAAGTTCCTGGGTAGATTTTTATGAAGATATTATTAAGAACATTATCATTGACACCAAATTTAGAATGAATAAGTTCCAGAATTTTATTGTAATCTTTTGTATATTTTAACATTATCGGGGGAATTCTTGATTTAGCTACAGGGGGGTCATTTTCAGAGGTTTCTACTTGCATATCATTTAAAGGTTCAAATCTATTTGAAGTGGGAATTTCCACATTACTATTATTCATTGCAGGGGGTTTAGCAGTTTTTCTTTTGGGGGATAATCTAAAATCATCTCCTTGTTTAGACATTAAACAGCCAACAGCCATAATAGAATTTCGCTCACCCATTAGTGACTCCAGGTTTTCCTCCAGTTCTTTGGCGGTGTTAACGGATTCTTGATAGGATCTGGAATCAGTGTGGCTTTCATTCTGTGCCTCTCGGATGGCCATGGATAGTATTCTTAGCTGACATTTAAGTTTCGAAGAATTTTGCTCAATTTCAATAATTTTGGTACAGCTGTCACATTTACAATTAGTTACGCAGGCATTCATCATTTCGGTAGCAGGCGACTCAGTGCATTTTCTTTTCGCATTTACTCCTATATCTCCTCCGCCCTTCCATAACAGATCCTCAAAAGGACGAGTCGGAACTGAAGAAGAGTCCTGCACTAGCTCGCTATTTCGCTCCGCAGAATCAAGACGACCGCTCTCCATCATAGATTCATTATAATGTCAAACTTCATCCAAAGGAACAGGAAAATATTTTCATGATTTATCAATTAAAATTTCCAATTAGGAAATGAAATTTGAAATGGAATGCAAAAGTTTGAAAAAAAATGAAAATAAAAACTAACTCACGCCGGCTACTCGTCCTTATATAGCCGAGAAGCGCGTGCACCTGAGTCTCGTGACAATTCTCAAAACATCGCGCACAATCTAGCGGCTACTAGATTATTCCTTTCGCCAAACCAATCAAGCTGGCGCGAGGCACCTCGCCAAACGTGGCCAACCTTGGCGAGTTTTCGTGCCGCACGCCCGCTTGTAACAGTATGTATGTTTGAATTTGCTGTATTTTGAAAGGTCTAAAAAATTTTTTCATTTAAACTAATTAAGATATTTTTTGTTGAAATATCTTTTTACAATATCATTTTTAGTGGTATGTTTCAATTTATTATTTTTTATAATTTGATTTACAACTCTTCATAACATTTTAATTTCCCATTTTATAATTCAGTTTTTATAATATATCTAACTGTTGATAGAATAAAAGAAAATTCTATTAACATTTAAAAACACAAGCATTTTGTAAGGATATTAGTTATGTTTAAGTTGATCTATATAAATTTTTAAAAAAAACATTTATCTATCTGTGTATGAACTGTTTACTACCTGAAGATGTTTTCTAAAACTTTTATGCATTGCAATATTCTTGAAAAAATAAGCTTATGATTCATAATATTTAACATTCATACACATTTTGGAATTACTTTTTCATTTATTTTCAATTTCTGAATTGTAAAGTTATGTTTATGCCTCTTTAGTTGTAATCTTTTTATCTACAAATTGAGGTAAAATTTGTTTCATATTTAAATTAAATCTGTCTTCAAGAATTTTAAATAAAGAAATTATGCTATTCATATATCATCTGCAATTTTTGTGATATCAAACTTAATTTTTCAAATTTGGGATTTATCTGACTATTAATTTAGCATGTATATGTATGCATTTGTGAAGGTTGAAAGGGAAGAAATTGAAATTCTTTAAATTAACTTTACAGAAGGTCTTCTAACTAGCATTTAAAATTTCTTCATTATTAAAAGAAATAAAATAATAAGATGCACTGAGAAATGAAGACATAACTTAAATGAAATTTTAATGTGACAATATCTATTGAAGTGATTTTAATATCATTATACTTTACTTTTTTTGTAAGATAGAAAAACAAAAATATTTTTGACATATAAGACGAAAATTATTAAGATATTAGTTACTAAAAGAATTTTGTTATTTTGAAAAATTCTTATAAATCAGCATATTAAAAGAGTCAATAAATAATTATAATTTATTGTTGCAATAAATAAAGTCACAATATAACAAGAATTTATCTTAAATATTATGATTAAATTCAGCTTTGCCCAGTCCTAATATTAGTACTATCTAAGAACAAGAAGTAATAACGCAATTTTATATAATCATACAATCAGTTTGATAATTACTAGCATACAGAACTCAGTATTAAAATCATTAAACGATATTTACTTCTAATAAATACTGTATTGAATTAAAAAATTTGAAATGCTGAATTAGTGTCGAGTTCTCCAGTTTAAAAATTTTTATGGAACTCATAATTTAACCTTTAATTCCTTTCTTAATTAGAAGTTATGCAGAAAAAATTTGAAAGCATCTTCTAATAAATTTTCAGTGCAAAAACTGGTATGAATTGAAAGAAAACTTTAAAATGACACTGCCAATTTAAATAATTTACACATTTTACATCAACATTTAAAAAAAAATCTTACCATGGAGGATAAAGTTGAAAAACACTTTGAAATTTCAAGTGAAATTTTTTAAAAATGTTTTTTTTCAGAAGCACAACAACTCTTTCAGATCGCTTGAATTCAGCAGAAACTTCATCTAACTCTTTATCTGTGTGACACTCAAATGTTTCATTTTGAAGAGATAAACAATTAGCAATAATTATGTCAGAAGAACTTGAAACAGATGTAAGCTTCAAGTACAATGATTTTCCTGTTTTTGCAGACAAATAATGGAAAAAAACATCATAACAATTAGTTAAAAAATTTCATTAAACACATTTTAAACAGTCAAATATAGTCCTTAAATAGAGGGTTGAAAAAGCATTACAAGCACAAAGTTCACTAACAGAGATCTACAGATATAAGAAATGAATAAACATATATATAACTAGCAATGAATTAGAATCAATCAGAGTTGCACAAACGAAACAAAAAAAGATAATATTATACCGGTAGAAGGATAGTGAAATGGAAACACAAACCAACATATAATTTGATAGTAAGGTGTTGTTTTTTAAGAATATTTTTTAAATAATTCATTAATATTAATACTGAGACCTAATAAGCAAATACTCTACAAAGAAATAACCATTAGGGGGAGGACAAACAAAAGCCAAAATACTTGTTAAAAAAAACTAAATTAACTTTATTTTCATGAATATATGAAAATTTCCTAGGAAAATTCCTCCCCCTAAATAGATAAGCTAAAGGAGATGAAAGAAGAATCAAGTCAATGAAAGAAATATACTATCCCTGCATAATAAGTAATTTCTAAAACTGAAGAGGAGGGATCCTTTTACCTACGGCATCAAGATTCATTCATGATACACAATAAGTCAGAAAATTCTAATGAGAGCTGAAAGTTTAAATATCAAAAAGAAAATATATCAATATTATCAAATGCAGGGATTTTTTTAAAAGAATTTCCAGAATGAAAAACATCTAGATGAAGAAAAAATGAATATTTTGAAGGCCTTAATAAAAGGATCAATAAAGATAAGCAGTTTTTAAGGACTTTATAATGTATGAAACTTTATTTAATGATATTAATTGTGAAAAAATGAATAAAAATAACAGACCATCTGAACTTTGGCATCAGACAATAATAACAAAAAAAAATGTAGATTGTTTGCTTTTGGCCAAAAAAAAGTTGACAGTTGTAAAAAAATTAAATGAATTAAGAATATAAATCATATACTTCTTTCCACTTTAATTAACTACTTAATGATCATACTTGTATGTAACATTCAATTGAACTACTGTGCTATTATTAGTGATTATATTAAAGTTATATGTTAGCTTAAAGAAACATCAAATTATATAAAAAAATAAATGGATATATCTATTTATCTAAAATAAATATATTCAATAGATACAAGTTTATAATCAAGCACATAGCAAAAGAAAGAGAACAGTTAATATAAAATGAGTGATAAAAATCTTAACTTAATATGAAAGTATTAAGCAAATAAACAAATCATATGAATACATATTTCATATTTTTTTTCACTGATAATATTTCTTGTTCAAAAATTTTTCCTCTCATCATAAGAGGGAAATGTCCAGTTGAAAAGATACTTCTTTACTTATTATTACAATTATATATATAAGTGAGTAGTTAATTTCAAAATAATGGATTTTAATCAAAAAGATCTTCAGATTAAAAAAAATTTAATAAATAAAAATTGCATGACATTTTTTTTAAATGAAGTTTAGAGATCCAATAAAGAAAATGTCTTTAAACCTTCTATAACAGACAACCTGCAGTATTTTTTTAGGCTATGAAATATATACAATCATCTACAGTTTCATTTCAAGCTGATGAACAGCCATGTATATGAAACTTAGGGCAGGGCTGTGAGTCTTCAGCAGAATTCTGTTAGAGGATATGTTATGCCTCTGAGGTAATAAAACAATGAAGCAAATGATTTTCATTTAATTATTGCACAGAAATATCATTTATTTATGGTAAAAAGTAATAGCCTCTATAATACTCAAAAAATGTATAGAAAAATTGAAAGAATATCAATTCCAATTAATAAAAAATGAATTTATTTTTAATACATTTTTAATGAATTTATTTTTGAGAACAGTTCAGATTTCAGACTTATTCAAAAATGCATATAATCACAAAAGTTTAAAATCTAATGTCAATAAAAATTTGAATTTCAAATTAAAGCATTACCCCTTCTTTTCTTCATACATGCATTATGGTCCCAGATTACTTCTTCTGATTTTTCTATTCTTTGCAACTTTAGCATCTGCTCAGCAAATCCTCTTCTATATTACATATATAAAAACATTGGTAGATAAAACTTTTCAGCTACCACAAATTCTAGTATATACTATAAAAGTTCATTAATTATACAATCAATTTTAAACAATCATAGTTGATTTTGAACTTTTATAAAAATTGTACAACAAAAACAATCTGTAATACTGAATGTCAGAAGAGATTAAAGTTTGGTACCATTGAATGATTTTGCAAATAAAGAAAAATAACATCATATTATTGTCAATTTGAATACATGCAAGAACATTTCACACCTATTAACTGAAGGCAAATCTGCATGCTTTGGGTTTTACTATGCTAATTAATTAATGCTAATTGAATAGCAACGATTTTCATTCACTAAAATTGCAGCGTCCTTTAAATTTATTTTTAAAAGTTAAAAATAAAACACAATTAACTAATTGTTTATTATTACATTTTTACTTTGAATATTCAATGCTCTTTGCTTACTTTGTTACTCTAAAAAACCAAGGACCAAAGAAAAAAGCATGTAAAAAAATCAATTTCTACTTAAGTCAACTAAGAAATTTTTTATTTTAGTTACTTTTTATAAAATAATTACAATTAATATACATAACTTATCAAAAAGTTATTGATTTTTGGAAGAACTGAATTCCCATTTTTCATCACCACACGAAAAATACTGAAATCTTTGCATTTTATCAATTGAACTACTGCCATTGAATCCAATTTTCATAGCAAACTGCTGTAACTCTATTTAAAACATTAAAAATTAATTTAATTTAATTAATTTTGATAAAACTATATCAACATAAAGTGTCCTTATACGTTTAAAAACATTTATTTGAACTTGAGTGGATGAATAAAAAGTATTTTATTAATGATTGAAAATCTGAACTAGATGTATAAATATATAAAGGGAAAGGGAGAGTATGAAGTAATAGTAGGAATTGAGAAAAAGCAAAGATTAAAACTAAGATGAGAAATGAATCGGCAAATAAGAGAAACACAGATAGGTACCAGAGAACAAACTATAAACTCAATTGATTGCTTAATTTGAAGAAAAAGGCAACTGTTTTGCACCCTTAAATCTAGAGGGGCTGGAGCTATAACCAGAGATCCAATTTGGTGTGTTGGTCATTTTTTTTCCCTTGCACTGCCAAAAAAAATCATATTGGTTCTCTCTTTCCTTATTTTTCCTTATCCAATCATTGCATATTTATGTGGTTTTGCTTCTTTGGTTTCTTTTTTCCCTTGATAGTAGCACATTCATTTCATTAAATATGTATTTTCTTTTCTTTTCTTTTTTTTTCATTGAGGGGAAAATATTGATAATTTTCAAAAACTTTATTTTTATAAAAAAAAATTATGAGGAATTAGTTATTATTTATTTCCACTTATGAAAAAAATGAACATTACAGATCATTTATTACATATCATATTGAATATTTATGTTTGGATCAGCATTATTGTCTCCACAATAATAGAAGGGTATAGAGAAGAAGGGGAAGGGGTCCTATACTCTCATTCAAAGAATTATCTGTTTACCATTCAGACTTTATTCCATTAATAAAACTATAAGGAATTTATATTATATATAGGTTATTTGTTTTAAATGCATTTCATATGGATCTATGTTCCAACATACTTCATGTGTAAATTTGAAGCTAGTTAGGGAAAAATTATCTATTTGTTTTCTTTATATATATATATATATATATATATATATATATATATATATATACAAATTTTTATGCTTGTTTGTATCTTATGCACTGCCGTATCATTCAACTAATTGTGATGAAACTTGGTCAACATAGATCTTGTACCTGCATGATGGTTATAGGCATAGTATATTTATCATATCTAATTTATTAAAATGAATTCTTGTTTGTTTTTACCTTATACATGGTCTTACCTTTTGATGTTTTAAAATTGAGAAAAAGCAAATGTCACATGTCACTCAGAGTTAATTGAACATTAATCATACAAAATAAAATTGATATGATTGCTGCAAATCAGTGTGAGTGAAATGAAATAAAAAATATTTAATGTAAGTGCTATTTTTTTTTCTTATTAATGAATAGTCATCCACACAGGATATTGCCATTCAGAATGCACAGTATTTTATCTACGGCAAACCACACATATTATTCATAGTTTATTTCACAAATACAAAATAGAATTATTATTATGAATGCCAATCAAATTAAGTTGTATTAAGAAAATTTATTCAGTGCAAACAGTAATTTTTCTATTTACTAAATGAATCGACAAACGATACTTCGGTATACAAGTATACATCCTGTTGATTGTTTAAACAAAATATATGCCCCCAAATGTTCATTCATTAACACAGGATGTCTGAGAAGTCTTGAACATTTCAAAAATTCGGTTAAAAAAAACGATAGAAAGTAAAATTAAATTACATTTATTACTTCATATAGTAAAGTTTTTTTAATGCAAAAATGGCCAGTAGATGGCGGTACTGAAACGTTAGAAAGAGTTATTTAGAAAATGGCTTCTTCAAGTAAGTGCGCGCTTTATGTAAATGGTTTTTCGCAACGGAAAAATAAGTTTTTGGAAACTGGGAGTGTCCTGGATCGACGCAGAAGTGGAAGACGAAGCACGAGTGAGGCGAACATAGACAGAATTCATCAGTCATTTGCTCGTAGCCCCCGAAAATCAGTACAAACTGCCTCCATGGAACTATGTATTCCATGGTCAACGATGCATGATGTTTTGCATAAGAAGTTGCGTCTTCGTGCGTATAAGGTTCAAATAACGCAGGTAAGTAAATGGTTACATGTAAATGATTTGCCCGGCATTATGCTTTCACTTTAGAAATGCTGAGCATAATAGAAGATGATTATAATTTTTTAAAGAAAATTATCTTCACCGATGAATCGACGTTCATGTTTCAGGAGTAGTCAATCGACATAATGCCAGAATATGGAGCTCCGAAAACCCTCATGTCATTATGGAAATAGAAAAGGATAGTCCAAAGATTAATGTTTGGTGCGGACTTATGCGTGATCATGCCATCGGACCGTTCTTCTTTCATGAAAAGACAATTACGAAGGAAGTGTACTTAGATATGCTACAAACTTACGCCGTACCACAAATTTCACATTTACAACCAAATATCCTTTGACAACAGGATGGCGCTCCACCTCATTGGGGAAAGATTGTGAGGGAATTTTTAAATCGAGAATTCCCAAACAGGTGGATCAGACGAGATGGTCCCATCAAGTGGCCCCTGCATTTTCCTGACATTACTCCCCTTGATTTCTTTCTTTGGGGATTAATCATAGACCCTGCGTATTCCACCAAAGTGCACAGCATTTAAGATCTTAAACATCACATTACAGCTGCAATCCCACAAGTTACAGAATCAATGCTACAATGAACTTGGTCAGAAATTGATTATAGGATGGATATTCTTCGTGCAACGAAAGGGGCCCACATCAAGGTGTATTGATATGTGTAAAAAATTTACTATATGAGGTAATAAATGTAATTTAATTTTACTTTCTATCTCATTTATTTTATTTGTTTTACCAAATTTTTGAAAAGTGTCAAAGACTTCTCGGACACCCTTTATATCTACCAGCGTAGCACATAAAAATAAGCCAATTCGAGCTTCTCAAATAACTGAGGAACGACAAGCAAACAATAAAGCAGACTTTTTACATAATGCAAAATTATGTACGTCAGAATTTCAAAATCAACAAATGGCAAGAATAAAAAAACAACATTTATACACTGCCTGATCATGAGCATCAAAATCAAAAGACGAGTAGGTGGCAAGAATTGATACAATTATTCTTATTGGAAAGACGACTGCAAAAGACATGCTCATTCCATACATTCCCACTGACATGAAATTTGATTTCAAATGATTGCAGTTTTCCCCCTTTGGCTTGTATTCTCAATGGCCATTAACAAGGTGCAAGTTCAATCATTTTGTGCTGATTTAACTTAGAAAATCCATGTTTTTCACATGTTGAATGCTTATGAGTCACACAGCCAAAACACGAAAAAAAAATATACAGTGTACTTAAAACAGTGTACTTATTACTATTATTACCTGAAGGCTACTGTTTGTTATAGGGTGATATCTGTGTTCGTCTCAGTGTCATATTCGTTGTCTGCATATGTCTCATGTATTTGTGTCTAAGAAAAGTCCTCATTCGTTAATGAGGAATGTTAATTTTGTTTCTTCATCAATCAACAAATCGTAAAGTATCCTGAGTTCCGTAACAATAGACAGATAGAGATAGAGAGAAAAAAAAGGAGAGACAATAACATATTATAATCTTATTCTAATAATCTGCATACAAATTATATTCTATAAATTTATGAAGCAAATATTTTTTACGATTGTTTCTATTAAAGCTTTATTTCTGTAAATGAAATATTAGCCAATAATAATTCTTGTATTTTTTCATGTATTCTTTTCTTTATTACATTAATTAACAGTATATAACAAAATGTCATGAATTATTTAATTTTATAAAATTCATTTTAATCTCCCATAGATCTACTTTGCTGAGGCTCCATTTTTTAAAACCAAACAAGATAAAGCAATTTTAAAACCAAAAGTAAACTGCAGTAAATTTTGAATATTAATTGAAAGTATCATAAAAGTGAAGAAATTATTATTATTGTAGTCTATTATAGAAAAATATAGTATGGCATTTTAATCATCATTTACATGCAATTTGGAATTCCTATAAACTAAAGATTTTTATTTATCAAAATAATGATAGCATTTAACTGAAAACTCTCACAGCAGCTTTTTAAAATATAATAATTTATAAATAATATTCATTATAATTTATTTTTAATAAAAATAACTGTTATCATTTCCCAAAAGCAAATTGTTTCAGTAGCAATAAAATTATTTATTCTATTATGTAGCTTAAGAGATAGTTATCGCTTTCATCCATTTGTTCATTTTTTTCCTATAATTAAATAATTTTAAATTATTCTTATTAAAATACAAAAAAAATGAAAATAGTGGAACCACTAAGAAAAAAACGGTCAAGAATTGAATCAGTCTTTTATAAAGCTACACTGAAACAAACTTTTGACAAGAATCTTTGAAACAAAGTCAAACAATGAATTTAAACTAAATTTTTTATTTATTATTTACCTCAGAAATTTGAACAATGTGGCAATACTTGTTGGCTACAATACTCTCTTTGCTTGAAAATACAAATTTTTATCCAATAACATATAATATTCCTGTTTTCTCACATAAACAACCAATCTACATATCAAACAAAAGTTAATTTATAAGACAAAGATGCAGAGTGATGAGTAAGTGATTATGAATTGGGCAATTCTTATCACTTTCTGATGTAGCAAACAAAATTCTTATCACTTTCTGATGTAGCTGAAGTGCCCATTTACAAAAATATATATAAATTCCTGCATAAACAATGTTTATATTCTCTGTTAGTAAAAGCATTTTTACATTTTAGATTATTTAATAAAATTTTATCAAAAATATTTTTAGATACAATACTTTAAAGATGTCAATAATTGCCTTGAGATCTCTATTTTTTTATTTTTAACATAAACTTACGGTAAAATATTTCGCATTTTTTTCTTTCCAGCATCATCTTCTAGAGCAATTTTGACATCAGAAGTCTGAAGAGACTGAAGCCAGCTGCTGCCTTTGTTTTTAGAAGATTCATCCAAAAGAAATGCAGATAAATTAAATGATGTATTTTTCTAAGGAGCAAAAACAAAATATGCAATGTCTTTATAAAGTAAAAAGATAAGAAAAACATAATTTTCTAATTAAAATACATTCATATTTTCAAAATTTCACCTAATATTACTAAGCAACTTTTTTAACTACTGAGAGAGAAAATATTTATGAGTACAAAATTATGAAGAGTGACAACTATTCAAAAATCTAGAAAATTACTGAATATTTAAAATTAAGGTGTAATCAAGGTAATTCCAAACATTAATGTGATAGAAATATATTTTTTCATAAAAATTTATCAATTAAGCAATTAATACTCAAAACTGTGTAAGTGTTTTTTCTCTTTAAAGAATTTCTGAGATTTGTTAGAGTTTAATGAAGTTTTAAAATATTGAAAAAAAAATCTTACATTAAAAGAAAAAGATATTGCTCAAGTTTTGTTAAGATCAGCATTTCAATGCAGACAATAGTTTTACCCTGAATTTTTCAAATGTTCCATTTGAAACTGAAGTACATATGTTAAGAGATAAAGAATTAAGAGCTGAAAAAAAATAATTTGAAGATGTTAATGAATTCAGGCAAGATTACCAGCTAATTAATAAATTATAATTTATCAACTAATTATTTTTTGCTGAAGAAAAGAATCTGTAGATCATGAAACTTTGCATATTCCTTTCACTGAGAATGCATCAAACAGATTAGTATCTAGGCTGCCAAGAGTTCCTGGATATTCAATATTTTGCCAAAATATCAACTATATAATCAATCTCTGTAAGGCAAAAAGTACAACTAAAATCAGAGTAAAAACATTAAAAGTAAATCAGGTATATGATAAAAGTTCATGAAATCAGAAGCAAAAAAGATCATTTCCAAGAAAGATCTGTCTCTATGAATAAAATAAAATAAATGCAAGTATCAAAATTTAAAACAGAGATTTAACTCTGTTTCAAGAATAACAAACAGAATGCAAAGAGTGTGAACTTTGGATGGCAAGAACTTTTGAATAACTTGGCATGAACACTAATTGAAAGTACTGCAAAAGCCTGTTGCTGATATTCACTTCTGTATCAAATACAGTCTGCAATTTATGTATCTGTATTATTTAATAATATAAATATGTATTCCATTCAAGTTTTGTCTCAGTATTTATCCCTCAGGTTGGTTTCTTATATTTAAATCTCCAACAATGAATCCAATCTAGCAGTTGCTCTCTGCATTTTCAATCTCATGTTATATCATAAAAATGGCTTGTTTCTGTAATGTCTAGTGTCAAGTTTCTCCCATGATTCTAGAAATGTCTTAAAGATCAATTCTGAGATAAAATTTTAAAAAATAAAAAAATACTGACACATTGGAAATGCTAGAATTTCTTCGGCATTCCGAGTATGTCAATTTAATAGTATAATTTTAATTAGTATGACAAGAAGAAATTTTTTAAGCACAAAAATAACTTGGGTAATTATAAATAATTTTTAAAAATCCTACAAAAAGGAATGAAAATTTAGGTGCAGAAGAGCTTCTTAGGTTAATGAAATTCTGTATTTTGAAAAGAGTTCATAGAAATTACTTTCATTAAAAAAAAATTAACAATTTTGATGGAAATTTGCTAAAATGTATTGCTAAAAGATTCATATTTAAAGTATAGTATTCTTCAGAACATTTATGCTCTATAAGTTTTCAGAATCCAAAGCTAGATAGAAGGAAGAAATGATTACTAATAATCTGTTATCTTGCATTCTACATAAACAAATTCAAGAATTCCTTTAGTGATTAGAATTTTTTTTATACTGCGATTTTAAAAGAACTGCAGTGACTATTAAAAGGATGTAATAAAAATTTTCCTAATTTTTTAATTTTGTTCACATTTTCAGATTTTATAAAAATTAAGATATATTTTAGAAATTCAAAAAAAAATCAATCAAATTTCTTACATGCATTTAATATCATACATATGAGTCAATACATACAAAAACTGTTTTAAAAATGGAAAATAGGGAAACTTATATGATTGATATTTTTCTTCCACTTTAAATAAAATAATTCTCACTATGCTTTCCACCAATCTTTTCCCCCTTTTTTTTGCATAAAAAAAAATGCTCTCTTTTTGTCTTGTATTTTATTGGATTTAATAATTTGTCAAAATAAATGAAAATTGCAAGAATTTCTCCAACTATAAAGTAAATTCGAATTTAACCTACAAAATCAATATTTTTAATGCAATTATTATTTTAGAATTCTTTTCCATTAGCAGATCACCTTCATCCATCAAATCTTAGTGACAAATGTTCACATTAATACACAAATGCCAATATTCATGCCTGAGGACAATTGAGTCTAATAAATAGAAAAAAATATTTTTTTACTAGCATAGCTTTGTATCATATTTCTCTACTTACATTTCTATTCTGTTCTAGTAAAAACAATTTACTAGTATCTCTTAGTAAATGCACATCACTTCTGATCTGATGATTCTTTCTTGGATATGAGTGCATGAAATCCGAGTTTGTAATTGGTTCAGATGAATTGTTGATCACAGAAGCATTATTTTTCCCAATAAAAGGAGAGAGATCAGAAACAACATTTGTTTTTTTAATCTTTTTAACAGGTACAGAATGGCTAAAGTCATTTTCTTGAAATATAAACTGGCATGCAGTTACTTGATTCTTTTTAGGAACATTTTCTTGTTCTTCAGCTTTCTTAGCAGCAAGACCACTGGTGAAGTTTTTGTTACATACAAATGAAGATTTAACATGCAACTTCGGCTGATGTGTTAATTTATGGTCTTGGAAAGATTTCTGAATATTCTGTACTTCCAGAAATATAGAATTCTGGCACTTGTTTGAACTGTCAGTTATCAGATCTTTTTGATTTTCTAATAGCAGAGATTTTTTCTGAATCAAATTACAAAAATCTCTGCTTTTAGAGGTGAAAATACCTTTTTCTTTATGTTCAATGATGGGCTTCCTTTTTCTTATGTTATATTCTTTCACAAAATCTTGTTTCTTGAATATTTCTGGATCACTTTTAGGTTTCTTTTCAACTGATTTTTCTTCTAAAATTAAATAAAATCATACTGCATTAAAAATATTTTTCAAATACAATTTAGTCAACTATACTTTAAAAAAAAGATTCAAGGGAGGTTTAATATATAAAAAATGAGACAATTGTGAAAATATGAAAATAAAAATCAGAAATTAAGAAAAAATAAAACTTCAAATTAACTAAAGCACATCATAGGTTGTTATATTTCCAAATGAATGATATTTGGTATCGAATTTTTTTTATACATTTGCTGATTTAAAATTTATACTTTTCAATTAAATGAGGAAACGACTAATGAATATCAGAAATTTACATCTAGAAAAAAAAGTAGAATTGCTGTGCCAGCAACAAGATAGGATTTCATTTCCTAGTTGTATCCTAATTGCATAAATTAGCATTACGAAAATAAAATAAAGTTCCTATTAGCTTTAGTTTTAGATGAATTTAATTCATATTTCAACAATCCCTCAGTAAATAATTACTGGTTTATTCATTTTTAAATAACTTACCAATAATTTTAATGTAATTCACTTTCGGGGAGAGATCACTATTTCAAAGATATACTTATTATTTAATCATTTATTGATGATTATTTGCAGAATTTAGAAAATAAATTATAAAACTAGTAACATTTTATTTTTTCAGATAACTATGTAACAAAAAAAGTTTTAATTCAAAAACATAGCAATTAAATTGATATTTTCTCTTAAATCAGTAAGAAACCATTTTTAGGTGAAAAAAATTAAATGAATGCAAAATCATTTAGTTAGACATCACAAAAATGCATCTAGTAAAATAAGCAAAAGACAGAAGGACAGATTCTCATTAATGCATAGGTTGATCAAAAGAAAAGTTAATTTTGAATACATGTTACTAAAATGAGGAGAAAACATCCAAGTATTTTTCCAATAAACCACACAATTAACGGGCAATTTTCTGATTTGCCTTCTGAAAAAAACTAAAGGTTAGATTAATTTAGTTTAGTTGTATTGACATCTCATTATAATTATTATATAGCACTATATATTATGGTTTAGTGATTCTTGCTCTGACTTAATGAAAATAATCTATATGTGGAATATGAAATGCACTCTTATGTCCATGATTTTCTCATTTAAGATTAAAAAATTGTTTTATATAACATACATTCAATCCTGTGCTTATTCTTCATCGACTGTACATTTTGACTGCATTAACAAGGTGTTAATGCTAGTTAATACAAAAACTAGATTTGCTCCTTTGAGATAGCTTTTGAATTTTATGGAATCGAAAGGATAGACAGGTCTCTGTATTCAGAAATTTCATAAATACCATTTTGAAATCCAGCAGTGCAGAAAAATTTTGTACAGAAATGCCATTACTTTCAAACAATAACCTCGTATTCAGAGTTACAAACATTGCACAAATGCTAAGAAAAAGTTTTTAAAAAAATGCAAATATTTCTCTAAAGTTTTAACAATATATGTGAATAGGGTTTAAGATAAAATCTAAAACTAATAATTGAAAGATCTAAATATCAACCAATTATGAAGAAGAAACTAAATACTGTGAATCATCCATCTTGACAAGAAATAATTCCTGGGATAAGTTTAGTAATATTGGCATCTTGTTTTTAAGCAATATTAGGGCTGTTTTGGGATGGAATTCATATTTTTGAATAGTAATCAAATGAGGAGGATGACACCTTCCGCACCCCACCAACAAGAGATCATTTGGCCCCAACAGTTTTAATGAGTACTAGACCTACTTGCACGAAGGTATTAGGTCTCCAACCTGAAACTGTATGGCTATGAAGTCAAGACCTTACCACCAAGCCATCCAGCTACAAAATGATATTGGGCTCTTTGGGAGGAGTGCGACATAATAAGTGGGAAACTTGTCAGTGGCAATTAATTCTCAAGTTCTTCTTCAGATTCATGTGAGCACAAAGGAAGGGTAATTTTGTGTCTCAAAAATGTCAAGTAAAACTAGTGATCAATTCTTCTTTAATCAACATCTACTGAACTTAAGAAATTTTGCAGAAATGACATGCTTGTGAAGCCAAAGCCCCCCCCCCAAAACCTAAATTTAGAAATGAAGATCACTTGCAGCATTAGAATGTGAATGTACCATTCAAGCGAATAACTATGAATATTGTACAGCCATTTCTAGAATTTTCAAAGGCTAACCAATATGTTCAAGGAGTACTGATGGATTACTTTATCAAGTAGATGGAAGCAATTCCTGATCAAGAAGTCTTGACTACAACAGAGGTACTTGTTTGAACTTAGGATTGTCTTTACGGTATGCCCAAGATATTACATTCTGATCAGGGATCATATTTTAATTCCTCTCTTTTTCTGAGGTCTTTCTGAACATTTGGAAATTCTAAAGAGTCAAATAATAGCATTACAATCTTAGTGCAATGGTATACTCAAAAGATTTAATCAAACAATTTTAAAAGATCTTTCATCATTTGTTTCAAAAAATCAGACTGATTTGAATATATAGCCATCACTATCCATCTCAGCTTATCAGAGCGTGGCCAATGGAGTAACTTAATTACTTCAGCAAAATTGCTTTTGGGTCAAAGTTTGTAATTGTGCTGCAATAACAGAGATATATATCTTTATTCTTAAATGAATACATGAAGAGTTCTGGCTCTCAGTCGAAAAGCATACACATATTTGTCAAAAAAAATAATAGTAAAGACAATCTATTAGGTGAAAGAAGGAAGGTTCATAACAAAATCAGAGCAACAGATCACCATTTTAAGGAGAGCAATTAAGTCAGGATATATAATACAAAGAGACAGTTAGTGGACAGCAATAATCCTCATAGTAAAATTCTTTATCGCACAAAAAAAAATCTGCAATTTGCAGGTAATTAAAGAAATGCAAGAAATTCTGGCACAATTAGCATTTTTCGATATTTCATTACTCACTATTACTAAGAACTAATCGTTAATCTATCAAATTATTACAATGATATTATTTTCTATTAGTAAGTATGAAAACTGTGAAATTCATGTGTTTTAAACATAGAATGTGTGGTTTCCATAGCTTTGCAACATGAGATATAGTATATCATTTCATTGTATATAGTATACATTTTATCAATATTGTATTATCAAAAAATACTACCTCATGCTATCTTAAATGTTGGAAAATAAAACTTCAAGAGAATTGAAAATAAATTCTTGAATTTATATTTGATGACATAAGCTAATGGAAAGATATTTTTATCAGCTATCTTTGTAAAAGAATAGAAGTAGCATGTATAAGGAATTAAATTAAATATTTAGAAATAAAATACCTTTTGTAAAGAGCATTTTCCTAACCTGAAATGAAGCATTTTCAGAGAAACCAGTAGAGAAAACATTCCAACTTTTCTTGGCAAACTCTCCACCAAGCTTACTTTTCGAAACATTTTGCTTTGTCCTGAAAGTTAGAAATGGGAAATGGCATGGCTGGTCCTATATTTATAATATTAACAATTAGCGAAAAGAATTACAAATACAAACACATATTCATACAATGATGATACAAAAAAGCATGGTATAATAAATATATAAATATACATATAAATAAATTTTTCATAAGTAATAGCTGTAATGTTAAACATTGTTCAATTAAACCAATTTCAATTTTTGTAAATTTCTTATTTAGATTAATTAATGAAAATTCAAATTAATTTAATTCACATTCATTCAAATTAAAATTTAATAATTCAATATTATTTTAAATTTAAAAAGAGAGAAATTAAAGTTTTTAAAAAGGATCACAAATAATAATTTATCTGGAGAGAAATTTATGAATAAGCACACTTTAAAAGTTAATAACTTAAATAAATCATTAAAAAAAAAGAATCTCTGCTAAAATAATTAAAATGCTTGAACTTTAATTCCGACATAGACACCATGTATATGGACTATTTTATCATAAATCATATGTATACTTAAAATATATCTACAATCAGTTTTATCATCCCATAAATCATATTTATTTCTTATTTTACTTGGTGTTTATATTTAGTAAAATTTATCATTTTGTAAAGCTCAGCTTTTTTTAATGCTATGCCATGTTTGAACCAACAAACATTTTAATATTTAATTTCATTACATTAAT
>JAOUZG010017157.1:4612762-4631400 GCA_026289955.1 Argiope argentata | reverse complement strand
TGTTTTGTTTTACTTCGGATACACGCTGTTAAAAGGTTAGTTATGTTGCTTTTGTAATTAAACAGTATTTCTGTTAGTTATATATTTTTAAGTGCATCTTTTTTTAAAAGTTATTTTAAGTCGTAGTAATAAGTAATTGCCAAATGAATAAGGCTTCGGGTTTTTTTCCCATGCTAACAATGTTCCGCTTAACATGCTTTTGAGATTCTGTTTATATTCTATTAAAATTTTTGCTGCAAATTAAATCCAGAAAAATGTAATTTTCAGCAAAAGATTCTTTGAAATGAAATAAATAAATATATTTTTCTAAAAAAGTAAACGCAGGTGCGATCGCAGTTTAATAGGAAAACCATAAAGTTGCCATCGTTGGCAAATTATCGCCAACTTGGCGAAGAAGGGGGTTAAACTACTAATCAACTTAAAAGCAAAATATAGTTTTCTATTTCACAGTATCTATATTATTAATTTTATAAATCAACTTCATGAAAGCAAAATTGTTTAATTCATGCAGAGTATTCATTCAAATCCGGACCCAACGACCAATATGTAAATCTTTATTAGTAGACACAAATATTGTTTTGAAATTTTCATAATATTTTGCATGCTTGAATTTATTCAAAATGTGATTTTCCCTTTATTGCCAAATTTCTCGCCAATTTGGCGGAGGCCGTATACGGGAGCTGAGCCTTGAGGGGAGCGGTCTTCAATAAAAAAATATATAAATACATAAAGTTTCAGAGTTGTAACTAAAAGTAGAATGCATAGAGTATTTGAAATTTTGAAGAGCATCACAAAATTTCATTTTGAGGAAAAGCTAAAAATACATTTAAATGTACAATTACAGACCAAAAACATAATTGAAATAAATTAAATGCGTTAAATATTCATATTTATTAAAATAACTGTTTATTTTATGAAATATATACATCTATAAATTTAAAATATTTTTGTAAGAGTTCTCAAAGAATATAAAGGAAATACTATTGGTGAAACCAAACCAACTTCTTTTTTTCATCAAAAAAATTTTCAAATAAAAATTAGACTTTCTTAATAGCATTTCATTAGCCACAAATATTAATTTATATTCATATAATATTTTTAAACCATATATGCAGCCATAAACAAATATAATAAAAAATTTGAAGCAAATCAAAATTAGCCTGTTTCATAAATTATGAGCTCATGTTCTTCTTCTAATTTGACATGTACTGATTTTTTTGAATTTTTTTCATATTCATTGTTTTTATATGATAACAATATGATACATGCTTATAAGATAAAATTTATTTTATATAATATACTTTTTTTTCTGAGTTATAAAAAAACAGCAATCAAATTTTGATATATTTTCTTCGTGGAGACAAGAAGGCCTCTATAACTTTGTTGTTCACTTCAAAGGTGTTTTTTTTATGTGAGTGCCCTTTCACCAGTAAATACAGAACACAATTCTTTACCATATTTAGCACATAATAGACACATTTTTGATGAAAAAAAAAAAACCTTGCTTGAAGGATTTGAAGAAATTTTTCCTGACATTCATGACAAAGAATATTCTTCAAAAAAGAATACTAAAGTGATTGCACAAAACAATGTAACTATTATATACAATTTTTTGATGATGAATTTACTATTTCAGATTTATTGCAGTTGGTAGAAGCTTCCAAAATGTCATTAGAATTGCTTGGTTATGAATCAAAGGATTTCTTTGTCCATCAGATCTTAACATTTTCAGACTTTGTCTGCTTTTATTTCGACGTCCTTTAGGTATTCGGTAATGAAAACTGATAAAAAAAAATGTTTAAAACAAAATTTAGAAAGAAAAAAAAGGTAATTAAAAGTAATTTTCAATTTTAACCCTGAATAGAACGATTTTTGTATCTAATTTCAAAGGAACTGAAACGAGCCATTCGAATATGAAATGTATGACGAATGAATGAACAAACCAAAACAAACAACAAAAGAAAGAAAAGGTAGAAGTTTTTAACATCTGCCAAAGCAAAAACAACACCTTAAAATCAGAATTACACGTAATGCTCACTAGCAGTGTTTGGAGGAAAACGAAACTGTTTTTACTGCAGCTGTCCAAATGGAAACAAGTGGGTGTGGCATGCTAATAACAATAAAAAAAATGCTGATATTGAACAAACGAATTAATATATCATAATAATTTTTTTCCCAAACAATAGCTTACAGTTTAAATATACATCAAATATCAAAATAAAGATATTGCAAATTTCATCGATTTTTTTATACCAGAAAAGATATGTTTTAAACAATTTATATTTTTTTTAGTGTATGATGCATTTAAAACTAAACATTGTTAATTAATCCATTTTTTTCGGATTCATTTTGAAGTACTTTTGAATGAAAATAAAACAAATAAAGGAATTAAAAATTCATAACCAATTTTTGTTACCCAAACTGGTGTAGAAAATTCACGCATTTGCTTAAAAATTTAAAACAAACTCCCTCTAACTGTCAAACATTTGACATCAATCATAAGTATAAGAAAGGAGTATTAGGATTATCTTTGCCAAAGCTTCAAGTTGATTTCTTTCGACCCTGCTATTTCATGATAACATGCATTTATAACGAATACATTATTAACCCAATTAATAAGCTTTAAAACAAACATGTTTTAATTTATATCTTTTCAATGCAGAGCTAATTTGTAAAACTTTACCACATAGCTTGAGATTGAAGATTGGCTCACCTATCATTTTGCTTCGAAATTTGAATGCACCAAAATTAGTCATTAGTCATTAAAAAAATCATGAGAAATATTCTTGAGGCTACTATTTTGAACGGCAAATTTCAAGATGAAGTTGTACTTTTACCACGAATCCCAATGATTCCTTCAGTCTCACCTATCCCATTCAAACGTTTGCAATTTCCAATTCGCTTGGCATTTGCTATGACTATTAATAAGTCAAAAGGTCAAACGATGGCAATTTGTGGCTTAGATTTAGAAAATCCTTGCTTTTCGCACGGCCAATTATATGTTGCGTGTTCGAAGGTTGGAAAAACCATCGAATTTGTTTATACCCCACAAGGATTAACCAAAAATATCGTGCATAAAATGGCATTACGATAAATTTATTTTTTGTACATTAAAAAAATATACATTTAAGAACAATAGGTCGAATTTCATCTTTTTTTACCCTTTAATTAAAACAAGTTTAAGTTTCTATTCAACAAAGTAGGATAGAAACTGTAAAGTTTTAGTTTCAGTTCAGTTTAAGTTTCTTTATTCAACTTAGCTCATATTATACGCATACTCACAAGCAATCGATAGGTTGAATTGTGGGAACTGTACACCTGATGACTTCAGGTATTATAATGACATTTTTATACAATTTTTCATCTAAACGAACACCGGATTGTTATAACTTATTCAAGAAATTTTGAAATTTTCGGACGTCTGTCGGGTCCGCTAGTAAATATATATATATAAATATAAATATATATATATATATGTATATATATATATTGCTTTTTTTTTCTCCATTTCTTGTGTTGTTAAACTAAAAATCAAATAAAAGACTACATCCTACAATACAATGCACCCTGGCTGTATCATTCCCTTCCAACATTAAACATCAGGTAATTCACATACATTATGTCTAATGTTGGAATAAATACAATTAAAAAATAATTTAAATTTCAAAAAGGATTTTTTTTTAAAAAAAAAGTTGGAATTTGTATTTATTTAGAAATGCATGACGTCTTTAGTTATTGGCAATTCCTTAAGCATATAATTTGTGCGATTCCCTTGCAAAGAATATACAAGACAATTTTCATATTCTTATTTAGAATTTTGATTCAGTTTCATGGGTTATGATCTCGTTTGAAATTTCAAGAATCTGATCGTGTTGTTTAGGGGCAATTTATTAAAGATAAAATTTTAAACAAAGATTAAAAGTAAATAAGTAGAAAAGGGGGGAAACACCTCCTTTAACTTCATAGAATGCAGCACAAATTATCTCAGGCTCGAAAAAGTCATGGTGTTAAAAAAATTCATGATGTCTCCTTTCAAACAATTAAAGCTGGTTGTTTATTCAACGTTATTACTTGAATTATTAAATGAAATAAAAATTACACAGAAATATTTGAAAGTACAAATACAGTGGTTACAAGCAACAACTTATGAGATTCTGACTTTATATAGTTAAAACGAATCTTAATCAATAGGCATTCAAATCTTAAAATAAAGAAAGTGTTTTATTCTTCAAAGCTATAGAAAGTAAAGAATTCCAGAGCAGTAATTCAGATTTCAAAAGAAGTTAAAACAAAATAATATCTCTTTCAGAAGAAATATCTGCTAGGTTTTAAATACTAATAAAATGTTGCAATAAAAAATAAAATAAAAAATTTATTGGTTAAGTTTTTACCACTGAAAATGGCTTCTTTACTGTCAGATACCTTGTTACATCTCTTTTAGGTGCACTTTTCAAAGAAAAAAAATGGAAATGTGGATGAAATTGAAAGCAAATAGATCATCTAAGTACTAGATGAACCAATATTTAATAATAGAGGAAATTATACTTTTAATTTTTGATACTGGAATTCAAATGTTAACATTTTTGTACAAATGTCTGCTTTGCAGCTGATCTTAATGATATGATAAGGTTCATAAATTCTTTCATTTTTTTTCATTCATTATCTTTATTATATAAATTGTTCATTTTAATTAGCACTAAGTGATGAAATTATAACGATAAACCATAAAAAAGGTAGTGATTATCCACTTTTATTGCTTAAAAAAAAGGGGCAAATAGGATTTAGCAACTTAGATAGTATAATAAAAAATATTTTTTTAAAGTATACATATTTAACTTAAGAAGTGTATTCAAATAAGATTAAAAATAGTCAATTTTATGACCATTTTACCTTACCCTACCAATCGTATTATATTTTAATAACATTTTAAATAAAGTTTTAAAAAAATTCAAACCTAAAATAAATGAACCACAATTTGAGATCATCATCATTTTAAGTAAATTTATAATTGATCTTTTAAAATAATTTTTTAATTATTTACATCATTGATTGATTCAATTAAAAGTTTTAAATATTTTTCCGTAACTACTACTTAAAAATATTCCATTTAGAAATTGCAAATTCATTATTAAGAGCATGTTAATATGTTTACTTTAGCCTTTTAAAAAAAAAATTAATGTAGGGGAAGGGGTACCAGTTTTAATGTCAAAACTATTTGGCAACAAAGAAAAGAAAAATCAAATTATTTGTTTTTATATAATCACATATCAAAGATTTAAATTATAACATTTATTACCTCATGATCTATCATAAATTACAATACTAATCTGAAAACGCTGTGATGTGAATTTAAAGTTCCCTTACAACACTGTTTGATCAAAGAAAGCTTTCATAAGTACCATCAATTTAAAACTTGCCAAAAGAGGTATAAATAATAAATTGGATTCTCAACAAAACTCCCATCTATCTAGAAATTTTTCGTCACTTCATTAAAGTATCGTATTTTAAAAATTGTGTTTATTTGTGTTAGAACTCTGATATTTTCTTGGAATGGGGCCAATATTTAAAAATAACATAAAAAATACATAAATTGAATCAGTAACATTTTTATGACGAGATTACAACAATTAAAAGGAGTACTTCTCAACCCTCATCTCCTGAGGGAAAAAAATTACATATTTTATAAAACGCATAAACTTTAATCAATCAAAATGCTGTTCAGATACCATTAAGCATTAAAAGCATATACGAAAGTAAAATTATTATTTTAATGCCAATGTCAAAATATTTTTTTAATACGCTTGGCTGTTGAACAAACCAAAGAGACATTTATGGATTATAATATAGGCAATACTCATTTCCAAATGCATAGTTATATTAAGATAAACAGCGAAATTCACTTACTTCAGTCATGATACAACTACAGGAATCTCAGATCACATCATGATCGAATTTCTGAATAGTTTCAATGCTCTTAAACGATGTATAAACTACAAACAATAATTTATCTGTTCAAATTCTAGCTATACGATTACTCAAGGAATAAAGAATTGCAAATTATGGAAGGATGGATGTTTATTGTCCGGCATACGCCCCTGAATGAATTCTTAGCTTGTGCCAGGTTAACAAAGATCACCCATGATTAATTTTACAAGATTATGAAACAAGAAACAAACCCACAGAGGAAAATATCCTTCTCTGTGAAACAAACTTAGCGCTAAATTTTATTGCCAGATTTTATTACAAATTATAGAATTCTTGGGAGCACTTATTGTAACTAGTTGAGTTATGTTTAAGTGAAAAATTTTTAAAAGCCTAACATTGATACGACAAACATTTGATAGCTGATAAGAAGGCTGAAGCAGAAGAATTACGAGTGGAAATGAAAATGAAGACAGAGTAGCACTTGCTCGGCAAGGCTTCTCTTTGAAAGGAAATTGGATGCAAGGCAAATTAAAAAAAGACTTATGGAAAGTAGAGAGATAGAATCCACCTTTTTTTATTCAACAAATAATTTTGCTATAGTTATTTTTAAATATTTGCTCGAAATATCTATTATTTCAGTCATATTATTAAATAAAATTAATGATTAGTATTAAATTTAATATTTATTAATAGTAAACAATATTTAATTTTATTTAAGTGATGAGTGATTGAATTAATGCATCTATTTCAACTTGCTATTTAAATTTGATTATTTTCAAAACTATTTAATTAATTTAATGGAGTAAATTATTTTCTAAGTGTTGAACTAAAAATAAATGTCATTTCTTTGAAATGTTTACTTTAGTTCTAAATTATGCTAATAGATGGTGCCCTCGAAGTGGAAAATGAATAAGGAAGACGAATATTTTAGAAACGGTTATTACGTAACCAATATCAAAAAGTCAAAAATGTCAGTGATCAATACTTTTCAAAAATGGGTGTGATTCAAATTACTGACAGATTCTTACTGGTTGATATTTCGATTTCAGGTCTTGAATCACGATAAAAAGTAACAATCGATACGATCTGTCCAATGGACGCTCTCGAAGATAATTTTAGTCATGCGTGTAATTCGACATCACTTCTATTTTCTTTGGAATCTTTAATTCCCAATGCCTCTAGTTTCCACAAGTTTTCAATGTCGCTACTATGAACCAACATGGACGTTATTTCAGAGGCGATACACACATTATTTTCTGAGGTGTAATAATTTATTCTCCCCACAACTGTCCATTCGAGCAAAGATTCCACAGCAACCAACCCGTTTTGTAATTTGTGAACATTTCCCGTTAACAATGCACCTGCTACGTCTGCTCCAATAAGAATTTTTATTTTTAGGTCTTTTCTTCGTACATCGGAGACAGTGATACCTTTTTGTTTAATTTTTTCCCTCCACGGTCCAGGCTACAAATTTGTCACTGGTCCACAAATCTTCGATTGTTCCAAGAGGTTTAATCCTCTAGAATAATTGCCATATAGACTACTAAGAGATACTTCATAAAGTCTGTGAGTTTCTCTCTTTGTTGTGGCTCCTCCAAAAAGAGCATGGATCAAAGTTTCTGTTCCATTTGAATGACACGCAATATCTTCAGCCGTTCCTTTTAATATTTATGAACGCTGGGATCCAGAGTCAATAAGTGCCCTTACCGTTTTCTGACTTTTATTAGATTCAATTTTCTCTAATAATGTTTGAAAATACACTTCATCAGGGTAACTAAAACTGGTACTTGCTAAAGATAAATTTTGCGCATCTTCTTCCATAATTCTATCACCTTTCTTTTTACATGTTTGCAAGTCTGAACATATTACAGCCCAGTGTCTTCTTAAGCATATCAAGCATCGTACAGTTGATCTACATTGCTTGACCCTATGTCCATTTTTTAGGCAGATTAAACATCCATTCCTCTTCTTAACTTCATCATTCCTTTGAGTTAAACTCATTTTTTGAGCCACAAAACAGTTTTGGCTTTCATGTGATTTATCATAAAAAATGCAAGAGCTCTTTTCTCCGAGGTTAAATATTTTCTTATGACCTGAGAATAGTTCATTCGCTGTAGGCACGGAATCTTCATTTTTTAATATTCTATCCCTTCTACTTTCATTTCGCGCATCAAAATCCAATTTAAACCCAGATTTTGCCAGAGAAATTCGCTGCTCTCCCTCAACTTCATTTCTCAATAATAATAATAATTGTTTTAATTTTTCCGAATAAGTATTTTCTTCTGTAATTATTAATGCATAATTTCTTAGCCAAACTATTAATAATTCCTCTGGAATACAAGATTCAACGAGTGGAAATAGCATGGCAGCGTATTTGCCGCTTTTCATTCCGATTGATTCTAAGGATCGTAAATACGATTTTAATTTATCGTACAGCTCGGATACACTGCACTTTTTCCTCTGCTCAGTTGAATTGGCTTAATGATTGGGCTTAAAAGTTCTCGTATGTAAAATTCTACTAACAGTTCTTCCCGTCCGAATCTATTTTTCAAGCTTTCTATTACTTTCTGATAATTTTCCGCAGTCGCCGGGAAGCTATTAACAATATTACGTGCTCTAGTGCCAGGTATGGTGGCTTGGATCAAGTAGTGAAATTTATCTTCGTTCTGAATTTCTTTATCATCATGAATTCGTTGGAATTGACCCCAAAACGGCAACCAATCCTTAATATCTCCACCGAATTATTTTAATACTATTTCAGGCAGCTTGAGTTTTCGTTTGTTTAAATTTGGAGACACACTGGAGACGGATTGCTCAGTTTGGCGGGAAAAGAATATTTCAATTTTTACTTTAATTAAATCCAATTTTCCTCTGTATTCTTCGATGCTTTCCCACTCACTGTTAAACAGCTCTTCAGAAGAATATTCTGAATCTAAAATTTGAATATTATAAGAACGAAGTTCTTCTGACAAACGTTCTAAAGTTGACAATTTTGATCTTATAAATTCTTCATCCGGGTTTTCTTTTTCTACTTCAAGTTTAATTCCGTTACATATTTGGGTAAAAGATGCTCGAATAGGTTTCCGTCTCTGAATTAGTGCTTCCATTTCCATAAACTTAGACACAAATAACGAAAGCAAAATGCAATGTATCCTCTGATTTTTAACGGTCAAAATATCCGTTCCTAAAAGATAAATAAATCGTCTGACCTGTATATCACTTGAATACTTTCATAAAATATCGTCCGGGTTCACCAAATGTTGAGAATTGCAGAAAACAAACTTGTTTCTCTTTCTACTATAGCTTTTTTAAAAAGTAAAACAGTATCAGACATTTTTAATCGAACACACTCTCCTTCCTTTATTTTGAATCTGACTTTATTCATGTTGCCACTTGTGTTGCCAAAAGTGAAAATAGTACAATACGCGACAGAATAAAATATTTCAGGCTTGCTTTTACCAGTTAAGTATTTATTTAACAATGCATTGAGGAAGTCTCTTACACACTGATGCTCTTTCCAGGAACAGACCTCCCAAAAATATATGTTGTGGAAGGTGGGACATTTGATCACATGCTGAGAGCTTCCTATTTCTCAAAAAGTCTTCTCTCCCCATCGCTGGAATCTATGCGCAACTTGTCTCACTGAACGAAAACTATATTTCTTCCTTATGTATTTTCACAGAAAAATATTAATTTGTGTTTTTAAACAAATTTCTGCCGATATTCAATGCTTCAAACAAACTTCATATAAATTTATATCATTCTTAACTCGACCATAATAATTAAATTGCCTCGATTGACACGATTTGATATTAGCATATTTAAATTTTCTCTTTCTGGCGGGCATGAGAATTCCACTGCTCTGAAGGATTTTCCAGTTTTTAAAGACAGAATTATAGCTTATTTTAAAGCTGTTTTAAAAATAAAAGAAATATTTTAAATTAATTGGCAGTGATAAATTCTTCTTCATTGATTTATAAAAACATTTTGAGAAATATGCACAAAAATTCATGCAAATTTAAATTCTTTTTTTTTTTTAAATTTTATAAGAGAACGTAAAGGCTTGCATCTCGTATATATCAATAAATTTGTTTAGATATCATCAATATTATGGTTGGCAATGTGATTTTAAAAAATGCTTCGTTTGTTAAAATTTTGTAGATTTCAGAATTTATCGGGAAATATTTATAATGTTCACATTTAAAATATTTATTTACTCTTTTTGCTTTAATCTGATATCCTTTAAAATATTTTTAATTGAAAAGAACTTAAATAAATTAACAATTAAAGTGATATTTCTGCTGCTTTTTTTTTTCCTTTCTTCCTCAAGTTGTTTTAAGGGTATATAAAAGTGAACTGATATCATTGAACTCAAAAATATAATCTCATAAATATGCAAAAACGCCGTTTCAAGAAAATATCCGTAATGTATACTGAGTCTCGTTCAATCTAAACTTGAGATTTCAACCCCTTGACATACAAATTCGCTTTACTTAAATTGTTAGTTTAATAAGATGACGCATATTATCTTATATATATTGTTATCTTGATCTTTATAATAATATAACGAGCATTTGAGATGTTGAAGCATTTCTAGGTGATTTTTGCATGACTTTTCTTTACTGGTACTAACAACGAGTTTGGATTTCGTTCCCCCACTTGAACTTCCGGGCGAACCGTAATTGCTTAATACAAATCCCTGTCGTTTTTTGCTATACCCCTTAGGGTCAGGAGATTTCGTCCAGCTGTAGTTATAATCATTGTTGGCGCTAATGAGTTTTGTGAACCCTGTTTTGGTGGATTTCTTTTAAGTAACACTCCTAGAGGTATGGAATGAGTTTGCATAACTTCATTTGTTAGTAGTACTCGATTGAAAATATTCTTCTTTTCCTCCATTGCTTAATTTTTTTAACATTGTAAGTTGTCAATTTTTAAACTTAATAAAATTTTGTAATTTTATGATAATATGTGTTTATATTTTTATTCGAATAATAAATATTTGAATTAAAAATTTCTAGAAATTTCATTTTTGATGGAATGGTATAGTGAAAATAATTGGCGCCCTAGATAAATTGTTACATCTTTTATCTCAATTCTTCACAGGGCAAAAAAACTAAATTGAATCTCGAATTGGTTTTTGTTTCTCCCTGCCTTCATGCCTGCCCCCCCCCCCAATTACTGGAACCTCAGGAATATATACTTTCCAGTCACTAATGTGCTATTCTAACACAATATTAAAGAAATGACAGCTTACATTTTTTTAGCTTTAAAGTCAAATGCTTGATTGAAGTGAAGGCTTTTAATGCCTTCATTTCAATTCACAGAAAAGTTACTAGATATTTAAATTTTTCCAGAAACACTTTTACTAAAATGAAATAAAATAAAGTAACTGCTAAAAACAGAAGAAATTCTAGATTTAATTTTAAGCATTTCTGATAGATAATCTAAATAATCTTGTAAAAATACTTGTAACTAATAATGAAAACTGATAATTTAGAATGCTTATTTTATTTTTAAGATTTTTTAAAAGTTTTCTTTTTGATGATAACTTTTCAGCATAATATCATAGCAATGAAATCTTATGTATCAAATTCTAAGTATATCATATCTAATCTTTTTTGGTTAAATTAACCGTCTTAAATCTGGCGATTAGTAAGTTATTAGTAAATTTTTATGCAGAAAAAAAATTTAGCTGTAAAGAATTTAGCTTTTTTTGAAGGTTTTTCTTATGTTAATTACTTTTCAATATAATTTTATAGCAATTAAATCTCATATCTATAATTCTAAGTAAACCATATCTAATCTTACTTTGTTTAAAATTAATGTATTTAATCTGGTGATTATCTACAAATTAGTAAATTTTTATGCAGAAAAAGAAATGTTCATTTATAATTAGTTATTGATTGTCTAGTTATTGATTATCTTTCAAAAATATTACATTGTTTTGAGTAACTGAAATTCTCGGAAAAAAAGCAATTTAAATTATAAGAATCGATAATAGAATAAAGAAACGTTACTAGTAAATTATATTAAAAACCTTCCAAAACATTTTAGGAAAAAAAGATATTCGCTTTTATGAGCTCAATATGTTAATATTGATTAAATCAAATCTTCAAAATAGCAATTAAATGTTTTTTGCAGATACATTTAATTTACAATATATGAAAGGATTGTTATCAGTGTTTTGTGAAAAAAATGAAAATATTTTGAAAAAAAATCAATTACAGTTTTTATACGCACATTTAATAAAGATAAATGAGTTAGAAGAAAAAAAATTAAAATTCACAATGATGTGTTCAAGCTTTATAAGAATTAAATTTACAGCTTCAGTAAGCTTTGAGAAATTTATTTAATCACAAATATGAATGAAAAATTGACAACAATTTGTTTAATGTACTAAATAATAATACTTAAGTAAACCTATTTATAAGTTATATAATATTATAAAATTTAGCTTAATGCTTTTTCATACGGAATTAGTAAACAAATGTTTCAAAAAAAAGAAAAAAAAAATTTGCGATAAAAAGATTTTTGTAGTGACCAGCTGCAGTAAAACCGCAACAAAGCAACCTGGTTAAGACGGGGAGAATAGATGAACAATTAACACTACAGGTGGTCGAAATTGGACAACAATCGTTTTTAAGAGGGGAAAGCATCTGCTATCTTTCTTCATTGAATGCTCTCATTCAAAGGAACTTTCCCGAGTTTGGGTTCCCGTAACCTAATGAGTAAAATTATATGTCATTCAGATACTTTTCCATCTGTTTTTCAAAGTTTATTAAATATGAAACAAATCAATGTTCAAAATTCCTATTGATTAAAATTGGAGCTGCGGCAAAAGGTTTACTGAAAATTAGCAAATGTTTTGTGCTTGGGAGGTCTGTCCTTCATTAGCCCACTTCGTGGATTTACTCATTTTACCTACTTTTATTGCGAACTCCATTTCCGGGAAAAAATATCTGAAGAAAAGGATCAATATCTTTCTTTTAAATAGGCAATTACCTAATACATGCGGAGACTTGAATAGGTTTTTCTATATGACTCTTTCTGATATTTGCAGGTTTATTTAGTTTTCATCTTATTGCATCTTTAAAAGCTATAGTTTCTTTTTTTAAAAAACAATTGTAACGAGAATAATTTTATTTTATTATTAAATTTGAAATTGATAATCTTTAAGAATCTCTTTTTTTTAAGAATCTCTTTTTAAGAATCTCGACATTTTACAATGAAGAAATGTGATATGATAATGGCAGAGTAAATAATCAAGATTTTAATTCATTAATGGTCATAAAATATTTTAACAGTACTATTTCTTCGATACTATGAAATTAAACCAGTCTTAGTTATTCTTAGAATTACAAACACAAATTAATAGCAGAACAAGAAATAAATTCCCCCCATATAAAAATTATGGGAATATATAAAGTTTTTTACAGGAAATAAATCTTTCCACTTAATTTTAAGAAATAATTTTACCATTATATGAAATAAAAAAATATTAAGTTTAAAAAATTTAAAAAGTTCATAAGAAGACACGTTTAATTTATAACAGCTAGAGCCTCATCAAAGAAAAAATTATAAATATATTTTTAAGCAAGTTTTATGCAGAGTTATTCATAACAATTCAAAAACGATTTCCAATTCCCACACAGAATAGATGCGTTTTGAAATTAAAAGGTAATTTTATTTTTTTAAAATTGAATAATCTATTCTCATAAAGTAAAAATATGACACGATAAGCAACAGTGACGCTGTTCCCAGGTGGCTGTAATTAATTTTCCTCTATTGTCCAGAAGGGGAAAACAATATATTTGTCAAATTTGTGAAACTTAAAAGTAGTTAACAATGTAACAAATATTGTAGGAAATGGAAAATTTTAATTTTAAAAGAATCTCCTTTCAGAGCAATGGATAAATATAGTGCATCATCCATTCTTTAAAATTAGTATAAAATTAATCATTCTCCGGTTATTGCACCATGGAACCTCATGATAAACACTGGACAATGCTTCGTTATCAAAAACAGCAAAAAATGAGCCGGAATTATCAAAAACTGCAAACAAAATAATGAAAAAATATAGTATACATATTTCCTTTCAATTAATACACGACAGTCTTATTTTTTAATAAATGGGCCAAAAAGGCATTGAAGGAGTCAGCCGATTTCAATTTTATGTACGATATTAATGTAAAATCTTAAATTGGCCGTAGGCAAATGTATTGTAAGTGAAAGAAGAATAAAAAGAGTAGTGGATTCCTTTCAACCTAAAATCTCAAATTGTTACAACTCCCAGTATTGACATTATGCTATCTCAAAACGGCCTGATCTGACAGCTCTGAAAGAAAAGAAGGGTATCGGATGATCCTCAATCCTCCCGGGGAAGGAAAGGAAATCCTAGAAACCCAAAGCATTCTCCCCTTGTGTCCACAGGGTTCCGTATCCTTAACGGGAATAAAGATAAAAGGAGAAATCTGTGAAAGGATTGAAAAGTGACCGGACTGGTTATTCTTGGAATAATCGTAACACTGAATTGCATATCACTGAAATCTATCCGAACAGTGACTTCTCACTTTCCGATAATTTCACTGTAAAGTGATTAGTCACCCCTCCCCTCAATTGTAGAGACCTTGACTTTCCAATATTCGCATTTGACAAGCTATCCTTTGAAGATCATTGTTATTGGCTGTGGACATAAGTCATAAATGACTATCCATTTTAATTTACTTCGCTGGCGCCATCTATTGGTAGAATTTAGAAATAAAGCAAAAATTTTAAAGAAAGGACATTTATTTTTAATTTAACTTTTTCAGAAAATTCTTTACACCAATAAATAAATTAAATAAATAGTATTGAAAAAGAATTTAAAAATTAAGCTGAAATAGATAAATGAATTCGACCACGTGTTTCTTACATTAGTAAATTAATTGTTGATTATAATGAATAAATTTTAAAATTTATTTATAATTAATTATTTTTAATTAATAATATGATTGAAATAACAAATATGTGGAACACATATTTAAAAATAACAATAGCAAAATTATTTGTTACTCAAAAAAAGGTGAATTATGCATCTCTAATAGGGATGACGAATATTTTAGAAACGGTTATTACGTAAGCAATATCAAAAAGTCACAGATTTCAGTGACCAATACTTTTCAAAAATGGGTGTGATTCAAATCACTGACACGTTCTTATTGGTTAATATTTCGATTTCAGGTCTTGGATCACGATAGAAAGTAACAATCGATACGATCTGTCCAATGGTCGCTCTCGAAGCAGATGTCAATCATGCATTTGAAAAGTCCCTTACCCACTGATGCGCTTTCCAGGAACAGACCCCCCCCACACACAAATAGTTGGGGCAGGTGGCCGGTGATGGGACTTTTGATCACACGCAGTGAGCTTCCTATTTCAAAAAGAGTCAATTCTCCCCATCGCTGGAAGCTATACGCGGCTTGACTAATCTTACGAAAACTAGATTTCTTCCGCATTCATCTTCACAGAAAAATACTAACTTGTGTTTTTCAACAAGTTTCGGCCGATATTCAATGCTTCAAACAAAATTAGTAAAGATTTATATCTATTCTTAACTGGATATAAATACTATAATTACTAAATATCTACGATTGAAGCGATTTAATAAGTTCATAATTAAATTTTCTGTACCTGGTTAGCATGAGAATTCCGCTGCTCTGAAGGATTTTCCAGTTTTTAAAGTCAGAATTATGGCTTATTAAGCTGTTTTAAAGATTAAAGGACCATTTTAAATTAATTGCCAATGATAAATTTTTCTTCATTGATTTATAAAAACATTTTGGGAAAGATGCACAAAAACTCATGCAAATTTAAATACTTTTTTTAAATTTTATAACAGAGAATGTAAAGGCTTGCATCACGTATATATCAATAAATTTGTTTAGATATCATCAATATTATGGCTGGCAATATGATAAAAAAAATGCTTCGTTTGTTAACATTTCGTGGATTTCAGAATTCATCGGGAAATAATTTATAATGTTCCCATTTAAGATATTCTTTTACTCTTTTTGCTTCAATTGATTTTCTTTAAAATATTTTTTATTGGAATGAACTTAAATAAATTAATAATTAAAATAATATTTCTTCTGCCTTTTTTCTTTCTTTCTTCTTCAAGGTGTTTTAAGTGTATATAAAAGAGAATTGATATCATTAGACTCAAAAATTTAATCTCTTGTATTTTCAAAAACGCCATTTCAAGAAAATATCTGTAATGTATACTGAGTCTTATTCAATCTAAACGTAAAATTTTAACCCCTTGACATACGAATTTGTTTTACTTAAATTGTTATTTTAATTAGATGATGCATACTATCTTAAATATATATTGTTATCTTCATTCATATAATAATATAACGAGCATTTGAGATGTTGAAGCCTTTCCAGATGATTTTTTTCATTTTTAAATGCTTAATCGTGTTCACTTAGTTGCAGGCTTAAAACTGAAATAATTCGATGCGCGTGTTAGACATGTCAATGTTTACGAAGGGGTTAAAAAATCGTATGGAAATTTCTGAAAGTAAAAGATGATAAATTGTTGAATGCAACCTGCCTTTCGATTATAAGTCATGCATTCTCTATATTCTATTGTCTAGATATTATTTTTTGTAAAATTATATTTTATGTTTTCAGATAAAGTTTTAATAAAAGAAATGGATAAAAACTATTTTTTTAAAACCATAAATTTCCTTAATTGTAAAATATTGATTATAAAAACTAAAATACCTTCAAATTTACATTCTTATACATTCAAATAAATTCTGCATATTTAAGAAATCCCTATTGTAACATTTTTAGCCGTGTTTCACAGAAAGCGTTTTAAAAAATCGGTTTTGCGTAGGAAGGATATAGATAAATGCGTGTTTGTGTCTCTCAAAAAATATATACTTTTAGGAATTAAAAAGTAATATTTTGAGGAAATGGAATGGCTTGAAATGTTAAATTTTAAACTTATAGCCGATAAAAATGCCTTAAAAATATTTTATAATGAAAATAAAATTTAAAATGTAGTGATTTAAATGAGCCAATTTCTACCGATTTTAAAAAAAACTGTATACCTTAACATAATTACTGAGCCAAATATCAAATTTGCTGAATATTCTTTAACGATAATTGAGTTTCTAAATAAGAGAGAAGGGGGAGAATTCGCTTGAAGTTTACAAATATCTTCTCAACTCGAAATTAATAATAATTGACATTACTACTCTAAAAAAAAGGAAGTTAATCGATTTTGTTGGGTCACAAGTAATAACTATTTCATTCTGAGAATTTGTTATTGATTAAGAGCATAAATAAAAAATTAAGAGATTTAGCGCAAAAATTGCAAAGCTTTCTTAAGTATTAAACAAACATATATATACACCAATCAAAATTACTAATTTAAATACGTCATGCCTTTTGTTCTGGCACTCATGTATGTATGTGTAATTCTCAGCTGTCTTATGAGTACAAACATTTCCACACTAAATTATTATTCGCAAAAGAAATTGTTTTGAAGAAAGACTGAAATTAATTTTTAAATTAAATACACTTCATTTTTGGAGAACTGATGCTTTCTTAAATGATATAGACGAAAATATAAAAAAATTTAAATCAATTTTCTTTAAAACATGTCAGTTTTTTCTATAAGAATTAAGATTTAAAATGTGAAGGCATTAGAAAAGTATTATTTAAAATGAAAATTCATTCAGATACTTTTCCATTTGTTTTTCAAAGTGTGTTAAATATGAATCAAAGCAATGTTCAAAATTCCTATTGTTTAAAATTGGTGCGTGGGTAAAAGGTTTACTGAAAATTAGTATATGTTTTGTGCTTGGGAGGTCTGTCTTTCATTCGCCCTCTTCGTGGGTTCACATCTCATTTTACCTCCTTTTAGGACTCCATTTCCGGGAAAAACTATCTGAAGAAAAAGATCAATATCTTTCTTTTAAATAGGCAATTACCGAACACATGCGGAGAATTGAATAGGTTTTTTCTCTATGACTCTTTCTGATATTTCCAGTTTTATTTTGTTTTCGGCTTATTGCATCTTTAACTCTCTCGATGCCAGCCGGGCGTTTTGGAAATTTACCCCCAAACCTGCAAGTCAGTCGGTTTGGGGCGTTTGTTTGCGTTTTAGGGGAGATGGCTTTATAAGCGGCTGATGTGTTACGCACTGCAGGAGATTCGTTTTATCTCTGGCGAGCGCGGCTTTTTCATAGATGAATCCCCTGTGCCTTAAGGCGGTAGAGGTGGGGAGGGACTCACAAAATAAGTTGTTTGCACAATGTTGTGTTTTGAAAGGGCTTTAAGTTTCTATTTCAACGTGTTGCTATCTCAAAATTGGTAAGATTTTATGGCTACTTATAAAGAAGTTTTCCACAGAGATGTTCCCTGTTAACGATGAATGATATGTAAGCATTCCGAAACGTAATTTTTTCCCTTCGGATAAACATTATAAGCTCGTTTTAAATATTAATACTACTATAAAGGTATAAAGAAAAACTATTGCATTTATTTTGTGACCTATTTACATAGTAACTTTCTCAGAAAACGAGTAGAGACTCTTGTTACTGTGGAGGACAATCGTTTCATATTTCTAGCTACTAAATCTATCATGAAACGGTCGTCAGAAGTTTAAATGCCGGAGACAAACGACATCTTTCAAACAGCATACCCCCCCCCCCCAAAAAAAA
>JAOUZG010017157.1:4601209-4612662 GCA_026289955.1 Argiope argentata | reverse complement strand
CCCCCCCCCCAAAAAAAAATAATTAGATTTTACTTTCCCCGTCCTTAGAGTGAGATAAGCTTTAGAAATGGTTCGTTCCTTGCCCGAATGTCATTCTGCAAATTTTTCTTCAGTTGTGAATTTCTACTCTTTATTATACAAATTGTGAATCGTTTTTTTATCGGAGTAATTTTTTATTAAAACAATTTTACCTTTTTAAATTAAAACAATTCTACCTGCTACTGATGAAGTGACAGTGATCTGTTAAACGAAGATGATGGTTGCCCAAAAAATAATGTTTAGCTGTTTTGATGTTTTACATTTTCTTGAATTTCATTTATTTTTCTTGATTCATTGTAAAATGAAGTTTTAAAACTATCACATCTATTTCCTGCTTTATTTTGATGTAACAAAAAATTAAGCAGTAGCATATGTCATTTTATCTACTATTGACAAACGATTGTTTGAATGACATTTTAAGTTTTATGAAAAATAAGGAATTTTTTTTGTAGATATTTGTTCTAACTTTTATTTCAATGATTGAAAAGTGATTTATTAAAATTTGTGCGTGATACACTCATGCGTAAATTTATGGAAACTTAATATGGAACGTTTTTTCTAAAATTCATTTTATTTCATTGTAATTAGATCTTGTCTTAACAATACTAAAGAAAAAGCAAATAACATTTTAAAATCCGAAATTATGCTTGAAAAATTTATCATGACGGTTTATACCAAAAGAAGTAATATTTATGACAAACTAAAGTAAAATGCTCAGACTAGAAACTGAAGGAATGTGTTTGCGATATATATTTTACTGAGTAATTTTTTCCCCTAAATTTATTGAGCAATTTTTAATATCAGTATTAAATAATGTTTAAAAAATGTTATTTGATTTATCGAATTGCTTTTATAGATAAGATAGAAATATTTTTAAATATATATTTATCTCACACTCCTTTTCGATTATTTAAGCAGAAACAAGAATGTATAAGCTTTCGGAAACAAAACATGAAAACATTTTTAAAAATTTAATTGAAGGTAAAGACTTTTTGTATTACGGTTCAAAATTCAAAATAATGTTTTATATTCAAAAATTCAATGAGAGTAACAATATATATTAAATAAAGTTGATACTGACGGCAAAAAGTAAAAGAATTCTCAACTGAATGTTAAAAGAACAAATTTTAGAAGTGTCTTCCAAAAGGCGCTTGTTTTCACATTTTTTTAAAAAAAATTCAAGGTATGCTTTCATTTTAATATTAAATAAAGATTTAAAACATTATCTCGTCTTTCACTAAGTTGAATTGACATCTGTACCATGTAAAAAATATTCTAATTGCATTCATTTATACAATATACACGTCGCATACTATTATAATGTAAAAGAAATTGCCTTCTAATATCTATATTATTATTTAGCTTTGACAATACAATATTGTATTAATATTTTAAAAGTATATCGGGGAAAATTAAAAAAAAATTATAATGTTTTTGAAATTGGCATTAATGCCAGTTTTTATTTCAATGGTTTGAAATCTAATATAAATTTTCTAAAAACTATTTTCGAAATTATATTGTAAAAAAAAATTGTCAAATATTTGGCGATGAAAAAAATACCCCATAAAGTCGATGAATGAAACGTTTCACGCTAAAAAGCATCAACACATTAGAACACTTCGACCGGTTGAAAATGCAACTCCTCGGAAAACCGCAAAGCAATAGCTCAAAAGGGAACTGTGACAGATTTATTACTTCGGACCCCAGGAAGTAACTGCCCCGCAGCTTGGAAGAGCCCATGTCGTCCAGAGACACCCGAGAAAGTCTGGATGTTAAAGGGAGTGCTTTTTGAAAAGGGCTTGGAGGTTAAAGAATTAAAAGCTGTAGTTTTAAATAAAAAAATTGTTATGAAACTAATTTTATTTTATTATTTACTAAATTTGAAATTGATAATTTTTAAGAATCTCTTTTTTAAACCGCTGGTGAATATATTTGATTCATTAATCTTCATTGTATTATTGTAAATTTTAATTCAAAATGTTCTCAAAACATAATTTATCTGACTTAATGTGAAAAAAAATAAATGAAGTTAAAATACGAAGTCGCTGGAGACTATGCGATTTTATTCAAAAAAGAAAGCTCATAAAATATTCTGAAAATCGTTTCAAATGACATTTGGATGGGCACTAGGGATTTTTTAACTGATTTAAAATTTTATTCCAGGCAATGATATTGATTATTAAACTTGTCGCTTATTGTATAATTCCATTTGTTATAATTTGAATTTTAATACAGTTCTACATCTTATAAGTCTTGCTTAGTTATTATTTTATTGTAAAATCAAATTATTTTCTTCTTTATTTTTATGAACACAAAAGAATATATGCATTCCCTTACGACAATGCATTAGGAAATTTAACCCATAGAAAAATTGTAAAAATGTTAAACGTACAAGCCCTTCTACGGTAAACTTGCAGAATAGTGTAGTATAATAAGACTATTAATAAAAAAAACTTTTAAATAACTTTTAATAAAAAACTTTTAATAAAAAAACTTTTTAATAAAAAACTTTTAAAACGTCTTTTTTCTGGAGGTTACGAGAAACAAACTTAGTATTCACAATATTTTACTAAGAAGAAATGTGATATTTTAATGGCAAAGTAAAAAATTAAGATTTTAATTCATTAAGGGTTATAAAATATTTTAACAATACTATTTTTTCGATACTAGGAAATCAAACCAGTTTTAGTAATTCTTAAAAATACACATACCCAAGTAGAACACGAAATAAATTCCTTCCCCCCAAAAATTATGCAAATATATACATTTTTTGTTTTGTTTCAGGAAATAAATAATTCTCCCTAATTTTGAGAAATAATTTTACCATTATATGAAGTAAAAAATGTTTTAATAAGTTTAAATTTTTTTCAAAAAGTTCAAAAGATCGGACACGTTTAATTTATAACAGCTAGAACCTCATCAAAGTAAAAATTATAAATATATTTTTAAGCAAGTTTTATGCAGTGTTATGCATAACAATTGAAAAACGATTTCCAATTCCTACAAAGAATTACTACGTTTTGAAATTATAAGATAATTTTAAAGAAAAGAAGAAAAAAAAAGATATATTCTGACAAAGCGAAAATACGACGCGATAAGCAACAGTGACGCTGTTTCCATGTGCAAGAATTAATTTTTATCTATTGTCCAGAAAGGGAAAACAATATCTTTACCAAATTTGTCACACTTAAAAGTTGTTAACAATGTAGCAAATATTAAACAATGCAGGAAATGGAGAAATTTAATTATAAAAGAATCTTCTTTCGGAGCAATGGATTAATATATTGCGTCCTCCATTCTTTAAAATTATATTTAAAGCATGCATTTTAGAAAAAAAAAAGTTTAAATATTTTTTTCAGAATTCAAAAACCCGATGAAAATGAATATAAATATAAAATGAATGTGCATGAATATAATATTAAAATGAATGATAAAATGAATATAGTTATGCTTTGAATAATCCACTCACTAATGATTATTTCTAATTCTATACAATAAAGGAATGATTTCTTTTACAACGATCTTTGAAATCACATCCATAAAACTATGGTTTTTGTATAAGAAATATTTACAAGAAAGCTTTTTTTTCTCCAAAATATGTGTAACAAAAATGAATATAAGATCTCTTTATTGTATAATGGGTAAAAAATAAACATTTTAATACACAATTAATCATTCTCTTGTTAATGCACCATGAAACCTCATGATAAACACTAGACAATGCTTCGTTGTCAAAAACAGTAAAAAATGAAATAAAATTATCAAAAACTGCAATTTGAAATTTAAGTAAAATAAGTCGCAATATTGTGTTGATATCTCAGTAATGATAATTTTACTTTGAAATACTGAAAAATGTATTAAATAATAATAATAAAATGTATCCATAAGTCTTAAAAATTAATACACAATAGTTTTATTTTTTAATGAATGGACCAAAAAGACAATGAAGGAGTCAGTCCATTTCAATTTATTCACGATATTAATGCAAAAACTTTAAGTTGGCTATAAGCAAATGTGTTGTGTAAGAGAAATAAAAAGAGTAGCTGATTCCTTTCAACCTAAAATCGCAAATTGTTACAACTCCCCGTATTGACACTATGCTATCTGAAAACGGCCTGATCTGACAGCTCTGAAAGAAAAGAAGGGTATCGGATGATCCCCGAACCTACAGGGGGAGGAAAGGAAATCCTAGAAATACAAAGCATTCTCCCCTTGTATCCTCAGGGTTCCGTCTCCTTAACGGGAATAAAGATAAAAGCAGAAATCTGTGAATGGGTTGAAACGTGATCGGACTGGTTATTCTCGGAATAATCGTAACACTGAATTGCATATCACTGAAATCTATCGGAACAGCGACTTCTCACTTTTCAGTGAAGTCGCTGCAAAGTTATAAATCACAGCGGGCCTCACACTGATAGTGACCTTGACTTTCGAATATTCTATATGATCATTGTATTGCCTGTGACGTGAATCGTACCGTCTCTGGACGGTCACACGTGACCCCAACAATAGTAATTCGCTTATTCACTTCGCTGGCGCCATCTATCGGTAGAATTTAGAAATAAAAAAATTAAAGAAATGACATTTATTTATAATTTAACTTTTTCAGAAAATTCTTTAATCTAATAAATAAATTAAATAAATATTATTGAAAAAGGATTTAAAAAATATGTTAAAATAGATAAATTAATTCGATCACGTGTTTCGTACATCAGTAAATGAAGTATTAAATATTATTAATAAATTTTAAATTTAATAACAATTAAAATTTTTTAATTAATAATATGATTGAAATAACAGATATTTGGAACAAATATTTAAAAATAGCAATAGCAAAGTTATTTGTTACTCAAAAAAAGGTGGATTATGCATCTCTAATCTCTAAAAATGAATGAAATCAGTAACTTCAATCACAGGCAAATAAATATGGTCTTTTTAGGATAACGAATCGTTAAATGTGAATATCGGAAAGTCAAGATACCTACTAGAAATTAGAGATGCATAATAGACCTTTCTTTGAGTAACAAATAATTTTGCTATTACTATTTTTAAATATTTGTTCCAAATATCTGTTATTTCAATCATATTATTAATTAAAAATCATTAATTATTATTAAATTTAAAGTTCATTAATTATAATAATACTTAAATTTTATAATGTAAGAAACACGTGGGTGAATTAATTTATATATTTCAACTTATTTTTTAATTCTTTTTCAATACTATTTATTTAATTTATTTATTGGATTAAAGAATTTTCAGAAAGCATTGAATTAACCCTGCTAGCGTGAAACTCGCAAAATGACGGAATCTTTTCTCCCTTCAAAGTGCCAGACACATAAAAAGACCGAAACGGAAATCCCCTTGAAACTGTCACTGCCCGTACTTTTACTTATCCAGTTTTTCGCTTCCCTCAAACTCAAGCTGCGAGATAATAAGGGAATGTGAGATAAGGAGAAACCAATCGTTATCAGTGGACTATAGGAATGTTGTCTTCCTGGTCGGGTTCTTTTAAACATTTTAAAATTTCTTTTATTTTCTCATCCTTACTTTTGAGATTTTGAGAATAAATGCGAATCCACATTAAGTTTTAAATAAAAGGAATAAAACTGAACGTATGAAAATATATTCCCGGAATGAACATATATGAGTATTATTATTAATAAATTGATCCATAAGATTTTAAAACTTTTTAGAGTGAAACAATAGTTAATCTAAAAAATAAATATAAAATAAAAATTTGACAATTTTCCCTTTTATAATGCAATTTCATTTAAGGATTTTTGAATTGAGATTGCTTATGCAAATTTATGTTGTTTTTTTAAAATAAGACACTGAACTTAAATACAGAATTTTACATAAAGAATTATACTTTTCATCTTTTAATGAAATATTTTTTTCATTAATAAGTGTAATTAAAAACGGGGATATATTGTATTTGTATAAAACCCATAAATCAAAGTTAGTTTTTTAGAAAGATAAGATTTGCGGTCATTATATTAGAATAATATATTTTTATAACGTAATAATTTATATATAAAAATTGAATATTTATGTAATTTTTTAATGGAATTTCACATTCCTTGACGAATACAAACACAAATGTAAGCATTGTAGAGATATTGATTTTATATTTTTCTCTAGTTTTTAATTATATTTTCAAAGTTAAAATAAGAGCAGTTTTTATAGGTTATATTTTTTAATTGAAATATTAATCTTATTTTACTGTTCAATCTCATATATACAACACGCGCTTCGGTGAATGTTAAACGTGTAATGTGACATTTTTATATACGTTTAATATTGAGTAATTTAATCTGCAAATTTTAATGCTCGTGAAAGTAAATGAAGAAACGAGTTACTGTCTGTCCATAAGGAGATCTCTGGCCGACAGTCGTCTATGTTTACGACGGGCGTTATAGAAACAGGTTACTGCAGGAAGAGTCCATTTCGCAGAGGTAGAAATGCATTCAAGTTTCTTACGTTGGCGCGTTTCGCGCCTAATTGGCGGTATTGATATATTGCCTTTAATTTTCGAAAGCAAATCCGAAAAATAATTCACTGGGCAGAAAATCATTTGTGTCCTTGGAATTTTGAAAATATATATTATTCCTATCAGAATAGTATAGAAAGAACAGAGTAAATCAAATAGAAACTGAATAATTATTTATAAGTCTAACGACTGCACAAGAAGAAAAAAAATTAAGTAGAATCCAGCATGACAAAAAATTAATTTTCATTTTATTTGTTTTAAATTTATGTAACTACTTAAGATCAAATTCTTCGCAGAAAACGCGAAGTAATCTGCCTAATTCAACATAAAAATAATAACGTAATAATCGTAATTATTTCATAATTTTTATAAAAGGTTGCTGTTACAAAGTAAAATATCCATTGTTAAATATGCTTAAAACCTCTGCAAATTAAATTAATTAATTAATTTTTGATATATATACTATTTTTCAAAACTCAAAATTAACAATTACATTTTATCAAATTTTAAGGATAATCAAAAGTATGTTAAGCTGAAACTTTTGATTATCGCCATATTGAATAACAGAAAATAAGACCACATTAATGAAAAAAATAGAAAATAACAAAAAGGAATCGAATAAATTTCGTAGCTTCAGGAAATCAACTAAATAAAAATCTATATCTTCTATAACTTACGATTAAACTAATTGAAATTTAAAAAAAGCAATTTTAAAATTTCTTTTTTATTTATAAAACACATTAATTATTATTAAAAGAGTGCAAAACTAGCAGAGATCGTGTGACAGTTGTGTACTTTCAATTAAAAGAATTCTAAATCACTGTGACAAGATTCCGTTTCTTCTGAATCGGAATCCGATTCAGTACTTCCAATCTGAATTACTAGTTCATCTACTAGTTCTTCTAAAACCCCATCTTTTTCCCAATACGAATTTTCAGCAAGTTTCGAGCAAAATTATATAACATTATGCAAAATTTTAAGTGCTTGTGATTTTAAAGTCTCTCCATTCTTAAATCGAAAAGGCATTTTAAAGGATCTCAAAATTCAAGAGAAAAAAATTATTAAATAATGAAATGCAGTTAATATTAACCAAAGGAAATATTAATAAAATATAAAAGAGGTAAGCTAAGCAAATATAAAGATACGAGCAACTGCGGTAAAAGCGAGAAGACGAATGAGCAATAGTTTTTTTATCGCTTCATTTTTTCGCCAAGATAAAGAATACCCCCGCAGACATCCGTTCGATTCCTCCCATTCGAAATGGATCCTCCCTATCGACGCCTGTCTCTATAACGCCCGCCGTAAACATAGACGACTGTCGGCCAGAGATCTCCTTATGGACAGACAGTAAAAGTTACAATATTTTAAAGTTAATTTAATTAAAGTTAAATAACTATAATTTGTGTTTTAAATTGTAATTTTTTTAACTCCTTGGTATAATTTTATCTCATATCTTAGCATTTAAAAAAATGAACGTATGCAACTGGCATTTAGATTACCTTCTCTTGTTTGTAAAATTTGAATTCACTAGAGGGGATTTTAATTTATTTATCCAGTTTTTTTCACTGGAGTAAGAAAATTTTTGAAATGCACACATCTCAAATAATTTGAAATTCTTTATTCTTAATAACCTTTAATCTCACATCCTCATTTTTTAAAAACAGAACTTGTTTGAACAAGGGTCTCAGACACGCAGGTCCCTTACCACTATTTCTACTAAAATAGTGAACATCCTTACTGATAGTGAAGATGAGTATTCGTCTTGGCGATCTACAGATCAAACTGTTTGACCTAGGGTGAACACATTTTATCCATATATAATTTGGAACTGGGAATAAACACCTCGGGATGAAATTATACCAATAATTTTAATTAGAATTTTTATTAATTAAAATTACATAAAATTTTAACATTTATTCGCAATAAAAGTTGAAATTATTACAACACAATTTATACAGTGAACAATTTTATTTATACATTTGAATGTATCACTAAGAAAATTCATTCTTTCAGATAAAATTAAGATTTTGAACTTTTTGTGTCTTATTTAGTGACATGCTATTTATGGAACTTTCGCTTCAGCTATATGGTTTATTTGTATTTCAATAAATTAAATTTGGAAAATTATATGATATTCGATACGAATATCATATAATTCGAAAAGAATTCGTATCATTGATAACGAAAATTTTGAATTCACAATTAATGTACAAAATATATTTCTACTGTGTTTTTTTCGAATGAACTGTAAAATTTTAAAATTTTACTAACCCTTGAAAAAGATCTTTTTTAGTCATTTTTTAGTCTTTTTTAGTTAGGGGATTTTAAATTTTTTTTAATTGAGATTGACATAGGAAGAATAATTTACTTATTAATTGATCTCATTTATTAAGTTTGTCATTTAATAATTAAAAACAATTCAAGACACATCCCTTTATTTGAGATAAACAAAGGAAGCCTCTAAGTTTTTGTCATTTGTAAGAATTTATGCATTAAAAAACATTCGTAAGAATTTATAGCAATTTGTATTCCATATTGATGAATTTAGTAATGATAATAATACTCATGCCTTTAGAATTAATATTTTAAGAGCGCATTTTAGAATACTGAAGTGCATTGGAAATGCGCTGAAAGAATCTTTTTTTAAAGAATTAATCACTTGTATGCAATTTCGAATAATATTTTCACAATACGAGGGGATTAAAAATTTTGAGAAACATATTACAATAAAAAAATAATAGTTCATTTCATAAAAATTAAATTCTTACCATAATAAATACCAAATAATTTATTTATAATTTAAATTATGTGTAGTGTTTTATGAAATAATCAGAAATCTGCTAAAATACAATCATATTTGCTGCGTTTTCAATCGATGTTATTTCGAACAACTGAAAGAAACATGGTCTTAGAAATCGAAAGACTGCGATAAGAAAAAGCTGTCACTCACAACATGACATCCGCTAATCAGCCTATCTCCCGCAGTGCTGAAGTAACCGCAAAATGAGAAAGCAGTCCTTTTGTCCAAACCCTGACACTTTTAAGAGCAAACCTGTTATTCAGACTCGCCGCTTTTGGTAAGTATTGCATTCTGAATGTCGCCGACAGGGGGGTTAAAAATAAAAGTCATTTCTTTAACATTTTCAATTTATTTCTAAATTCTACCAACAGATAGCGACAGCGAAGTAAATAAAATTTGATGGTCATTATCGATTCATGTCTGGCCCTCCAGAGACGACTACGAATTTTTCACAGCCAATAACAATGATCTTCATAGGATAGCGGATTGTCAAATGCAATTATTAGAAAGTCAAGGTCGCTACAATTGAGGGGAGGGGTGACTAATCACTTTACAGTGAAATTATCGGAAAGTGAGAAGTCACTGCTCCGATAGATTTCAGTGGTAAGCAATTCAGTATTACGATTATTCCAAGAATAACCAGCCCGGTCACTTTTCAATCCATTCTGAGATTTCTCCTTTTATCTTTATTCCCGTTAACGAGACGGAACCCTGAGGACACAAGGGGAGAATGCTTTGTGTTTCTAGAATTTCTTTTCCTCCCCCTGGAGGGTCGGGGATCATCCGATACCCCTCTTTTCTTTCAGAGCTGTCAGTTCAGGCCGTTTTGAGATAGCATAATGCCAATACAGGGAGTTGTAACAATTTGCTATTTTAGGTTGAAAGGAATCTACTATTTTTATTCCTCTTTCATTTACAATACATTTGCCTACGGCCAATTTAAGATTTTTCATTAATATCGTACAGAGAATTGAAATCGAATGACTCCTTGTGTGTCTTTTTGGTCCATTCATTAAAAAATAAGACTGTCATGCATTAATTGTGAAGAATTATGAATACAATATTTTTTTTATTCTTCAATACATTTTTCAGTGCTTGAGGGTAAAATTATTATTACTAAGATATCAACACAATATTATGAATAATTTACTTGAATTTCAAACTTGCAGTTTTTGATAATTCTATCTCATTTAATGCTGTTTTTGACAACGAAGCATTGTCTATTATTTATCATGAGGTTTCATGGTGCATTAACTGGAGAATGATTAATTTTATATTAATATTTTTGTTGGTTATTTTTCACGCATTATATAATAAAGAGATCTCATATTCATTTTTGTTAAACATAATTTGAGCAGAAAAAAAGTTTTTGTGTAAATATTACTCATACAATATGCATAGTTTTATGGATGTGATTTCAAAGATTGTTGTAAAGGAAATCATTCCTTTCTTATATAGAATTAGAAATAATCATTAGATGAATGGATTATTCTGAGCATAACTAATTTTATATTCATTTTATCAGCTTTTAGTATTCTTAAAAATATATATAACAATTTTTCCTAAAACGTTTGTTTTAAATATAATTTTAAAGAATTAATGACGTAATATATTTATCCATTGCCCTGAAAGGAAATTCTTTTAAAATTGAATTTCTTCATTTCCAACATTGTTTAATATTTGCTACATTGTTTACTACTTTTAAGTGTCACAAATTTGGTAAAAATATTGATTTCCCCTTCTGGACATTAGAGGAAAATTAATTCCGACCACCTGGAAACAGCGTCACTGTTGCTTATTGCGTCGTATTTTCGCTTAGTGAAAATATATCGTTCTTATTTTTTCTATTTCTAAGAAAAATTAAAATTATCATATAATTTCATAAAGCAGCAATTCTCTGGGGGAATTGGAAATCTTTTTTCACTTGTTTTGTATAATACTGCATAAAGCTTTCTTTAAAAAATATATTTATAATTTTTGCTTTGTTGAGGCTCTAGCTTTTATAAATTAAACGTTTTCGATTTTTTAATATTTTTAAGTTTATTAAAACATTTTTATTTCATATAATGGTAAAATTATTTCTTCAAATTAGGGTAACAGATTTATTTCCCGAAATAATAT
>JAOUZG010017157.1:4558387-4571517 GCA_026289955.1 Argiope argentata | reverse complement strand
TATAGATATATAGATATATAGATATAGATATAGATATAGATATATAAGTAGGTAGAAAAGGAGAGTTCTGGCCCACTTTGACCTCAGTTGACCCCGGCTGAAATGGATGATAGCGAAACGCCTTCCTTGCAACTCACCCCCTCCCCCTTTCGAAAACTGATAAGGCTTATCTCTCTTTTCGGACTTTGATGATTTTTTGGATTTTTGGAACTTTGAGAATTTATATCAAAGACAAATTAAATTTAAATCCCTCCTCTCAGTATCATTTTATTTTATCACTAATTAATTAGCACTGATTGGAACTGGCTTTTTATTGTATACTTTTTTCCCCTCAAGGTTTATTTATTTATTTTTCTAACTCATAAGGATTTATACATTAAAACTTAAATCTACATCAAATTATGATACCATAGTTTATAATTAATTTATAAATTATTTTCGATTTTACCAACACATTCTTTGTTTACTAGATAGATTCTGTTGGATTCGAACCTAAAAGTCTTCATAACTGAATGTTAGAAACCTATGAGTATAACCACTCAGCCATGAAGACCTGCGAGGTTAACATTTTGCTTCAAATTTATTGATAAAAATTATACTATACTTCATTTTAAAATGATCATTTAAGTTTCTTTTTTCTTTTCTTTCTTTTTTTTTTAAAGTTTATTTTACCATGTCTAATTATAGATTAGTCAGCTATACTCACTGTGAGATAATTTTAATCATAAATTCCACAAAATTTGTCAGAAAATTTTTATCGTACATTTTTTTTTAAATAAAATGTCTTGAAATGTTAGCAATCCTTTTTTTTCATTAACTGATTATTTCTTTTAGAAATTTTAAAACTTGTCTAAATTTCTTGCCGATTTGACTGACTGTGCGATATGCAATTCTATCTTAAATAATAATATCAATCATCGAAGTATATTCTAGATGTAATGCTTACATTTGCCAAGACTCTTAGAGACTTTCAGAAGTTTTTGATAAGAGAGCTGTATTTTATCTTGCACACAGTGTTCTCTGCGTCACTGAATATTTAATCGAAAAAATCGACTGAATCTGCGACAGTACACAATTTTTAACCCAGATAATTTTAATCACCAATAACTCTACATTAATCCACTGAAGGAATTTTTTTTAATCTGGAATTTTCTATCTATTGACTAATTTCTGCATACTCTTCGATATCATTGCTTATTTTATCTTTTGGGACTGAATCATTGAGGCAAAGATGACATTTTAATCTCTTATCCCCATATTATTCTAGGGAATGTTACGAGTCACTAGAAATCTAGTTTGTTTTTTCATTATCTTCATGCTATGTCCACCTCAAACACGTTATCAATAATTCCTAAGAAAATCGAGCAGTAATCAAAATCGGGCACGTGAAAAATTATCAATGACGTATTGTTTAGATAAAAAATATCTTATTGGCTGGTGAATTACTTAAATAGACCCGCGTATTGTAAAACTTTCATTCTGCATCTTTCTTTTGATCGCATTGTTAATATGGAATCAGTTGAAGATGTTTTCGAAAATTCAGAGCTACCTTTAAATTCTGAAGTTCTGGCACTTGCTGATTTCGGTGACTTAACCACAGAGCAATTAGATTCTCCATTTGAGGACGATGACGAAGATGATTCTCCGAAGCAGTTTAGATGCAGTTTGTGTGAAAAACGTTTCCATCTACAATCTAATTTGAAGAAGCACGAGAGGATCATTCATAGAACCAAGTCTCACGAGTGTTACAAGTGTAAAAGGACTTTTACAAGCATCTGCAATTTAAAGCGTCATAGTGAACAGCATGATGATGAAGACCGAAGAAGGAAGAGGCGGAGGCAAATTTCGTCTTCCCAGCCGGGTCCCTCCGGTCTTCAAACGGGTGGTGCTGCATCAAACAGGTCTGAGTCAAGATCAACTTTAAATACATTCGAAACCATTAAAATATATCCCAGTGTCACCGTTTCGAAGGACATGGAACTCTTCTTACTCGAGTGTGAATCGGAAACCATAGAAATTATTGAAAGGAGATCAAAAGAGGAGCGAGGTACTAAATTTTATTTGGATACTAAAGTTCGTTTCGTGAGAAATATTACAGAAACAGAGCTCGAATTTTGTGAATCCCATTTTCGCTCCAAATGTCACACTTGCCTACTGAACGAGCCTGCTGAGGAGAAAGTGAAGCAGGGATTTGAAAAAATTAAAACATCATGCGAAGAATTCGAAGGTCAAGGTAGTGGCTGGGTTATTGATGAAATATTATTTCTCGAAGTGAACACCTGTGTATATCGCCCATTAGCTGCATCGACTTATACTCCACTCCCACCTTTTATTGGAAAGAAGAAGGCTGTTTTAAATATTAGAAATTCAGACAACAAGTGCTTTCTTTGGTGTGTATTGGCCGCTCTTCATCCAACTGAAAACAATCCACAACGAGTGCAGAATTATCTTCCATTTGTGAAAGACATTAATATCTCAAATCTATCCTTCCCCACACCAATATCTGAAATCCAACGTTTTGAAAAATTAAACAATATTTCGATTAATGTGTTCGGGTTTGATAGAGAAGTTTTCCCTTTAAAAATTGCAACTGAAGTAAAAGAAAGGCATATTAATTTACTAATGATTTCGAGTGGAGAGAAACGACATTACACTCTTATCAAAAATATGAGTCGTTTATTGTCGGATTTAACCAAACATAATGGTGTCAGATTCTATTGCGAATTTTGCCTCCATCGATTTTCTAGCGAGGAAGGACTGATGAACCATAAACTTGATTGTATGAATCAGGAAATTCAGAAAATCAGAATGCCAAGTGAGGAAGAAAAATGGTTACAATTTGATAATTATCATTTTCAATTATCAGTGCCTTATACCATCTATGCCGATTTCGAATGCCTTTTAGTAAAAATTGATACCTGTGACCAGAATCTCCGGATTTCTTTTATGCAACCTATAACCAAGCACATACCTTGCGGCTATGCCTACGTTGTCGTTGGACCCAATGGTGAAATGGTGAGACCTCCTACTGTCTATCGCGGAGAAGATGCAATTGAGGATTTCCTGAAAAAAATGATCGAAGAAGAAGAATGGATTTTTCAGAAGATACGAGAAGTGAGACCGATGGTTTTTACATCTGTGGATGAGAAACATTTTCTTGAAGCAGTAAACTGCTGGATTTGCGAACAACCTCTGAAAGGAGACACTGTTCGAGATCATGATCATCTTACAGGTACTTATAGGGGTGCTGCTCATAATAGCTGTAACTTAAATTTCAGAATTGCTAACCACATTCCAGTTCTGATTCATAATTTACGAAATTACGACTCACATTTGTTGATGCATGGAATAGGAAAATTTAAGGAACAAAAAATCTGCTGTATTCCCCAGAACAGTGAGAAATATATTTCATTTTCATTTGGATCTTTACGTTTTATAGACTCTTTTCAATTTTTAAACACTTCGTTGGAAAAATTAGTGCAAAATTTAAAACATGATCAACTTCGTCTTTGCAATAGTTTTTTCAAAGCAAATTCTGAGCTTATTACAAGAAAAGGTTGCTATCCATATGATTATTTCGATACCTTTTCAAAATTTACTGAAAATTGCTTACCACCAAAATCAGCATTTTACAACAGCCTTTCAAACGAAGATGTTTCAGATGAAGATTATGAATATGCCAAAAAGATCTGGACTGTTTTCGATATGCATACACTCGGAGATTTTCACGATCTGTATGTCATAAGTGATGTTCTTCTCCTCGCAGATGTATTTGAAAATTTCAGAAAAATTTGTTTGGACTACTACAAGATCGACCCATGTCATCTTTATACTGCACCGGGATTGGCATGGCAGGCATGTTTAAGAATGTCTGGTGTGAAACTAGAATTGCTTACCGACATTGACATGCATTTATTTATTGAAAAGGGAATTCGTGGTGGAGTTGCAATGATTAGCCATCGCTTCGCTTCTGCCAATAACTCATATCTTCCGACTTACGATGCAACCAGACCTGATTCATTCGTCATGTATTGGGACGCCAACAACTTATATGGATGGGCAATGTCTCAGAACTTACCTACTCATGATTTTTCCTGGACTCACGAAGACGTGGACTTTATGAATATCCCTGAAAATTCTGATGTTGGCTATATCTTCGAAGTTGATTTAGAATATCCCCATGAACTTCATAATGCTCACAATTGCTACCCTCTGGCACCTGAGAAAATTGCTGTAAGTCCTTCTGACCATTCTCTTTATACCAAAGAAATAGCCCGAAAATTAAATTTTCTTGTATCTAACCCTTCTGAAAAACTGATCCCTAATCTAAGAAACAAAAGCAAATATGTTCTTCATTATCGAAATTTGAAATTCTATGTTAAATTAGGATTAAAAGTAACGAAAATTCACAGAATTTTAAAATTTAAACAGAGCGCATGGTTAAAAAACTATATTGATTTCAACACTGAGCAGCGCAAAAAGGCAAATAGTAATTTTGAAAAAGATCTTTTTAAACTTTTAAATAATGCTGTTTTTGGGAAAACGATGGAAAATCTTCATAATAGAGTGTCAATTGACTTAGTGACAGATGAAAAAAGAGCCAAAAAATTAGTTGCTTCCCCTGCATTTCATGCGTTTTCAATTATAAACGATGATCTTGTTTCTGTGCAGAGGAAAAAAACTTCACTGCTTTTAAATAGACCCATATATGTCGGTTTTTCGATTCTCGATATATCTAAAATATTAATGTATGATTTCCATTATAATTTTATTAAAAAATTGTATGGAGAACAGGCAAAACTGCTCTTTACTGACACAGATTCTCTATGCTATAACATATACACATCAGATATATATAAAGATATTTATGAAAATATCAGTCTATTTGACACTTCTAACTATCACTCGGATCATTTTCTGTATAGTCCTATGAATAATAAAGTTCTCGGGAAAATGAAAGACGAATTAAGTGGAAATATCGCATGCGAGTTTGTCGGCTTGAAAGCCAAAATGTATAGCTTAAAAACTTTACAATTCGAAAAGCAAGTCGCGAAAGGAGTTTCCAAATCCATCTTAAAAAATAAAATTCAACATGAAGACTATAAAAATTGTATATTTAATGTTCAGAGAACTCGGCATGCTTTTAAAACTATCTCGAGTTCTCTCCATGTATTGAATACAATGCAATGCAATAAAATTTCTCTGTGCCCCTTTGACGACAAACGTTATGTTCTTGAAGATGGTATTTCTACTTTAGCCATAGGTCACTGTGATATGAAATAATTATCGTCTGTATATATCATTATTCTTACATTATTTACTTCATGTCATAATTTAGTGTGCTATTTCATTTTATTTTGTTAATCTAATGACAAATTATTATTGAATTATTATAGTCTTCATCTTCTTTCATTTTTTTTTTAAATAAAGAATGATTTGATTAATTGCAGAAGTTTGTTGTATAATGCTAAAGGGAATTGTTCTTTGAGAATTGTAATTATATTTATTTAATCATAAACTTAGTTTTAAATAATTTCGTAGAAAAAAAAATGTATAAATTATATAGTGTTTCATATTATCATATCATTTGCAATGGAATTTCCATCGATTTCACACCCTTTTTCAATGATCGTGAGTGGTCTTTCCAACTCAGGAAAAACATTTTTCGTGAAACGACTGCTCGATTCTAAATTAATTCGCCCCTTTCCTCCTAAAATTTTATGGTGTTATGGTGCATACCAAAGACTTTTTGATGAGATGTCAGGCGTTGAATTTCATGAAGGTTTACCTTCTGATATTGACACTATGAGTGATTGCCTTGTTGTTGTAGACGATTTAATGGGGCAAAGTTCAAATTTAAAACTTTCAGATTTATTTACGAAAGGAAGTCCTCATAAAAATCTTTCTATTATATTTATCGTGCAAAATTTATTTCATAAGGGTAAAGAGATGAGAAATATTTCCTTAAATTCTACGTATCTAGTATGCTTTAAAAATGTGAGAGATAAACAACAAATATCATGCTTAGCTCGACAAATGTACCCATCTCAGTCTACATTTCTTTTAGAAAGCTTTAAAGATGCAACGAAGAAACCTTTTGGTTATTTGTTTTTAGATCTTAAACCTGACAGAGAGGAACATTTACGTGTTCGTGCAGGAATATCCCCAAATAACATTCGGCTACAATTATAGGCATATAAAAAAGGAAGAAGCATTGCGAGCGTTTCAGTAGAACGAAACATGCCAGTTCGGCACCATCTCGAGCATTTGGAGCTTTTAGCAAAAAGCAAGGCAAAGAAACAATTTTTACAAAAATGTCCTAATTCTTTAATCAAAGCTGTGTGCGAGTGTGCTATTAATACCTTAAAAGGAAATGTTCCTTTGACGAAACGTCAGAAAGATAGACTTGTTCCATTTAAAAAGGTCGTGAGAAAATTAAGTGATAAATCTGTTCCGTTGTATAAAAAGAGAAAGTTGTTGATTCAAAAGGGAGAGGGATTTTTAAGTTTTTTGATTCCTACTGCATTGTCGGTTATATCTTCTCTCATTCATGGAGCACACTAAAAAATTTATCTTAGTTCCCGAAGAAAGGCTTCAAAATTTTGCAGTAGAGCATTTATCTGAATTAGATCGTCAAATGAAATCAATTTTACAGAATAATAAGATAAATGATTCAGAAAAAATTATTTTGTATCAGCAGATTCTTCAAAAATTTGTTAACTTTCGTCTTCCGCAAGAGGAGAGTAGACATAATGATAAAAAAGATTCTGAATTTTCTGAAAAACAAACGGAGACAGAAAATGAGGTGAAAGATATTCCAAATGCAGATTCTAAATTCATATCAGAGAATCACACAAAGGAAGAAACAGAAACGATTGAGAGAGAAATAGAAAGATCGGCACCGAAAAAATTTAAGCACCTGACTCCTAAACTTATCAATTTCTTTCGAGAGCATGAAAAAGAAATATTTTGGTCACCTCAAAAAGAACTTGTTATCAATGGTGAAATTATACGAAATACTAATGCTGTTGATCTAATCATGCATTTAATCAGAGATAGAAAAGAAAAACCTTACGGTCATGAATTGTTTTATGATGTTTTGAAAAGGAATAAATTTCCATTGACTTTTGTTAAAAATAAGTATTTAAAAAGAAGTGGATTGTATGCAAAACCTATCAGATGGATAGAATATTGAATGTGTATTTATTTGTCAATAAAATATATTATTTATCATATATTTGTGTCTTTCTTCTTTTTTTTTCCCACCCTTCTATTTTGCATTGATATCATAAATTTAAACTAAAGTTCTAATTCATAAATAAAATATATGATTAGATGTATACGTAAAATTCAAACAAGTAAATGAATAATAAAATAAAATAGAAATAAATGAATTAAATAAAAAGTTTTAAAAAGACAGAAAACATTTTAAAAACCAAATTTTCTTTATTCATCTTTTAAAAATCAAATTTACATTATATCTTTTTTTAAAATATTGAAACAGGCGAAAATCATTTTGCTTGCTATGAACTAGTTCATGTAAAATATAATCCATAGAGAAACCTTTACTTATTTTCAAAAGAAAATATACGCAGTAGTGACCACATACATTAGATGTTAAACTTTGAAGTGGTGTCTTGTTCCATCTCACAGTAAAAAATTGTTCACTATATCTTGAAATGTATCTGCCGTAAGCTGTGGGTGGTAATCCAAATGAGTCAAAGAATTCTAAAGTATTTTCGTCAGGAATATGCATACCCAACCAGTGAGATCCTTCTTGATCATGAGTATCAGTATTCACTATTAACATAGCCTTTTTTCTAACTGGAGGTAATTGATCTGATGAAAACACTCCAATAAAATATCTTGATGCATCTCTATCCTGAGATAGAATTCGGTGGATTTGTGAACCAAACATTAGTTTCCAAAATCGTAAAGAACGTTTCTTGTTTTATTGATCTCAATCATAGATTCAAACTCAGCAAAAACAATCAGTGAAACTGTTTGTTCGAGAGCTTTACTAAATTTCAGTTCAATTCTAAGATTACTGTGTCTTATCAAGTTAAAGTGTTCTCCGTCGCACAAGTCGGGAGATAAGTCAAATAGCAGTAGGGTATATCCTTGTGAAAATTCAGTTCTAGATATATATAACCCTTCAGAATTAAGAAATAAATTTTGATATGCTCTTATAAAATTTCCTTTCTCGAAGTCGAGTTCAAGAGGCTGGTGTGGCATCGGCTGTCCATCCACATAGACTCCAGCAAAATTCATGTCATAATGTTTAAACTCAAACGGTGATTTTTTAAGATTTCCATTGAATGCATCGTTGTCAGCGCAAGCTAAAACCAGTCTTTTTGGCATTTGTCCTGAGAAAACATTATCTTGAACAAAGGAATAACTTGATTGAGGTATCGAAAAAACTTTGCAAGTAACTCTATTAATGGGGTATTTGGCTGTAGCTTTTTCTAAAGCCTTTGCATGTCCGATAAGAACCCCGGGATTCAAACGGACTTTTCGGACAAAGAGTGAAACATGATCGAATATAATTTTATATCCCTCATTTCCTAAAAGACAAAATTCAGGTTTACTTCGAATTAATTTGATTTTTAAATCGACTAGGTTAAGTAAGAGTCTATCTTGGTTGAATATATCAACATGAAGCCGTCCAATCATATCAACAGTTGCACTGTTTTTAAATAGAGACGCTCTTTCGTTGAATCCTTCATTAGGAGTCGTACTAGCTTGGTCGAAAATGTTGAAACGACCAGCAGTATCCTTGTAATATAATTCAGAGGTAAGTTGAGAAGTTTTGCTATCTAAGCCATGGTTTAAAAGAGTTTCTATCATAGCACGATATGCATAAGTATTGTTGCTTGAGGAAATGTTCCTTCCATTCAAACTCACATCGACTTGAGAAAATAAGGAATGAAGAAATAGATTAACAGGTCCAACTTTGTCTTCTAAAGTTAGTATTTTTCCGTCGCTTTTCGAAATTTTGACTTTTACTTGCAATAGAGTCTGAGATAAATCGAGATATTCTTCACCACTTCCAGAGATTAGAAATTCAATAGGTCCACCATCCGACGTATTAGCTATTGGATGAAATTGAACCCAATGTCCTTTTTCAATAACTGTTTGAGTTGGTGGAAGCGTAAATAAATTGAGTTCTGATTTTGCACATTCGGGAGAATCCTTCAAGAGAAAAGCCATTCTAATTATGAATCAAAAATATCGTGTCCTCTCACTTTCTTTACTTTTGAGGAAATGAGTCGTTTCGAGAATCTTTTCTTTCTTTTATACTTTTTTCCTTTCCCGAGCATGTCATCAGCTCTCTGAATAGCTTGTTTTGCTAATTTTTTCCCTGTTTCTTTGGCTCTACGTTCAGCCGATTCCTGAAAGTTCTGTCCTTCCAATAAATCTGTCGCTATCTGAGTTCCAGTTCTTAAAACTTCCTTTCCTATCGACTTTGCTCCTTTCGATAGGAAAGGTAGGGCAGTACGGAACAATCTTCTGAACCATCCACCGATGCCATAGCCTTTTTGAAACGATTGACCATGATAATAGGATAGACCGTTCCCTGCCTGATTGGTGTAATAGTCTTCGTATTGTTTTATGCAACACTGATATGGAACAAACATCTTACGTTTAACAGTTATTACATATAAGTGATCATCTTCTTCACTTTACTTTTCTTTTTATACTAGCTGTCGCATTCGAAAGTGTAACACCACAATTACTCTTCCCCTTTCAAAGGGTATTAATTCACCAGAGTGAAGTCGAAGACTCATTTCAATTGTTTGAAAATGTTGTCGCAGGACGGGAATATAATGGGGTCTGGCAAAATGCGCATTAACAACTTCGCCGTCTTTACCCTCCACTTTGACTATTTTTAAAAGTGGAGCTTGAACATCACCGACAATCTGAGACTCCACCAAATCGCAATACACATATATGACGGGAAACGCTGCACTGGGGTCTGCAATAAATGGGCTCTCGACATTTCCACTCAATTCGCCTGGTTCGAAACCAAGAAGTTCCGATATACCTTTATGAAGAATAACTTTAGCTCCTCCTTTTGTCTTAATTCTCACTCTTTTGATTACTGGATGATAGATCATTTCAATTTTATTTTTGAAGTCCTCTAAATACATTCCATTGAGAATATCAGGTACGGTCTCATAACATCCAGACGGAATTCGTCTGGCGATGGATTTTCCATCACCCAAGTCAAAACCGAATAAATTGTTATTTGGTCTTATGTTATACCATGTATGTGGATAAATTAAATCAGCTAAACCAACTTCCCATCCCCCATCTATAGTTACTGGCGTAGGAAGCTGTGTAATAAAATGAGAAATTTTATTTTCAGGAAAAAAGAGTTTAGAGCTATCACTAACAAGTGTTAAGTAGAACGACATCTTCTCAACTAATTAAGTAAATCTAAACTTTCTGTTCTTATAGTAATTTCACGTCATAAACCCAGGTATTAAACTTTTCAGGATAGCCTCGAAACTTAACAAAATATTCTAATTGCCCTTTCCGTGTTCTCGTTTTCAAAATTTTTTCAACCTGATAAAACCCGGAATCGATCACTTTTTGAAGCTCCTGCTCATAAAATGTGCCTTCAATTTCTTCTCCATTTAAATCTTTTAATTTATAAACTACCGGATTTCTCAAGAGAACTCGGTTAATAATAAAAATTTCTATTGTCCAATTCTGCTCATATCCTTTTTCAAATAGAAGTTTTTCTTTGCTGATTCGAACTGTATCGCCCACTTTGAATTTAGGTTTAATTAATTTTATCTTTTGATCTGAATAAAGATTTTTCCAAGCTTGACCTTGATTTTCAAAACCAACTGAAGTAGGAGTCATTCGTATTGAGCGATGCCAAGTATTATTATAACTAAATATCAGTTTATCAATGACATTAATATATCGCTTCGTATTCTTCTCAGTAAAATATTTCCACATTTTTGTTTTAAGGGTTCTATTAAACCTTTCAACTATAGACGCTTTTGTGTTATTATTCGTAACAAAAAATTTTATCTTCATCCTTTTTAGATAGTTTTGGAAAATTTTGTTAAGAAATTCTTTACCTTTATCTGTTTGGAGTTTAAGTGGAGTCCGTTCTGAAAAAATCTTTTTAAATGCTGAAAGAATCGTTTTCGCAGCTTTATTTTTCAAAGGTATAGCCCAAGCATATTTGGAAAGAACGCAAATACAGGTTAACAAATAATCATAACCATCATTAAATTCTGATAAAGAGCGCATATCAACTAAATCTGCTTGAAATTGCTGATTCATTTTATTAACTAGAACTTTATTTTTCTTAAACTTCTTCCTAACAGCCTTATGTAAAGTATATGATTCCTTTTTAGAAAGCCAATTTTTTATCTCTTGCCTACGATAAGCACCATTAGTTGCTTTAAATAAAGCCTCTACCCCACCAAAACTGCCAGGATGTTCAGGATTTTCATAAGCTGTTTCTAGACTCATTTTAACATTAGGTTAGAGACTATGAAATTATGACATACTAACTGGATAAAGTCTGTTGTTGAAATAAAAGAAAAATATAAATTGATAGCATATATTTATCAAAAATGCAATACTTCAAAGGATTGAAACATTTTAAAAACATTTAAATAATTTTAAGCAAAATATTTAAAAAATGATAGCAAATAAATCAATGAAAGTAATATTTATAAAAAAAAATAACTTTTTATTAACGATAAGGCATGGGATCAGATGAGATATACATATCACTAGCATTTTCCACAAGTAAATTCATATTTAAATTATTCAAAAAAGATTCATTGGCATAATTTAGCATTTGTAGATTCTTTTCAGTGAAATCTTTCGCAATAAGTTCAATGTTCATAGTTGAAAGCGCCAAGTCTCCGTAAGTACTGTATTTTCTGTCGTGATTCATTGTGATACAGTCATGTCCTAATTGATTTGGCTGGTTCTCTAAGCAACCATCGCAAATCATTACTTCTTGCAGACAATTCTTCAAATGTTCTGATAGAATTTCAGTTAGTGATGTGGATAGCACCATGCAAGCGTCACTCGGATCCATTTTTAAATTTGAGTGTGGGGATCGCGAAGACACTTCTGAAAGGATTTTCTTTTTTAGAAGGTTTCCAAACAGTAATGATTTGCAGCTCTCACTAATTCTTTTACGGATGCATTGAAGTCGGTCCCATTCGACATCATTAAGTAGACACACAGATGGAAGGAATTGCCGTGAAAAGTCCTCTTTCGTTATATAACGCTGAAACGAGACATGGGGAGCATTTTCAATCCACTGGCTGGCAAGGAACAGCGAGTCACAGATGACGTTGACTTGTATTTTCTCAGATGGCAATGGGAGTCTATCGATATCTTTAGACAGGGACTCCCAAACGAAAGGAGAGAAGCTGACTCCGTTTTTGGTTGGGAAGATCCGGCCTTGGTCGTCAGTCCTAAATTTTCTGATGTGGACGTTCAAAGTACTTCCAAAATCACTCACCACGACATACTTGTCTCCACCAAGGTGATAGTGGTGTGGAGGGATGGAGTCGAGAGTGAAACTGTTGGTGGAAGGCGCAGACACTTTCTTAGCAGGAGGAGGAGGAATCGAAGCAGACGCATTAGAGGCTCGTTTCATTTTGAAGAGAGTAATTGCAGAGCTTTTCAAAAACATACACCCAGAACGGTATCAGAGCAGAATGAATTTACGAAAGAAAGTAGGAAATTTATACAAAACTCTAAAAGATTGATAAAAACGTTTTAATATATCATTGGTCTAATTTAATCGTTTTCGACTTTCATTGGTTGGAAGAAATCACGAATTATTTCATTAACAGAAAATGACGATCATGATGGAAAGCAAAATCAAATATTCTACAAGTTTGTGTGACGGAATTAATGATAATTTTTTTTTGATAAATTCAATCGATTAGTATTATCTAAATTAAGCAATGAGACAAACAGAAATGTACGATAAAATGCTTATGATAGGTTCTATGGAATTTTTGATTAAAATTATCTTTATTAAGCAATGGATTTAGTCAACTAGATACTGAATTAATCAATGGCGCAAACAAAAATGTACGATAAAAATTTTCTGACAAATTTTGTGGAATTTATGA
>JAOUZG010017157.1:4521581-4543387 GCA_026289955.1 Argiope argentata | reverse complement strand
TTCCATTTTTACTGCTGAAAGTTTAGCCATTGCTGAAGCATTGGAGGCTCTCGTTATTCCTGGAAAAGATTGTTTGATTCTTACAGATATCTTCTCTGCTCTCACATCGTTGAAGAACATTTCGCTTCAGTCGCCAAAAATTATCCAATGTATAGCATCCAAAGTTGAATCTTTAACCAAATTAAATCAAAAAATTTCCTTCCTGTAAGTACCTGGTCATTCGAATATAACCTGGAACGAGCTTGCAGATCGCTTAGCCAAAGAAGTTACAGAAAATACACCATGGATTGAATGGATCTCTCCTGAAGACATTATTTCAAGCCTCAAGATAGAGACATATCAGATCACAATCAATAATTATAGAAACAGTAAATATTTCATTTCTTTAGGTGACATTCCAAGCATTGAAGCGCTGTCTCCCTGGTCCAAAAATCGGAGGGAAGATGTTGTCTTGGCCAGACTAATCAGCAAAACAATTATAACACCAGGATTGTTAAATCGTTTTAACCTTCATAATGATCCTCTTTGTCATGAATGTAATAGCATAAATGATATTGAACACATAATTCTCTCGTGCAAAAAATATTCATATTATAGAGACAAATTGTGGACATTTCTCCAATTAGATAAACACGATATCTCCTTCTTAAATGTTCTGGGTAAAATAACTGCAAACAAGGCCAATCTTCAAGTTTCTCTTCAAGCGTTGAAGCATTTCAACATCTACTAAATTTTTTTACCACATTTAATTGCTCTGGCTCTTTGTACCTCTTCTTTCCATTGAAACTTCTGGAAATGCTCTAAATCTCATCGGCGGACTCACTGCAGCTTCATTCAACTGATTGAACAGACTTCATTAACTGTTAACTGACTGAAACCAATTTGTTTTTGTGCGTGCGCGCTCTCTTGTGTTTAATTTATATTTTGTTCTAAGTATTTGAAACCGGGGATAACAGCCATTGTTGCTATAAATCCCAATACCTTACTTCTTTCAAATTTACGCTACTGATAACTGACGAGTACGTTTTCGAAACTTGAATAAATCCTTTTTTGTATATTAATTAACTCTCAATATTTCATTTAGTCTCTAAGGAAAATTTTGAGCAGTCAACATTATGTAGAATAATTTTCAGTAAGAAAAACAATGATTGAAAAAAAAACTCCATTAAGACAATTATTCTAAAAAATTTCAGAAAGACAAGTATTTTCAATACCTTCAGAGGTATAAAAAATGTATTGATTAAATTATATGCTGACTGTAAATACTTCATTATTTACAGCTCTAAAATCCAATAGCAATTTCATTAACTTGAAATTAAAATACTATGTGTATTGTCAAAAATTTAATCTAAATAATTTTCGAAGAAAAAATTCAAAAAAAAATAACTTATTTCTCCCAAGAAAAGACTATTGAACTTGTACTAAGATAATGAGCTATAATAAGTAAGTATAAGCTTTCTTCAAAGTATCAATATTCAGTTATAAGAATTTGATAACTTGATTTGAATTTTTCTTAGCATTCAAATATTTTTTAATTCAAATGTTATTCTTTGTTTAATTTATAACAGATTATTATTAGTTAAAAGTAAGCAGAGTATATTTTGTGGAATTATTATTTGAAAAATTATACATCACTATTAGATCAAGATTATTCTAATGATGACAATGTTTTTATATTAAATTTCTACTGAGTATTCCAATGCTTTTATCGCCTACCTATTTTATGTAATTCAAAATGTCTAAAGCCAAATAAATCATTTAAAATTGCTCAATTTTCATTCTAAATAAATGGCTAGATATTATTAGATATAAGCACTTAAAACTTCCGTTAGATATACAGATAGAAAATTTAGAAGTCGTTGAACGGATCTAAACAGACCATTGTAACAAAATTTCTTATTCTTTATAACTATTATAATTTCTTCTCATTTATAACAGTTTTATTAAACTTATATTTAATCGTATGCTAAAAATATATTTTTTCTTTTTCTATTTTTTAGAATTTATCAATCTATATATTATACGATATTATTTTATAATTACATTTAACTAAATCCTCCATTACATTCAACTAATCAAAATTTAATTGAATTATTTTATTTACTGATAACTTATTTCTGAAGATATTAATGTGATTTGTCAAAAATCTACAAAAATATAAAATTTTAAAATTATCAGCACAGGAAAGTATTTAAAGATTGCATATTTCTATTTTAACAACCCAAACAAATGAAAAATAAAGGTGTATAAAAATAGCGCTCCCTCCCTTTCTCTTCTCAAGAGCTACCAATAAAAAGAATTCTTTATCATTTTAATAATGATTCCCCTTTCACCCATTTTGTTTAGAAAATCATGTAATTTTCTGAAACTAATTATTCTATTTCAATGCAGTTGTGTGTTGAAGGAAGAACCTTTGAGATCAAGTACTCTGTTAACCGTCAGTTCAATTCGACCGGCAAAATAATTGGCTTGAAATTAAGTATCGTGGTAGAAACTGTTATAAATGGTCTTTGCAAGAACATTATAAATTTGTATATACCTCATTTTTTCCATTTTCTTTTCAAGCCTTAAATGCGCTCAGTGATCTTGGATCACATTGCATATGCCGGAAAAGTTCATGAGTGAAACCATTCAGTTAGAGTCCTTTATACAGACATTCCAAATGTATCATTTTATGGGAACTTGGCCTGCTAGGTGAATATAAAAAATATTGTGAAATAAAATTTTTTTTTCATTTTTTACAATAACAATGCATTCAGCACTAAAAAGGCTTATACAAAAATCATAGATCATAAATGTACGGTTAAACTGAATGAAATGTCGCATATTTAATGAGACATCATAAGCTATCGTTCTAATCAAGTTTGAAATTATTTTTAAAGTGGTGGTAATGACTTGCTCCTCCATCACCACCATCTTGAAGTGTGTGAGCTTTTTTTTACAGAATCAAGACTTAATTAAGTTAATGGATTAAATGATAATTAACTTCGATAAATAATTAAATTGTTTATAATAAATGTGTAATGTAAAATAATGAAGTGTGTTGAATATACAGGTTTATAAAATTTGGTGGCTGAATTTCAAGAAGTAATGAAAAAAAAGTATTGTAAAATCTCCTCTTAACATGATCAAGCCAAATAAAAGTAATATCTCCGCTATTTTGACCTTGAATAAGAAATAATCGCGGCTGGCTATGTGAAACACAAAGTCGCTGTTAAATTCTCACGGTTTCTTATCTTTCGTATGCCATAGCTATCTTAAGTAAAAAGTTTTAATTTGTGTTGGAACTTCGCCATGAAGAAAACATTAATAATAATATCCATTATTGTGGGGGCGTCATGGGCAAGAAAAGGTGATTTTTTGATTGATTCATTGAAATTATGGTGTGATAATATATATTACTTTATAACTCTCTTCGTAAGATAATTTGATTGACAAGAGATAGAATATTTTTATTATATTTTGAGTGAATTAGTATATATTTTCACTAGTTTCATTCTTCAGTTTTTCTAAAATAAAAATTTAAAAAAAATTATTCAAATAGAACTTAGGAAACTTTTGAATAGAAATTGAATTGTTATGACGTTTGAACATTTTTCTTTTATAAATAAATACTTGAATTTCATCTAAAATTTTCTATTGATAGATTCACGTCCAATAAAGCACAGATTTATGCAAAATTTGTGAAATGGGATACCTGCTGTATCTTTAGAAAGCGGGTAAATTAAACATAAACAATGAAGGTTGCTTTGTAAAAAAAATTGTTAATCATTTTAAATTAATTATTTTATCAAATCTTATTCTGAAAACATCCGCGAATGCAAGAAAATCTTGAAAAATTTAGCACTTATTTTTTTCGTTGCGGTTTTTGGAAGAACTGTGCTCATTAAAACATTTTTGGACTTAGTATTAAATGTGCAACAATAAATGTAATTGTAATTCTTTTAATGATTTATATTTTCCAAAAAAGAATTTTATGCAATTGTCAGTTATTTATTTCGAAACAATCTGAATTCTTTCATTTAAAACAAAACTTTTAATACCTATCGTGTATATTTTCTTTTTCAAGCATTGTAATATCGTTTGAAAATAAAACTAATTGAGGAAAACTAAAAGAGGAAATAGTAAGAAACTGAAAAAAAAATTCTTTTCAAATATCTTTTTTGTGTATGTGTGTGAACTATGGAATCTATATTAATAAAAATGGAACTCGAAATGCGTTGCTAAGCGCAAAACTAGAGAACGGCTCGACCGATTCGGCTAATTTTTATTTTAATATTTTCGTTAAGACACGAGGATGGTTCTTATGGAGAGAAAAAATGAAAAAACTGCGAGGAAAATAATTAAAACGACACTTTTCTTTCTTTCCCGCCAAAAATCTTCATTTCCTTCCCACACACCAACTGAGTGAGATAGCAGCAAGTAATAAATTACGATTTGTTTAGAAAGAAATAGGCGAAGTCAGTTGGTTTTCATTCATAGATAACGGGATGTTTAAAAAAGAAAGAAAATAGTTGCTTTTATTATTAGTCGGTATGAATATTTAATCTATGCCTGCTCAAAATAAAGTCTGGGCAGGGAAGAAAAAAAAAGAACAACAAAAGGAAAAGAGGGTTTGTAGAAAGAAGTGAAGAAAAAAAGGATATATAAAAAAAAAGAAGGGCGTGTGTGTGTCACCATTATTTTCTCTGAGCGCGGCATTTTCCAAGCTTTTGCATCTCTTGAAAACCAATTGTGTCTTTATTTGTTTAGTATCTTTACATTTATGAAAATTTGAATCTCATTATTCTATAAAAACATAATTTTAGACCTTTCCCACCACCATTTAAGTAAAATATCAATTCCGGGACAATCATTGCTCGGATAGAAAGAGAAAGATGAGTAGTACAGTAAACAGACCATCTGAAGAAAAAAATAATAAATAATACTATAAATGAATTATACGATTATCAAAATTTGTTTGGTTTAAAAATATTTTGGTGAAAAACCAGTTATGAGAAACAGCTACATAAAATATTAGCGAGCAAACTTGAGCGAGCATTAATACTGGCGAACCGACTGGTCGCCAAAGGCGGCTAGTTTTTGATAAATATCATCCTATAAGCAAACAAGAATTCTTACAAAAAATAAATTTTGATTTTTTTTTCAGAATGATTATTTTATAACTGCTGTCAAAGATAAATATTAACGGGATTTTCTTTCACAAAATGCAGTTTAACTTGCTGCTTTTCATGTTTGTAAGGAAATTATGCAGTAAATTTTTATTCAATTCCTGAGTTTTGAAACTTTATACATTTATATTTTCGACATAATATTACGTTATGTTAATATTTTCAAAATATAATTTATATATTTATCAATTAATTAGATAAACTATTTATTTCATAATTGTGATGCCACCCGGAAGAGAATTTATCAAATAAATTAATTCAATGAATTAATTATAAATATTAAACAAATACTTAAAATAATTATTAAAATAAGTGGTGAGAAATAATAAAGCGAAACTAAGAATTAAAAATGTTGAATTAAATTTGTGAAATAAAAAAGTACTAATTGAATTAAAATCGTAAAATACGAGTTATTGATTAAAGACTAAAAAGAAGAAAGTAACTGAATATAAATACCTACTCTCTGGTTCGCCATGAAAAGTGTGTTTTTATCTGTTGCTTTGAGTCATTGAAAGCGCATCGAGTCCATTAAGGTTCAAAAGAATAAAATCATCAGTAAATCCAAATAGTAAATATTTATACTGGTACTTAATTTTAATATGATTTTTTTACACGTAACTGGCAGACTTAAATGAAAAAGAGAATTTCCTTCTATATTTGAAATAGAAAAATATGGAGCATATATTTTTTTTCTAAAAGAAAAATTGTTTTTCAAAATTTTAGTACGAAAAAGAGATTTCTTGATGAATCCCAGATTGTTCGAAGGAGATATGCTGAATAAGAGAACTTTAAATGTAAGATATTTTTACTATTTTTAATTCGATTTTTAAAATCATCATTTATTCTTCTGATTATAGAAAATCGAAGAATGCTATTTGTAACAATTTAATCAGAGAGGAAACGAAATGTAATTTGTAACGTCTCCGTTAATTCCATACGTTATTTCTGTTATCAATCTCTCTTTCTTTTCGACTAATACAAAGCTTACAGCCCAGAGATTTGGCAGATTTTATTCCTTTCTTCTGACATAATATGCTCAGGTTTTTATAAACATCACTTAAGTTTAGGGTTGAATTTTTAAAAAATTAAGCGCTTCCAAAAGTCATGATTATACTCTATCGACCATCTCATCGGCTTTATCAGGACAATCAATATAAGCCCGCAATTTAAGACCGCACAAAGATCACCGAAAGCATTATACAAAACATTGTAAAAGTAGACAGCAAAAATTTCCTTAAGTTGAGATTCAGCTCAAGAATTTTTAAATCTATTCAGCTGGCCAAAGCAATAAATCAAAACAGAATAAAAATATTATTATTATGTTGTTTTAAAATTTAAATGCTTAAAAAATTAAATAATTGTTCGAGAATGGTCATCAATGTCTTCATGAATAATTTTACTATCGTTGTTCCATTAATTAACTTAAAGCGAAATAATTGTTGTCAAACTATGAATTGATTTTATTTCATCTTTCTTAATCATGCGTTCTCAAATAACCCCTGAAATTTGTCATTTCAATGACTCTCGAAGAAAAAAAATTTAAATTCGGAATATGCTTATCAAATGCTCTATTTACTCACAGTCATCTCTGATCTTAATCTTCAAAAATTAACTTTCTTTGCAAATCGTTACTCATAATATAATGCAAGAATACAATTCTAAAGCGACCACTTAAAGAATACTTTTAAAAATATTATAACTTATCATTTCGTTCTTTTCGTCATGGCAATGTCTGTTTTCTCCTCAATTTTTATTACGGTACGATCTTTAAAAACGATAAATAGTTTCAAGAGCTACGGGATGGACTCGATGCGCTTGCAATGACTTCAACAGATAAAACTTCTTCCACTTGTCGCATAAAAATAGAAATAAGAAAAGAATGAGGCCTTCATTTTATAAATTATCTATGTTTTTATTTAAATCTATGCATTTTATGCCTGTGAAGGTGAATTTTGGAAATCGATCCATTCGACCCTTTAAATTATATTCTCACATTTGGAAAATCTCTGAATTCTGTAGACGACATAATATTTTAATATCTTCAAACTCAATAGTCTGTTAATCAAATAATTTATTAAATAATTAATAGACAAAATACTTCCAGCCAGTTATAACACCGTATAAGAAATTTAATAAACGAGTTTCCCGAAATTTATAATAATTTGTGTAAAGTAAAAACCGAAAAATAAAAAATAACATTGAAAATACTTTTTTTGGGGGGGGGGGGGTCAGTAATAAAAGAATATATAGGGGTTTGAAAAAATCGTTTTCCTTTTTTTAAATAATAGTAATAAATAAGATTCAATTTTATTTACCTTACCTTTACATTTTAATTAAATCTAAAAGTTTTTCTTGTAAATTGAGGAAAGTGTTTCCCCGCATGTCTGCATGATCACATCTGACTGAATTTATTTAAACATAGAAGGGAATGCAAGAAAAAGGTTAAAAATTAATTTCGTTTAAATTGAGTGTTAAAATAAATAAAAAAAACATAAATACGTGCGATAAATGTGAATAACATTATTAACTAAGTATTAAACTTTTCGAAATCGATCAAAAAGTGGATATAAAAGCGCCTCATATCTCAGTGACGATTCAAAAAACTGCGGCACCCGCGAGCGATCAATGGTTACAATAAATTTAGCAAGTTAATTGCAGTCAACAATGACTAATAATGAACTTAACGTTTTTTCCGCATGACCGACGTTAAATTTTCCGTACAGAATAAGATAGTCACAGATAACTAACAGTATAAAATAAGATATAAAATGAAAACATTTTCCTATTAAGAAATTAATAAATACACCTAAATTTTCTGTATCAAATTCTTTTAATGGATTTCATTAAAACACGGTAAACACCTCCTATATAAGATGAATCGAAATGTCAAATACAGGGAATGTAAAGGTACAGTAATATTGGCATAGAGCTTAATATCTTGTTAAATGTGAAAAATAAACGAAATTATTTTGCAGGACCGAAGTGCTGTACCCCTGGACAGTCAAAGATGGCCAGGAGCGGAAATACCATACGTCATCGATAAGCTCTTCAGTAAGTGCATATCAAAGATTGATTTTTTTTAGAAAAAGTATATTGTTCTTTTGAATATGAATTGCAAATAGAGTCAATTAATACGAAGTTACAGACACATGGTAAATGCAAGGTCATACTAGGTCATTTAATGCGTTGACTAACAATGCGTTGCTAATCATTGCGTGACTAACAATGAGTTATCTGGTTAATTGTTACTAAAAGGGTGCAAGAAATTAATGCAATATAAAACATAAATTAAACTGCATTTCAGTGTCATGCTCAGCCACTGATTACATCAGTAAAATAAAGGTATTATGGATGATTAGAAATATTATTTGTCCGTTAGCATCAATATTTGATCAAAATATTCAAGGTATAACAGGATATTCATGCTATTTAAAAAAGCAATCCATGTGAAATTAGAAACGTGTTAACTATGCATAGTGAATAGCACACCGTATGGTACAAGGGAGATCACAGAATAAAATGTCTACATTTCGTATTGAATTTGGCTCCATGGTAGGTGGGGAATATTGTGAGTCCGACTAATTGAGGTTATATGCAGGAGTTTCTTCAACCGGCTCAAGAATCACCCTACCCAAGTCATTAGCTGTTCGATATTCTTCTTCACATTGAGGGAGGCCTGCTTGTTCATATGCAACTACAAAATGATTACGACACTCAAACCAGCCAAATTTGAAAAATTCTAGGCAAAAAACCTTGGGCCAAAGCCTTTTGCTGGAAGCTCACAAACCCTTCTCTAAGCAGCTTCTGTAGTCAAACACAAAAGGTTCTTTATCTTTATTCCCTTTTTACTTTCTCATATGCGAATATAGAGAAAATATTGGAATCGTCAAAAAATTTGAGCCGGGGGCTTTGACGAATTTCCCTGTTTTATACTTTTTTTGAGTTGGAAAAACACATTTTTGGCATTATGTCGGTATGTGGCGAAGATGACTCTAAAACTATTCGATTTAGACCAAAGGAATTTAATATACGGTTTTTATGTCAAATCAAATTTTGAGCAAATTCCTTTCAAAGAAGGTATGTCTGTTCAAAGAAAAATTAACACTAGAGTTTCAAATATTAACTACAAAATGAAGTGAGACAATTAGATAAATTTTGGTACATATATTTAATATCTACCATGTTTACGCCTATAAAAGTTTGAGCAAAATCTAATTAATGATCTAACGTCTGCCTGCCTTTTCGAAACAATGCGAGTACGCTATTTCAAAAGTGCTGTGACTTAATTTATTGGATGATATATATGGTTTTTCTGACTACTTTTGTATTTTTGCATCAAGTTTAGTTTCAATCGGTAGGGAAAAATGCATCCAAAAGACAAATTAAATTTTCGAATACTATTAGCAGCATAGCAGGCATTAATCACCAAAGATCACATGACATATTCAATAAAAATGCTACCATCAACGGTTAATATTTCATATTTATTGTGAGCCAATCCCATACAAGGCTGTTTCCATTTCGGAAGGATTCCATTTTTTTTTTTTTTTTTTTTGCGAGAGATAGGGCATTATACCTTTATTAAAAAATATGCATGGAAGTTTTAAGGACCCCTCCCCACACACACTTATATATGTATATTATCCTGTAAATTAAGCTATTGTTTCGCTTGAACACTTGTCATAAGTATAGAAAAGTTATCAAAGTCATTAAATTGCCCTTTTAATATCTCAGCAAAGTGTGTTGATAGAAGCTTGGAACTTTATGTCCTTATAGATGTGTTTAAGAAAAGCCTTTTAGTCATTGGCACTTTTTTGCCAAGGAACTTTCTAAAAATATTATTTTTATTTTTATCCCCCTTTTTAACTTTTTTACTATACCCCTTTACAGAAGTCAAAGTATCTCCATACGTTTAGGTACTTTATCTGATAAAACTTTGCATTTGGAGATATGTGTCTAATTGTAATAGTTAGGGAATAAAACCGTGTTCGTCTTTTCTGGGACATTCAGCAAACAAACATAGCTTTTATAATTAAAGTTTCAATTCTATATATATTAAAAATCTTACTATCCTGGTTTGCTAAAATATATTGAAATACTTTAAATAGACCGGTTATCTTTGTATCAGAAATCTGGAACGTAAAAAAACCAGCTTTGTTAACATTTAAATAATAATGTAATAGTAGATAAGTAGCTATTCTTAGAAAAAAAATAATTCCGTTTTTTCCCCAGCTTTAAGAGCTATATACATTCCGGTCAAAAGTTTAGATAGTAGCTGATGTTCTGTTAAAATATCTGTTAAATGGGATTTTTGTAGAAAAAAAAATGTAAGTAAATTCATTAACGAAACTGTTGAAGAGCCTATAGCCTACAGATTGGCAGAACTATTTCATAACATTGGAAGGAGCATAACCACTAAAAGCAGTATTGCTAAAATAATCCAGAACTTCTCAAAATAATAAACTTAACCTCTTTGGCACATACAAAACACTTTCAAACATGAAAAACGACAATTAGGTTAACTTTTCAGACACTTTAGGATATAACGGACATACCAAAGAAGGGAATAGGATGAAAATATATAATTAAATGACAAATCAAATTATAAAAGCTTGTTTAGAAAACTAATCTTCAAAAAAAATGTAGTTTTTCGTAATTCAAAAGGAGCAAACAGAATTACTACTCATAGCCGTTCTATGAAAAACATTACTTTAAAATATTTTTGGAATAATTTTCAAAATACATTCCTTTTGTCATTCCCATAAAACTTCTAAATGGTTAAAAAAGAAACGATAAATTGGCTCTCAATAGACTATGAGGTCAGAAAATCGTAAAAAAGAGAAAATTGTATTCATTTTTCTACGATGGAGAATTAAATATTACATTTCTCTTGTTTTTATCACTTTTTATCATTTTTCAATAGTCAAAATCTAATTAGTTTCCTTTTGAAATTCATACTTCGTCGAATCTTTGGTAGATAGCAACAACTATTTATTGGAAAGGTATATTCAAACGAGTTTTACTTAGAAAGGGCTAATTACTCTTCCTGCACCTTTGAACCTTCAACCTATTTCAGTAACATTTTACATAGATATTTACATACACTAGTAACAAAAATATAAATTTAAATTTACTAAATTCTGAACGTGTAAATCAATAAAAAATATTAATTCAACTAATTAAGAAGTTGAAAAATATTTAAAACAAATAATAGAGTGATTATAAAGTTAGTTATTAGTGCTAAAAATGTAGCACAATTTTTTAAAGCATCATTACTGACAAGCCGAAATTTACATTATATATATGTGTGATTATCTTAAGAGGTCCAAAAAGCACTCTGCACCACCCCCCAACACCATCCTGGAAACAAAACCTGTTTAATTCCTCCAATCAAAAATTATTAACTGCACTTGATGATCTTTCTAAAAATTTCAAGAATGTGTTCGTTAAAATCATGCTAAAATTTTATTTTATATTAAAAATTGTCTAAAACAGCCTTAATATCATTCGAATCAAATTTTTATAGATAGCATTTTGTATTCCTTAAGTAAATAATCTGTCGTATTTCAAACTAATGTTTCTTTTATAAATAAAACGAAAACAACAGAACTCAAAATATTCTTTACAGCTCCAACAATGACGGACGCTTTGAGAGTCGCCATGGAACATATTTCTTCCAAAACCTGCATCAAGTTTGTGCCACGAACGAATGAAAGAGATTACATAAAAGTTTTCTTTGGAGATGGGTAAAGTGAATTCTTCAAAATATAGCCTTCTTTTATAAATCCAAAATGTTAAATGGTGTAAATAAAATTTTGTGTACCGATGTAGAGAACAAAAGCAAATCTAAATTCTGCGAGCTGCATCTACCAGATGCCGGGTGCAGTTGGTAATAATTCAGTCTTCAACTACTAAATTAGAGCATGTTCATTCAGAATAACCACTGAGCATACACTTGCTATATCCTCAGTCTATTTACAAGTACATAATAATGTCACGCAGCAACTTCACAATTACAGTTATATAAACGTGTAGGTATGCAGCGCCATTCATTTACAGAGAGCATTTTTCTTCACAACATACTCCCCTCCTTTGAGACTTGGGGAGTCTCAAACCTTTGACAACTGTAATTTAAGACTCTTTTTTTCTTTAACTAATCTTCCTGAAGAAGTGAACTTTTTGACAGTAATATCAGAGTATTCAAGACATTTTGATGTTTAGTAAATCGCTTACATTTCCAAATGGAAGACACGTTCTACCGGGCCATCACTGTTACATGTTGAGTTTTAAGTCGAACAGTATGCATCTACCCATCTCGACCAGGAATTAATTCTATAATTTTTGCTATAGGCCAAAACAAACCCTTTTTATTGCCGTTCCCAATTAATACCATTTCCCCAACTCGAGGATCTCGGACCTGATTATCATTCTGTTTTTGTATTAACTCATCTAGATATTCTTTTCTGAAGCGTTGCCTTAAATCTCTCAAAAGTTCAGTTCTATATTTCATTCTTTTTCTTAAGCCTGGTAAATTTAATTCATCAATATGTAACAACAATTCTCTATTAAAAACATTGCAGGAATAAAAGGGATCAAGGTTTTCTTTCATTCTAACCATTCTGTTCAGCTTAGCAAGCAAATGGATTTGCTATGCCAACTGAAACAATTAGCTCTTGAAAGAATCCTTAACGTCTCCAAGGGCGCTGTTCAGATGTACACGGATGGCAGTAAACTTGGTAATGACAGTTCTGGTAGTGGCATTTACTTTCCTTTTCAGGATTTAGAAATCAAAATTAAATTCAGATTTCTGCTCGATATTTCGAAGCGAGCTTATAGCAATTCTAGAAGGCCTGAGTTCCAGCATGCTGCTGCCGCAGTTTAAAAATTTCTGGATCTTTACTTGGCCGATTGGCATTATGTGAAGGACAGTACTAGTGCAAAGATACTGAAGAACCTGAAACACCTTTTCCTTTCTCATCGGATCCCCTTTCTGCGGATTCCGTCTCATGTCGACGTTGCTGGAAATGAAATTATTGACAGTTTGGCTAGAGCTGGTGCTGGGCAGGATCACTACGCCTGCCACTTCTCTTACTTACATGGGTTTTTTTTCTAAACTCAAGACTACGAATAAGGCCATTTGCATGGTTTCGCCGGTGAACCCGAAGTATGGAATCAGAAAAAGATCCCTGGTGGCTCCCTGATTCGGGACAGTAGTAGAAGCTATCAAACTGCTCTTACTCGTTTCCTTAGTGTTAATATATTATCAATGACTTTTGTCGGAGCTGCTAAGCAGTTCGAACTCTGCACTAAATTTTCTTCTGCACAGGTCTCTCCTGGTCACATTTTATCTTGTATGGGGCTTACCAGACAGGACTTAGCTCAAGATCCCTTTTTGCTACTGGATTTTCTTAGCATGAATGAGTTCATGATCCTGATCCAGCTCTGCTGGTCACGGGGATGAGACACAACAACATAATGACGCCACGCAGCTACGTCACAGTTACAGTTATACAAACGTGGTGACACGCAGAGCCTCTCATTTTCAAAAGCATTTTTCTTCAGAACATCTGACAAAATTTTAAAACGCTTTTTACGGGATGCTTATTTAAAATTTCTTACAAAATTTTAAAATCTAACGATTTAATTTTACACACAGCAATAGGATTTCTCAAAAATGATAAGTGGATCAGATGCTTGTCGTAAGAAATAATTTTTTTACGAATTCAATAGTTTAGTTTCTAACTAAACTGCTATTATGATAAAGATATAAATGCATGTATGTGGTGGTGCTGAAATGGCAGTTCCTGGGATCTACATCAACCAAATATGCTACTAATATACATTGGAAGTGGAACTGTGGATCTTGGGGGAGATTTTTTAAAAACTTTAAATATAATTGTACTTAACTTTAAAAAAATGAGTAAACTTTTGGCGTTTCTTCATGATAATTTCCGAAAAAAAATGTAAAACTCAGAACATTAGATTTTCAATTATATTAATGTTTAATGAATTATAAAATATTTCGTGCGTATTTTTCAACACAATATAAAGGGTGTCCATTATAAAACAACTCTACTTTAAAGTTGTCTACAGGTGAAACTATTGTTCAGATAGTTATGAAATTTTGTATAGGACATAATGAAGGAACGGGAATTCTTTTGAGATAATAAAAAGAACTCGTACGAAAACTTGTTCCCAAACTATTGGGTTCTTCGAAAAGTCATTTCGTTTTTTTTTGGTGAAAATGAAAGACGATCCTCGTATAATGAATAATTATTTTATTAAATTATATATCACCCATTCTGATCCAAAACCTTTTGCCATCTTTCTGGTAGAGGCATGATTCCACGCTCATAAAATTTTTGGTATTTGCTGGCAAAAAACTAATCCAAGGTGATTTTTGACGTCTTCATTTGAGACTAAGGTTTTACCGTCCAAAAAATTTTGCATTGACCGGAACAAATAATAACCAGATCTGGATAATATGGTGGAGTGGATCATTTTTGTGACATTTGAGGAGCGAATCACAGACTTCAATGCGACAACACAAATTTCTCTCCGTGAGGACATGGAGAATTCAAATATCGAGCTTCGAGGTTAAACCCAGGTCTTTCAGGTGGTCATAAACAGTTGAATTCAATAAATTTAAACTCTCACCGATCTCACTTGTTGTTGTTCGCCGGTTTGCATCAACTATTACCTTTATCGTGTCTTTATCAGCTTCAACCGGCCATCCGGAACGTGGTGCATCTTCGACATCAAAATTGCCAGATCGAAATTTTGTAAACCAGTTCTGACACTGTCGTATTGTCAACGCATCTTCTCCATACACATCGGTTAATTTCTTTCTGGCTTGAACAGCATTTTTACCTTTCCTACAGGAAAAAAGTGAAATATGACGAAATTGCTGCTTATTGCTTTCCCTATTTAAAAGGGCATCTACCAAACACTACTGCGTCAAATCAATTGAACGTGTTCACAAACAAGTATTGCTATATCACCTCTCAAAACATACAATGATTATACGTCTTAAGTGTGAAGTTGGAATAAAAAAATACAATTAAATCCTTTGTCGAGAAAAAACGAAATTACTTTTCGAACGACCCAATAATTTGTGAACAAGAGATTTGAATGAAGATAGAAAATGAATAAAAAATACAAATTTTTATCGAAGTCATGCAGCATCGGTTATAAAACCTAAAAAATTTTGCTGAGTCTTCGATATCTCACTATTGCTAATCGGAATGCCCTTTTTGCTAACAGATCAAGCTTTATTAGTTAAACCTTTTTTTTCTTACCAAAACAATGATTCTACAAAGGTTGAGTTACAGAAACATCGGACTTTGAAAGGGATACGAAAAGATCTATTGACTATTAAAAATATTCGATTAATAATAGCTAAATTTGAAGAAACAGGTTCGTTTAAGGTTCATTCTGGAAGAGGAAGAAAATCTGTTTCTGCAAAAACAATTGAGAAAGTCGCGATTCAAGTGGATGAGGTTCAGTGTCCGACATATGTCAGATGCATTGGATATACCTCATTCAACTGCCCAGAAGATCATGTGGAGTATCATCCAGTATTATACGTACAAGCTTTGACTTGTGCAGAGGTTGCTTCCAAATGATTTTGACATTCGACATCGGTTCCCACTTCAGTTTCTTGCTCGCTTTGAGGTTGATTCAGAATGGCCGTGGAATATTCTCTGAACAGACGAAGCTCATTTTTATTTGGACGGTTCAGTGAATACTCACAACTGCCGAATTTGGGCTCGAGAAAATACACACTCAATCTTACAAGTGCCTTTGCGGTCACCAAAAGTAACGGTGCGGTGTGGGTTTCTTGCATCATTTATTCTCGGCCCATATTTCTTCGAGGAATTATGGGTGAGAGGTTCGGTAACATGATCGATCAACGGACAGTGATATTTATCAATAATTAAGGATAAAATTGTACCGAATTGGCAAGCACGACAATGCCTACCGAGTACAATTCCCATGCAAGAGGGAGCGCCTCCACACATTAGCCGTTGTGTAAAGGACGTTCTCTATAATCATTTTGCAAAAAGTGTCATCAGCCCTTACTTTCTTTATTTGTGGCCTCCCCGGTCTCTGGACCTAAATCCGGGTGACTCTTTGATTTGGAGTCATTTAAAACATCTGGTAAGTCGTGATAATCCAAAAAATTTAACCTGATTTAAAAATCTGCATCTCACAGCATGTTCTAACTATTTTCCTGAACATATTACGGTCAGTTGTGAAACATTCTATCTTACAATTCCAGATGGTAGTGGAAAATGATGAACGTCATGTTGAACATGTTTTGTTGTAATTAAATTTGTCAAAAATAAGCTAAATGTGTAATTCATTTAAAAAACATGATGGTGCCCCGGGGAAAAATTTTGGACTATTTTTTTTACTCAAATTCCCACCCCTTTATTATATCCTATACAAAATTTGATAACTTTCTGAACAATAGCTTCGCATTTAGAAAACTTTAAAGTAGGGGCGTTCAACTATGGACACCCTGTCATTCATTGTTGAAGCGAGTTTTTATTCATTTCTATTGATGATGATAAAGGTGTTGTTGTTTCTTATACCAGATAGTGTAGCTAAGCTACACCATCTCCATAAAACCAAAAATATCTTGGAAGTCCAAAAACAAATTAGGGTCCTTTAAAATCTCGCTAGTAGTAAAATCCAAGCATTTCAGGATATAGCTAGGGGAAGCCTGTTCAGTCATGCACCAGTGACACTCGGAAAAGATTTCCCGACCCTTTTGGAAGGTAAGAGTTCTAATGTGACCACTTAAGAAGAGAGAGAGCACCGTCTGCTGCTTAATAGCCATATTTAGTCTGTGGCACCAACGTGGTTTAACACCGAAGTACCAAGGGTGCAAATGTGGTATTCTCCAAAGAGCATTATTTTCAATTTTTTTAATAGAAGATATTTCCGAAAAAGTTAAAAATTGGATGTATGCGAAGTAGCAGCTGAGGCAGACTTAACCAAATTATAGACAATTTCATTCCCAGTCATTCCCGTGCTGCATAGAGGCAGGCTGTTTGTTAAAATCCATAAGTCATTGAAGACAAGTTCAGCAGCCTCTTCGATAAAATTTAATACTTCATAGATAGAAAAGAGCTCAGACCGAAACACAGAGCAGTTCTCAGGATTTTTAATCTTAATCTCCATTACATTGGATGTTGACGATATAAATGCTACTATCAGAAAGACAACCGACGCCCCTGCTACCATCAGTACACTTCAAAGCCGACTGTGGAATATCATCAATCAATTCCAAAGCCAGCTGATATGTCAGCTCCGGGGAATCTGTCTTTTTACATACTTTGGTTAGGAGCCCAGTCTAGAAGTGAACACGATCAAAGTCAATCTTGAAATAGGGGGCGTGCCTTAAGGAATGAGGCTCCACACAACCAGAAGTCAGCTGCATCTCATTTTCTGTGTTTCTTGATCCGTCTGTGATTGTGGCAAGAGTGAAGATAAGCAGAAGTTCTGTGTTGATTATTGTAGCTAAATAACTTGTTGAAATAATTTGAAAGGCAATAGCCTCTTCTCAAAGAAAGGGGTGGTAAGCCACTCTCGAAAAGAACAGTATCCTTGAGGCAGCTGTTAAGAAGACCGATGATTATTCTTGTGTTGCTAAGTTGCACACGTTCAAGTTTGTCAAGATTAGCTTCAGATGCACAAAAATATATTGAGAAACCCCCCCCCCAGTCTCATCCTGAAATATATTTAAGAATGTTAAGCCTTTTTTTGCATTTTGCTACCTGGGCTTCGATTTGACTGTTGCTCAGAAACTCCTAGTCTAATATGTAAACAAGATATTTGGGATTTTTAGAGTAATTTAGCTGAATACCATTCATAAAGACTGCTGGTTGATATTTATACAAATGTCTGTTAATGGTTAAGAAGGTAAGTAAAAACTTCGAGGTATTGAAAATCTAGTTGATCTTGTGGGACTCGGCAAAAGTAGAAACCCTTGAAAGAGAATGATTAAGATTGGATTCAATTTTACTCAGTCTGAGTCAGAGATCCATAGAACAACATCAGTCTATGGGGTCAGACAAAATATTTTTACATTTTACTATTATTGATATTGCAGCAGAAAGTCAGAAATCCAAGGCAGAGTTCTTCCCCCGATGCCAAAAGAGTCAAAAAGTTTAGCTATTAACCTTTGCCTCCAAACTCTATCAAAAGCTTTGGACATGTACAAAAGAACAGCAGTGGTGTGATTAGTTGATCTTAAGTTCTGGGAGTCCCTGACACTCTGGCACAAAAACAGAATCTGATAGATAGTGCTATAGCCCTGTCTTAAACCATATTGCTCCCTAGGGAGCAGGTCGTTAGAGAATAAGTGGTATTCCAGTCTAGCCAGGATAATTCTCTCCAAGAGCTTACATATGAAAGAAGTTAGTGAAATGGGCCTGTAGCTTTCCATGGAGCTATCATTCTTTCCAGGTTTTTCAATAAGAATAACAATAGTCCTCTTCAATTCCTGAGGAAGTCGTCCAAGATGACAAGAGAGTTAAAGAGTGCAAGTAATCTTTTCTTGTCCTGAATGCCGAGATGATGAATCATTTGACCATGAATATTATCAGAACCTGGAGATTTACTACTGTCCATGGCATCCAGAGCGACACGCAATTCATACATTGTTAGATTATCACAAAAAATGGGATTACGCGAAGAGGAAGAAGAGCGGCAATTGTGGACAACTTTTCTGCCAGTATTTTTAATCTTCACATCTTCCACACTAAAGGACAAGTTACTGACTCTGTGATAATATTTTCCGAAGATGTTAGCAGCCGATTTGTTATCCCGGAGAAGTTGACGATTAGTGTCAAGGATGATATTGCTCTCCACCACCTGGGGCTGAGTCTTACAGAAAGATTTGGCAAGTCGCCATAATTTAGAATTAGGAACCCTGGCATCAATGCTGTTACCGAGATTTTTTCAAGATTCCTTTCTTATGAAGAACATAAAGCTGTTTAATTTCAACATTCAGTTTTCTTAACTTAATTTTGTCTGCAGCAATTTTGAGTTAGAAATTTCTTGTTGCAGCGAGTCTCTTTTCTCATTAAGAACGGCCATGGATGCATCTTTGAGCCGCACATAAGGTTTAAAACGCTTGATGTTACCTCTAGGAATAGAAAACTTGGCGGCGTGACTAACAGTGTTCTTAAAGAAATGCCATTCCTGTTCCAGGTTATACTAATAGGTTGGTTGTCTAAAGTGGATTCAGTTAAGTCTTGGAAAACGTCCCAACAGAACTTTCTTCAAGCTTCAGTAATTCCTGTTGTTCTCCGATTAAAACGTACCGGCCTTTATATCAATCAAAATGGGAAAATGATCACGGCCAATGTTGTTAAAAACTTCCAATTACAATAGGGTTGGAGCTCGACACTAACAAACGAAATATCCAGGCCTCAGAAATTCCGTAACTAAAAGAGTTATGGGTGGGTGAACCATAATTAAGAAACATGAGAGCCCTGACGTCGGCCACTACAAGAAATTCATCACCCCTCAAGTTTTTTGAGTAACAATCCCAGGTAAGATGTTTAGCATTGAGGTCGTCTATAAAAATGGTACTTTTGTTAGTAGAGTCGTAGAAGTTTTCCGGCAGATGTGCCTGATTAGGAAAATGATACATATTGAAGATGTTTACTGATTTTCTTTTCCAAGCAACCGAAATACGCTGCAATTCAAAACTACTGTTTTGCTCCTGAGTACGGATTCTAGTGTAAATTGAATTTCTTATAAGAACCGCAAGGCATCCTGCACCTCCACAAGGCCTGTCTATATGTAAAACAGAGTATTTGTTAACCTTCAGTTTTGAGTGTTCTCTGAGTTTGGTCTCCTGCAAGGCAATGACCTGAAAGCATGCCAATCAGCAAGTTCCAAAATTTGGTCCAGTTTGACTCTTGTGGCCGGAGTGAAAATGGAGTTGCACTGTAAAATTTTGAGAGAATATCTTTTACCAGAAGGTGGGAACTGTAATGAATTTATTGAGCTAAGCTTTCTGCCTAAACCATGTCCACACCCCTGATTTATCTGCTCGACGGGTGATGCAGTATCTACGCTTGAGTTTCATGTTGGTTTCATGATAATGGGAAAAAATCAGCTTCAATGGATCCGAAGACCGTGGGAACCAATGGGAGAAGACTGACTTAGCTCATAGTCCCTACTTATTTTAGCTGGACATATTGGAATGGCTTTCACGCTTTGGGTGACCCTGTCAGGAGATAAACTTCAGACGTACTTCGTCCATTCCGCCCAGGAACACCCTCCCGCCATGTTGAAGCAGTAAGTAGGACTTTCGGAGGGGTAATAAAGGTATGAAAACTATGCTTGTTTTACGAAGTTGAGAAGATTTAAGTATAAGGCATGCCTTTAAAAAATTTTGAAATTGCATTTAACATTTATTTATTTTTAGAGAAATCATGTCCAAAAAAACTATGCATAAGTTATTTACTTAAAATTAAGCACAAATAGTATTCCTGTCAAACTAGATGTTCGCCGAAAGTGATAAATTAATCTTAAGACTAATAATTAAAAGTATGGCCCAAGGAGTTTTTCAATCTGGTAACCGTTCCTCTAAGGATTCTTTAATAAATTTGAATTCTAGAGCTGCATTCTACGTCACAGCATAAACCGATAAGGAGATTTAATCGTGAAGGAAAAAAAAAGAAAGAAAGAAACAATAAACAACAGAGCAACAACTTTTCGAAGAAATAATTTACACTGAAAGAATGGAAAATTTACGGCATCGTATATTGAAAAGGATCACCCTGACTAGGCAAAAGTTCTGCGCGCCACGAAATCATTTAGCAAAATCTCATTTTGGCCAAATTTTGAAGCATATCCAAAAATAAAAGTTTTTAATTTTTTTTAATTCAGCCATTTAAATTCTTTTGAAAGTAAAATTAAAAACAGAATTTTACAATGGATTTAAGAAATTTTTGATGAATAATTTTTGAGATATTACATAAATTATGAAAAACATTTTGTTGAGCAAATAAGACTTGAATATGAAGGACTCTGTTTTCAGCACTCAGATCTTTAAAAAATGCGAAGTTTCAGCAGAAAAAGTTGTTTAAAAATATTAATTGCAGTTTATTCTTTTACAATTTAATTTAAAGGGGAAATTTTACGACAGCTGACAGAAAATAGAGATATATATAGCACATTACAGCTTAAGGCCTTTATAATAGTATGGGTGAATTATATGACTATAACCCTCCAGACGGCGACGTCCAGATTGCTCTACGTACCGAAAGCGGCGCGTCTGAATAACAGGTCTGTTCTTAAAAGTGTCAGAGTTTGGACAAACGGATTGCTTTTCCCTTTTGCGTGTAGTTCAGCACCGCAGGGGGTAGGCTGATTAGCGGATATCATGTTGTGAGTGACAGCTGTTATCTTATCGCAGTCTTTTCATTTCGAAGAGCATGTTTCTTTTGGTCGATCGAAATGACATTGATTGGAAACTTAGAAAATATTATTGTGGCTTAGCGGATTTTTTATTTTTTCATGAAACACTACATAAAATTTACTTTAGAAATAAATTATTTTATGTTTAATATGATAGGAATATGATTTTTAGGAATTGAAAGTGTTCGT
>JAOUZG010017157.1:4467378-4486581 GCA_026289955.1 Argiope argentata | reverse complement strand
ATACCTTTACCTTTCCAAGTGCGAATGGTTAAGCTAATTCAAATTAAGTTTTGTTGAAATCAAATTTTCTCTTCAAATAAAGTCGTTAGAACTCAAGCTGAAAATTTTGCCAATTCAAATTAAACTGAAATCTTTATTTAGTGAATGGGTTTATCGTATGTTTGTTTGACCCTTACAATGATCAAATTTTGCCCTCGATTGTTTCCGAGTTCAAACACCTACTTTCGTATGTTTGTCAGCAGGATGATTCAAAAGTGTAGTAAGATGGATTTGGGTCTTTTTATTGAAATTTTAAGACTAATCAATTAAATTTTGAACAAAATCCAATTCAAAAATGCAAAGAATTAAATGGATGTAATTAGGCATATTGTTTTTCGCCAGAATTACAAAGGTGCATAAAACTTTGCAAAAAAATCATTAAAGGTTGTCTGTCTGTCAATCTATTTGTTTATGAATATGATAACAGAGAAGTGCAGGAAAGAAACTTGATTTGTGGTCTTGATTGGCAGTTGTAAATTTACATCAAAATCTGAATTAAAACCCAGGAATCTTAACCGAAAACTAGAATATTGATACATGCAAAATGAGTAAAAAAATAATAATCAACACTGGTTTTCGTATGTGTAACTTTCATTACAGATATATTATTCTATAATGCAAAATAACTTTGCTTACTTGAGTAATAATTAATAAAAAAAAGTATTTTCTTATAAGTATTAATCAAAATGAATAATTTCCTAGAAGAAATAATTTGCTTAATCCATATACATCCATTTCCTAAATGTATATAAAAATATAAAAATCAACAAGTTCATCTATTTGATCTTTGCAAATTCTGAAGATACCATGATTTTTTCTAGCAGAATTTTAAAATTAGACGTATTCTAATTTTTCACTTCATTTTCGTGTTAACTTATATAATTTTTTGAAGTAAACAAGAGAGTTTTTAAAGAAAAAAAAACCCTCTAGAAATCCCTAAAAACCTTCTAGAAAGAAAGATTCTTTTCCATTTGAAAGATAATGAAAAAATACTAGGCTAAATAAATTTATTTGTTCGAGGGAATCATAAAATTGTCATAAAGATCCTTGCAAATGCTCACTAATAAATACAGAATCTTCATAGAAGGTGAAAGAAATTCACTGGTGTATGAATTAGGAATGAAATAAGAATATAAATCCTATAAATGTATCGTAATATTTAATAATTTTTGATTAATGTTATTGTATATGTAAAGATATTTTAATGTAAATAAAATAATTAAACATGGTAGTGTCTCTATTATTACCCCGGGGTTTAATATAATAATATAGCAGCAATATATAAAGTAAATATGAAAATATGTCGCGAAAATATCAGGAAAAATTGAAAGCGTCATTGCTATACTCGCAAAGACGAGCATTCGTCCTCCCTTTGGTAAATGAACAAGCGAAACGACACGTCAAATAATCTCAAGTATTGTGAATGTCATGAGAGAGCCTTAACAATGAATTCTAAAACAAATTGGGTCGAACTTTTCCATACACCAGATTTTACCATAAACAAGGACTGAATTTTAAAAAACTTTTTTATGAAAAAAAAAAACAATTTTTTCTCTATTTTTTTACACATAAAATTAGCAACACTTCTAATTTTAGCATTTCTCATGTTTTGTTTTTAATTGTGCTTTTATTAATTATAAAATTATGTTTGAATGAATTCTTGATTGTATATATTTACTTTATATTATGAATCAATCATGTACTTGAAATGAAATAACATTTCACACATAAAATATGACATTTTTTTAAAACTTTTTCTCTCTGTGACAAGGGTGAACTTTTCCTTTTCATATCGTCAATCAGCAATAGTTATAAAAATAGGTATTAAATATATCTCTAATAAATTATCATTGTTTCCATGTCACAAATTTTGTCCGTGTTTCAATTTGTTATAAGCTCATTATTAATAAGTTATAAGTTCTTTCTTTCTTTATATATATGCAGATAACAATACAGCACCTGCTAGCTTGTACAGAAATATCAAGTAAACCCTATTCTTTATCTGCTGTGCTGCCAGATGTCTTTTTTCAAAGTTCGTCACCAAGTTTTGCAGAATATATTGCATGTGGTGGTATTTCATCGTGCCTGATAATATTAGATTTTAATGTCAGAGACTACTGAATTCTTGTTTCGAATATTTTATATTTATCTTACTTACTTACTGTTTACTTATAGAAACAGGGGATAACCTCTATTCTTGCAATAAATTCCAATATCTTACTTCTTTCAAGTACTTCCCTAGTAGCACACAATCATTGTACAATATTGATCAATAATCGCAATATTGTTTAATATTGTATGATATTGTTTAATATCACATAATATTGCAAATATTGTAAAATATTATACTACAGGATGTACTACCTGGGTACCAGGATGTACTACCTGGGTTTCTGCTTAGTTTCTTTTTTGATGCACGTCAACTGTGAATTAAAATATGTTTTCATGTAAATAATTTTATATGCATTCGCGATTGTGTTGTAAATAAATATTTTTCTAAATCACCTCATCAAGAGGAATACATAACCATGCACAACACATCACTCTTTATACGATATGGTGACCGTGGATTTTGAATTGAAATCTTGAAAGCTCAACAGCTTATAATGTGGATGCCGTTAGTTATGTACAAGTGGTCGAAAAGTGAGGTACGCTCTTTTAAGTCATTGAAATGCCTAGAATGGAAGGAAATTAATTCTTTAAATTTCGGTATTCCGGACGCTGAAGTCTGTCGAGTTGCTGTTAAACTGCCGAATTATCGGCGAAGCAAGTCAAAATTGTGCGTTTTACAGCTTGAAACAAGCTTTCTCAAGATGCAACTAAATACATCATTTTCGTCGCTTCTTTGGACGAAATTGTGGTCCTAGTGTATATTTAGGTGCCTCCTTGTTTGGCAATAAATTTGAACAATTAAGTACTACTTTTGGTTCCATATTTTTTTCACTGACGTTATTGTTATCACTGACCGAAATTTTTTACCATTTATTTCTCAATGTTAAATGGGTGTTTGGTGGGATTGAAAGAGGGAATGGAAAAAGTTTTTTATGTTGTTGAAGATAGAATGAAAGAGACATTGCTAGAGGTGATTAAACGAAAAATTCTGCCAGGGACAGCGATATAATCCGATTACTGGAAATCTTACGATTCTTTGCGAAACGGTTTAGATATCTATTGGTGAACCACTCCCTGAATTTCATCGATCCTGCAATTTATCAGCAACACCATCGAAAATACGTGGAGCCATACCAGACTCATCTGTGATCATGCTGATCTCATCTGTGACTCCTTGTGTATCAAATGTCTCTATTTGCCTCAGTTCTCAGACGACGCGATGTTTCAATAAGGAAGTCAGGTGCCATTTACATCATATTCCAGGGGGGATTTACAACGACTATTTTGGGAGCCAATATTGGCCTATTTGTCTCCCCCCCCTTGACGCCGATCTTGGACTTAAAAAAATCGCCAAAAAAAGTTAAGGGGCACCCAATTGTAAATTTTTACCAAAATCGTTTTAGATTTTGTACTTGATATTTTGTTCGATTCTCCTAGAGATGATAAATACGAAAAGTTTCAAACAGCTTTACTTGACATATTAACTGATACTAAGGAGTCGAGATTAAAAAATCTCTTGACTGATATGGAACTTGGCAACAAACGGCCTTCCGACCTCTTAAGGCAAATGAAAAGCTTGGCAGGAAACTCTATTTCGGATGATATTATTAAATCTTTGTTGGCTACAAAGGTTTCCACCGCAAGCTCAAGCTATTTTATCAATGGGGTCAATTCATGGATCATGGGTCAGGTACCAAACAAACCGATTCTGTTCAATTTTCAACCGTTCTGCGTATCTCGGGATGTCTGCCAATAACGATGGTGAAAACATTGCAGTTAAATGTTACTCTAGCCGAATAATTCTGAAAATGTTTTGATATATTTTTTAAATTTAATATTTTGAATTATTTTTACCAAACTTTTACAGTATTGTAATTTTATTTCAATATTAAAATTTTCAATTAGTATTTTCAATGCAATTTTTTTGTCTAGTTACTTAATATCACTTTTTAATTTGTTTGCTACCCTTTTATTCTTTACTTTCCCATATTGATTTATTTATTTGTCCAAAAGATACATTTTGACAAATGGCTATGGCGGTGTTTTTGAATTTTTTTTCTTTTTTTATTAATTTAACTATTAAATCATAGAGAAAAAAACAAATCCTTCTCTGTATGCTGAATTTTATGAATATAGTTTTTAAAAATAAATATTACTCTTAGATATGTTAAAATGTTGAAGCTTACCAATAAAATTATTAAATTTTTGAATTTATGAATATATTTTTTAAAAATAAATATTACTTTTAGATAAGTTAAAAGTTTGAATCTTACTAATAATATTTTAAAAATTTTTTTCTTAAGTAATGATTTTTATTTGAGACTTTGATGTTTTCTGCTTGCTCAGAAGAAAAAAACATGAAACTCACATTTTTATATATTAAATAAATTTTGTTTACAATTGCAAATTATGAACTATAAAAGGTATAGATACCATTTTTTAAATATATGCAACCAGAACCAGTTATTTTATTTCAACTTAGAGAAATCATTAAAGGACAAACAAGTAAAATTATGCCTTCATCATTAAAAAATAGTGTACACTTGAGCAAAAATTTATGAGTAATAAATATAAGTTAAGCAGTTTAAATATATTAAAAGAAAGTCCTTCTCATTTTGACAGAATTTATTTCACCTGATATGTTAAGAGGAATTCATTAAAATCTAGATTATTACACGATAGTTTTTTTAATCCAATCTGTTTCTAATTCCCTCCCTTCTTAAAAATTCTTTGTTATAAAATAAACTGTGGGTGCAAAATTAAATTTGAAACATCTTACCGACTCTCTCAAATCAAGGTGTGCACAGAAAGGGGGGGTTCACACCATTTAAAGCAGAAAGTAGGGTCATAAACATTCCACCCCACCATTTTCCATTGATAAAGAGAGTCGTTTCCCCCCTCCAGATGGATACACAAAGGGTATAATCAATTAGTGACATTACTTGGCGGGAAAATAGTATAAAACTGGCGTCTTGTGTACAGATCAGCATGACAACAAAATTGGTACTTGTTTATTTACACCTACATTAGATTTAGAAAAATTTGAATTGAATAACTTTTTTTAAACTTAAAAGTGAAAATTTATGAAGAAAATATTTGGTTTTCTTTTTTAAAAGAATCGTCCGAAAATTCTACTTCCCAACCTCTGCTACATAGAATATGACTTCGATTTGGTCGGGCAAAAAGCGAGAATTTTTTCATCCTATAACTTTATTATTATTATTGTGGAGGCTTGTTTGTGGGCGTTCTATAAATGAGATGGCCAGTAGTTTATAAACTTATGTATTCTGGTAATGAAGGTTACATATGATGAACGTATATATACATGATGATAAACGGCAAACACAGGAATGACATAAAACATTTAAAGTAAATTAGATTCTTGTTTCGTCTTTTGATCAACAGATGTCTTCTGTTGACACCGTCTTCTCCGGTAGCATCGTCTGAACTAACTGCTACAGTCCTTTGGCCTCTAGAAGCGCTGGTTTTGGCACGCTAATATGGCGGCGCCACATTCTTGGTCGTCCAGATCGCGGCTGGTCCTCCAGACGACACTGAAAATTAAAAAAAAAACAAAGAAACAGAAAAATCGAAAATTGACAAAGTTCTGAAAAACAAATGTTTAGGAATTTAGAGTCATCATTCTGCTGGACTACGATGACGAGTTAATGTTCAGCAACACCAGGGTTTCAGATATTCAGCACACGTTGTAGTACAGATGGATCCTTCATGACTTGCTTCATTGTGAACATCATACGTGTTTCCGCCTTTTGCTTTAGAGATCCGGTAGGGTCCCAGATATTTCGGTTTTAGCTTCAAGCCTGGTTCAAACTGTGTTCGCTTGATGGCGACAAGATCTACAGTTCTATAAGATTGCTTCGACTCTCTTCTTCTTAAGTTTTACGTCTTCTGGTTTTTGTCCTGGATCTCGAAGATTTTTTGCTTGGCGTGTTTTCTCAACTCTTCTCTTTGAGCTTCAAAATGGGCTTGAAATTCGGCTTCGATCATTTCTTTAAGCTTGTCCAACATTCATCTTAGTACCAAAAAGTAATTCAAAAGATGTAGTATCAATGCTTCGTTGATAGGTGGAATTTATAGTCTGTTGCAGTTCGTTAGTGAACTTATACCACTTTGCAGGATCTTCTAGTAATAGAGAGAACAGAGATGATCGTCTTGTTTATGCGTTCCACTTGCTCATGCTCTCAGCAAACCAGTAGTAATTAAATGATGTTTTATCTTTTCTTTAGCACAATATTCGGCAAACTCATCAGAGCTAAAAGCTGTTCCTCTATCCGAGATTATTTGAGAAGGACTTCCAAACACAGACATCTGAATTTCTAACTTTGATATCACTTCTGCAGATGCTGTACTTTTCGTAGGATATATTCACACAAACTTAGTAAATGCGCCAATGATTGCTAAAACATGCTTATAATTTTTATAAGTACTCTGCAATGGTCCTAGGTTATCAATGTGATACGTATGCAACGGCGTGTCTTCTTTATGTAATGGATGTAGCAAACCTTAATTCTTTCCTCTTTTGTGATTCACAAGAATGCAAAGGACACAATTTGATATGATGTTCTCAACTTTCTGTCTCAGTTTGAGAATGAAATAATAATCCTGAAGATACTTCTCTGTATATTTGATTCCAGTGTGACCCTTCTCATGCGCTTTCCTTGTGATTTCTGTCTGCATGCTATCGGGTACAACTACCAATTCTTTACCCTCAATAAATTTGTATAGGATTCCATTTCTATCACAGTAATCTTCATAGTTAGAGATCCTTAAAAATTCTTTAATTGCTTTTATTGCATCATCATTGTCTTGCGCTGTCTTCAACCTTGGTAAGATGTTATCAACTGAGATACAACATACGTTTATGGGAGATTTACTTAAAGCATTAACATGAGACATACGGGTACCTGAACGATGTTCAATAGTGTGATCAAATTCCTGTAGGAGCAAGGCCCAACGAGCTACATGAGTTCACAAATCTTTCTTCTGCATTGTTTTTTCTAGAGCGGAACAGTCAGTAACAGTCAGTTTAAATCGAATTCCTAATAAATATACACGAATTTTTTTAATGACTGTTATGATGGCAAGTGCTTCCAGCTCATAACTGCAGTATTTTTTCTCAGCATCAGTAGTTTTCTTACTCATGTAATAGGTAGTGTGAAAATATTGATCGTTAGGAGATTTTTGCATTAGGATAGCACCATAACCTTCTAAGCTGGCATCAGTATGCAGTTCTATTAATTGGGGTTGTATATTCTTAATACGTTTCGCAGCTAACAATGATTTAAGTTGATTAAAAGAGCTCACTTCCTTTTCGCCGAATTTAAATTTACAGTCCTTTTTCAATAGACCACTTAATGGTCTGGCAATAACAGAATAATTTGGAATGAATTTTCGAAAGTAACCAGTAAGTCCTAGAAAACTTTGAACTTGCTTTAAATTGATTGGCTCTGGAAAATTAAGTACAACCTTTGTTTTTAGGATAGAAGGGAAAATTTTACCTTCTTCAACGACATGGCCTAAAAATTCAATTCGCTTCTTCAAGAAATGTGATTTCTTAAAGTTAATCTCTAATCCATATTCACTGGCAATACTTAGAACTCGTTTAAAGCGTTTGATACTTTCTTCGTCAGAGGAAGACAAAATTATAATGTCATCCATATAGGACAGCATAATATCATCACTGATCAAAGGTCGAAAAATAGTTTTAATGTATCTCTGAAACACAGCTGGGGAATTGCAAAGTCCAAAGGTAACCTTAAGAAATTGATATTGACCTCCACTTGTGACGAATGATGTAAATTTTCTACTATCTTTATTAACATCAACATGAAAGAAAGCATTTTTGAGATCGATAGTACTAAAGACGCGTGATCCTTGCAATCTGTCTAAAATATCTTCGATTAAAGAAAGGGGAAATCTGTCCTTCACAATTTCTTTGTTTAATCTTCTATAGTCAATACAAATGCGGGGAGTTCCATCCTTTTTTCTAACAATTACGACTGGGCTACTGTACTCTGAAGAACTAGGTTCAACAATTCCGTTTTCTAACCATTCATCTACCTGAGCACGGACAATTTCTTTTTCTGAAAACGGTAATCTACGAGGCTGATGAAATATAGGTTCATTGCTTTTTACCAAAATATTTAGTTCAACACTTGTCGTTTTAGTTTTATGCGGTTTATAATTTGAAACTAATTGTACTATTTTAGCTTTAATAATGTTGGGAACGTCAGGTTCGATATTCAATTCAAATTCGTTAGAGTTTACATCAATTGGTAGTACGGATAATGTACGACTTTCTTCTACACACTGAAATTTATTTTTAATCGTAATTCCGTCTTCATTTTTTAGTGTTTCATCTTGCATTAGCACATTAAGTCCAACAATAACATCGTAAGACATGACATCATTTTCAACAACACATACATCAGCATTACACTTGAAATCATCAATTTGAATTTTTCCTTTAAAATAACCTAATGTATTTACTTTGCATTTACCAAATCCACTTAAAGTAGAGTTTAATGGAGACAATGTTTTTATGTTTAATTGACCAAACACTGATTTACGAAGCAATGTCGCTTGGCTTCCTGTATCGATAAGTGGATTAACATTCACATTATCAATCGTTACCTTACTGTTAAGTTTTGGTTTGAAGTTAACATTTAAATTTGCAACTTCTGGTTTCTGATTTGCCTTTGGACATTCAGCAGCTTTATGACCGAATTCTCCGCACCGAAAACTTTTAAAACCCTTGTCCTTATGAACACAAAATCTTGATAAATGTGTTGGATCCCCACAGTTATAACATACTTTATTCTTACGATTTTCAAAATCATTATACTTCATTCTTTCAGAACCATTATTAAATTTTACTTTGTTTTCGTTTCTATCATGAAATCGCTCATTATACTCATGTTTTGGTTTTATACCATCCAAAGAAGTAAATCTATGATTAGAATCATATTTTGCTTTTGTTTTATCGAAAACAATAGTACTTTTACTTTTAACAAAATCCCTCTTTATTATTTCATAAACCTTAAGCTCTTCTTTAAATTCCGATAAACTTTTACAACCATATAAAACAGTTTTGTTTTCATGCCTATCATTAATACCTTTAATTACATAATGCATTAAAGCAGAATCTTCAATTTTACCCGAACTGCTAATTTCTTTCATTTTCACAAAGTATCCTTAAGCAGTTTCAAAATCCCTCATTTTCCTTTTACTTAACATCTCATGCATATAAGCTGAATTAATCTCAAAAGAAAATTCATCAAGCAAGGCTTGTTTTAGTTTTAGCCATGAATTTAAATCTGGTTCTGTACGAACAAACAATTCCGCCTTTCCTCCAAGAGAACGCTTAGCAAAAACAAATTTTGGTAACTACGACAAACCAAACAATTCAGAAATATCTTCAAAATTATTTACCCACACAGTTACATTTTCATGTAGTTCTGCTCTAAATTTGTTTATCGTATTTTCAATGTCAGTATAATTTATACCCGATTTAAAAATAACAGGATTTCTATCAATGTTACTACCACTTCTACTAGAATTACTAATACATTCAATATCATAACTCTTTTTTATATTACTTGGAGCAGATGTATAATTTCTTATATCAGCACATTGCATGGAAGAATCGTTTGTTTTTTCATTTCCTGTTTCGAGCTGAATATTATTTTTATTCAATGAATTCGCATCCGTCAAATTTTGATCGCTGTCTGACTCATCAGACGAAGCTTCGTTAGAACATTGCTTTGCAAGAGCATCAAGGTCACAGGGTAGAGAAAAAATTCTTTTTGAAATCTCTTCTTTTGAACCATCAAATGAAATACTGAGCAAATTACAAACAGTAATCAGTTCATTCAAAGAAAATGTATCGTTAATATTTTCTAGCTTCTTATTAAATTCTTCGCTGTCTATCTTTAATACAAATCCGCTGAAATCCCTTAATCGCTTTCGATTTCCTCGGTCGCCGTCAATTCCAAACAGCAATTTATGGAGTATTTTTATTTTTTCTGCGAGGTAATTATTCAATGCAATGTTTACTACTTTAATGTCATTCAAAATCTTTTCAAACACAATAAAGAAATCAGTACATACCCCTTTTTCTTTTAAAGAAGATCGTCGGAGATCCGTCTGATCTTGTACAATAATTTAATCCAACAGTAGTTCACGGTCACTGTCCATTATTATAAAATCACTATCACAATTATCCACTTTTTTTGTATCTTTATCCCACTTCCGAAATTTATGTGGGGGCTTGTTTGTGGGCGTTCTATAAATGAGATGGTCAGTAGATTTTAAACATGTATTCTAGTAATGAGGTTACAAATGATGAACGGACATATACATGACGACAAATGGCGCAGGAATGACATAAAACATTTAAAGTAAATTAGATCCTTCTTTCGTCTTTTGATCAACAGACGTCTTCTGTTGACATCGTCTTTTCCGGTAGCATCGTCTGAACTAACTGCTACAGTCCTCTGGCCGCTAGAGGCGCTGTTTTGGCGCGCTATCATGGCGGCACCACATTATTCTGAATCAGAAAAAAAAGTATTTTAAATGTTGTGTGATGTCCTTGTACAACAACATCTTTTTCGTCAGAGTCGAGTCCCAGCCATGGAGAGGGACGATCGTCATGAGATTTTTGTAGTCAAGCAATCTTGCGTAGGTTGGACAGATGGTACCTCGAACGTTACCAAGCACTGGTCAGATGGTTCAACCACTAATGAACACCTTGGTCCCAACCATGAAGTACTAAAAATCACCCGCACAGAAAGCCCATGTTTCACCCGAACAAATAATAGTATTTCCTCTAGTATTACTTCTCACAACTTACCCAGCCAACTTAGCACCCCTCAACGTTCTAGAACCAACTCCGTTTGTTCGCATAGCTCTGAAATGAGCGTTGATGCTCAAGCCAAGCTAATGAAAAGAACAGCTGACCCTGGTGGCTTTCAAACGGTTTCACCGAAAAAGGCAGTCAAGCAACATAAGTTAGATGAAAAATCCTCCCCCATCACAACAGATAATAGATTTTCTACACTGCAATAAGATCAGCCTGTAGAAAAAAATGATAAGAAAATCCTCCCCTCCATCAACCTCCAACTCTCTAGCCACTACAATGTCACTCTACAACAGATCCATAAGGAGTTCCCAGGAACCGAAAATAAATTCGTAAACAATATGATAGCCATCACCCCTGAGACGTAAATCCAGAGATTAGAAATAATTAAGTTTCTTGACGATGCAGGAGAGCAATACATCCTCTCGGAGAGCCCAGATAACAGACCTCTGAAGATCGTAATCAAAGGATTTCCAGGAACCACCGAAACTGAAGGAATCAAAACCGCACTTTCCTACCGTAAATACGTAATTGAAAGAATAACCCAACTAAAAAACTACAGATTGAAGACCCTCTATCCCATCTTTCTAGTTGACTTAAAGAAGATTCCAATAGCCAAAAATATCTACAATGAAACCAACTTCCTGCACTTAAAAATTAAAGTGGAAACTTACAGAAGAAAAACAACTGCCACTATGTGTTTCAACTGCTCTGGGTTTTTCACTCATCTAGAAACTGTAAGATGACACCGAAATGCATAAAATGTAGCGGCGCGCATACAACTAGCAATTGTCAACTTAAAGATAAAATCCAAGATCCCAGATGTATTAACTGTGATGAGACTGGTCACCTCGCCTCCTGGAAAGGCTGCAAGAAATACCCTAAACTCACCTATAGAACTAAAAGACCCACGTATGCTGAAATAGCCAGAACCCAATACCCTGAAAATACCCTCATGGAGAAATCTCAACAACCTACATCTGAAAATGCCAGACCTGCAAGAACCCCTAAGTCACAGACGCCCAACGAACAAAAATCCATCTCCGATATTGAAGAAATAAAGAATATCATGGAAGTAATGAAAGAAATCAAAGCCCTTATTCAAGACTTCTCAGGCCTCCTGAAAGCAACTAAACTTGCTAAACTAGCTAATAACCCTGATGAGAAAAAACTTATAATCATGAACGCTCTAATGGAATAACTTCATCCATCCTCTCATCTCTCAATTACCTGCAAATCTGATTGGCCAAGACTGCTCCACATCCCAAGCCTGATTTTTGCATCATCATCAACACTCTGAAACTTCATCTCCAGCTCCCCACCGCCACCTGCCCCTATACTGAAGTCTCCTCCTGATTGGCCGCCTCGTCACCCTCACCCCCAGACCTGATGCCTATGCAACGGCAACGGCAACGTTGTGATATTTCGGAGTTCCGCGGTGTGACAAAGTGGTCACGAGCACCTCCACATCATAATTTTGAATAATTCTTTAATTTGTAAGTTGGGGGTACATTAAATTTAATAGAACTAGTTTAGACGAGCGCAATAAAGCTCTAACGTCAAGAATGGTAATTAATTAAAAAAAAATCTTTCTTTTCTTTTTTTATTGGTAAATAATTAAGATAATTAAAATAATAGGTTTATACTATTTATGGGGCTATTGAGAAATTTAATGGAGTTACGTTGCACGTGCCTTCTAATTCTGGGGTGGGCTATTTTGCTTAATTAGAAAAAATACATAATTCCAGGAAATATCGCGTGTAGCACATCGTAGCTATCTATGGCCTAAACGGGTATAATTTTGAAAATTTAAGACGCCAGATTGGTAACGAGTTAATTAGTCCTCAGCTTTTTGACGGCTGGGAAGTTGACATATATATTATCAATAGCGGCTCTAGGCCTCTTACGAGAGCTAGGCTTTGTTTGGTCGTAAACAGGTAACTGTAGTAACTCGTTACGAATCTGGGGTATTTTTTTGAAGAACTTAATTGATGTTCTTTTAATAAATTCCGAAACAGGATCAATTTGGAGGTCGTCATGAATAATTTTGTTTCTGACGTACCAGGGAGCGTTCACAATTCTCCTCAGTTGTCTATTTTGTAGAACTTGCAACTTCTTAATGTTTTTTGCTGAAGTGGCCCCCCAGATTTGGGAACCGTACATTACAGTTGGTCTTATTATGGTTTTGTAGAGCAGAAGCTCTAGCCTAATCGATAGCTTGCTCCGAGGAGAGAAAAAGCTGTAGAGTTTATCACTCATCATAATTGCTTTTGCGTGGGCTGCTTTAATATGACTATTAAAGCTTAATTTTGCGTCTAGTAACAACCCTAAGTATTTGTACACATTTACAAAGGGGACGGGCTGGCCAAAAATTTGGATAGGTTCTAGATCGGGCATTTTCTTCTTATTAGTAAAAAGGAGGCACGCGCATTTAGTCGGATTGACTTTTATCTTCCAGCCCTCGAGCCAGCACTGTAGAAAGGTCATGTATTGTTGAATGTTGTGTATGACTGTCTGTGGATCCCTATGCTGTGTAAGGATGGCGGTATCGTCTGCGAAAATCGCTAAGTGACAATTCCTAGCTCTCGGTAGATCGTTAACATAAATGTTAAAAAGAGTTGGGGAGAGTAAACTTCCTTGTGCACAACCGCTCAGGATTGGTCTGGGGGAAGAAATTACATTGTTTACTCGTACCTTAAAGTTACGTGAAGTTAGGTACGAGCGTAGAATTTTGACAAATTGAGCCGAAAAATCAAGTCGCATGAGCTTGAATAATAAGCCATCGTGCCAAATTTTATCAAAGGCTTTGGCTACGTCCAGAAAAAGTGCACCTGTGGTTGTAGACTTTTGAAAGCCGTCATGAATCAACTCTGTAACACGAACTAGTTGGTGATTCGTCGACAAATTTTGTCTAAAGCCAAATTGTTCTGAAATTAAAATATTTTTGTCGCTGAGAAATTGATTCAGGCGTTTCAAGAGCACAGATTCGTACACTTTACTCAGGCTACTAAGTAGCGAGATGGGACGGAAATTTTGAGGTAAAGACAAATCAGATCGTGGTTTTGGAATCGGGACAACCACAGCTGTTTTCCAACTATCGGGGAAAAAACAAAGTTCCATCATTCTATTAATTAAATAAGTCAAATATAAAATAAATTTAGGGGTCAAATTTTTAATCATGCGATTAGTAATCAGATCCAATCCAGGCGATTTGTTGGGCTTCAGGTTCTTAATAAAAATCAAGAGCTCCGAAGGCACAACCGGCTCCAAGTTGTTTACGTGTGGCGCTGTCAGATATCTCCCCAGCTGATCGCTGACGTAATCGTTTAAAGGGACGTTCTTTGTCCACAAGTCAGCGTGTGGCATGAACTGGTTCTGTAAGCTATCTGCCAAGACTTCCGCCTTTTCAATAGGAGCAAGGGCAAGTTTCGCCTCACTCTAGCTTCGCTACTCCTGTGATGAACATCCAGCAGGTCGTCGAAGAGTTCCACGCCATATAGTGAACGCTAGGCCGCTATTCACACTACCATTACCGAGGGTAAGCCCCTGCCGGGGCTGGGAACCTCGTAATCCTTCCACTCCTTTACAACAACATCAGTGGAAGTGAGAGAAAAAGTTATAGATTTATACATCGTATACTGTATTTTCAGTACTGTTTATTATTTTTTAGATAAATTGTATTCTGTGTTATCTTCTGTTAAGAATCTTTCCAAAATCTATTGATGCAAATAAAATAAAAATATATTCTAAAGATTTCTTCTTCTTTTTTTTTTTTTTTTTTCAATACAAAATTATGGAGTGGAAAAAAATCCGACATTTTTTGTAGAATATTTTCTTAGTTTCACTGGTAATAATACCCATACCAACAAATATTTTATAGACGAATAATAATGTTAGTAAAACTATTCAGTAACATGAAATTTCTAAAGTTTTTGTTAATTCATATTACAGTGTTATATTCATATAATTATATAAATTATTTCTCGTTTCTATGCTAGAAAAAATGTACAATTAAACATTAATAAACGAGAATAAAGAGTAAGTAATATTTTTTTTTTAATTTCTCCCTTTCAATTTAATATCTTTTAGTCAACTTTTCATTAATTATTACTATAATTTCGTACATGGCCTTTTTTGTTCACAGGGTTCAATAATCGATTTATTTTTATTATTCATTCTATATTTTCGTATTTCCACTAAAAATTGCATGAAAAGAAAGCATTAAAGTTATAAGTAAACTCTGCATGAGTAATGTCCCTCCTTCTTGGTTTATTTTAAGTCGTTAATTTTTATTCGCTTTACATTATTTCTTGTCCTTAGATTTTTTCAGGTAATTTTTACTGCCTCCTCGTCCTAGAGTTAGTTTTAGAAACAGAAGGGGAAACACTTCAAAGGTGAAATTTCATCAGGTTGGCCTTACAGCGTAGTGATACATCCACTCCATAGCAAATGTGTGTATCAATATCATAGAGCTGGTATACATCTTTTAATCAATTTTCGCTAATTATTAATATAATTTAGTTCATAACCCCTTTCTTTATATTTTTTCAATAATCAATTTAATTTCATTATTCATTCTATAATTACATATTTTCACTCAAAATTGCATGAATAGAAAGCATTAAAATTATAAGCAAAATGTGCATGAGAAATGTTTCACTTTTTTTGGTTTATTTTAATTCGTTAATTTATATTGAACATGATTGGCTGCTCTGGTAATGGGATTCACTGACGTTTACCCTTTACAATGACATTTTCCTTCTTCTTTTTTTTAATATTTTGAATGTACTTTCGATTATTTTTAAGCATTACAGAAATATGAATGCATATGATTAATTAGAAATGTCTATTATTGTGTGTCCATATTTATTCTTTATTAAAGCATAAATGTAATATTTTCAGTTATTTGTAAATGCAACCACAGTCTGCATTTGATAACTAGCATCTTTCACCCATTTATAAATGTGAATGTTTTGGAATTAATATTTAATATTGAGGCAAGAATTGCAAACAGCAAACAATTCAAATATTTTGAAAACATAGGGACAATACGTCAGAGAATAACATGACAAGAGCGGCCAATCATGTTCAAAATACCCAACTTGAAATTGAAGAATATAGCTGCTAGTTAAAATGCCGTCAGATTGTTTGTACTGCGTAGTGATATATCCAAAACAAATGCATGTATCAGTACACCTTAAAAAATACGTTGCTACGCGTATCGCTTCACGCAAGGTTTACCAGAGAGAACACCGTGGAGATCAGCAATCGTTAGATTAGGCGACATCCGCAGTAAAGTGAGTATCCGCGAAAGCATCGAAAACACAATTTTTATTTCCTTCTAATATTTTTCTTGTAATGAAAAAAAGCGAGCGATTTCAGTTTAAACACACGAAAAATTATATTACAATCTTTATTAGACTAAACAGGACTGACTTCGTCAAATCAGAATTATCACAACTCCGTAAATGCGTCCGAAAAACAGTTGATCAGAATGTGATCATTCGTTGTTGTATGATCAAAAATGGGGCAAAACAGGGGTAAACCGACAGATGGTGATCTGAAGAATACCGATTAAACAACACTTAATTATTAGCTGAGGTTTAACTGCGGTTAGTGAATACGGCCGTTTATGTTACTATTATATAATTATGTTAATTAGAATTCAGGAAAAATGAAATTTGGTTCAAGATAGTTAAAAAACATAATTAGATGTAAACGACGTAATTAGAATTCAAAAGTAATTTAATTTCGTTAAAAGTGTGGCACTATCTTCATAAGCCAGATAACAATACTCGGACTGAAGTGTCAATTTTAGGGATGACGAATATTTTAGATACGGTTATTACGTAACCAATATCAAAAAGTCAAAAATGTCAGTAATCAATACTTTTCAAAAATGGGTGTGATTCAAATCACCGACACGTTCTTATTGATTGATATTTCGATTTCAGGTCTTGAATCACGATAGAAAGTAACAATCGATAAGAGCTGTCCATATGGACGCTCTCGGGGCAGATTTAAGTCATGCATTGGGAAAGTCCCTTACCCACTGATGCTCTTTCCAGGAACCGACCTCCCACAAATAGTTGTGGCGAGTGGCAAGACATTTGATCACACGCAGAGAGCTTCCTATTTCTCAAAACGTCTACTCTCCCCATCGCTGGAATCTATGCGCAACTTGTCTCATTGTACGAAAACTAGATTTCTTCCTTATGTATCTTCACAGAAAAATATCAATTTGTGTTTTTAAACAAATTTCTGCCGATATTCAATGCTTCAAAGAAACTTCATATGAATTTATATCATTCTTAACTGGACCATAATTATTAAATTGCCTCGATTGACACGATTTGATATTAGCATATTTAAATTTTCTCTTTCTGGCGAGCATGAGAATTCCACTGCTCTGAAGGATTTTCCAGTTTTTAAAGACAGAATTGTGGCTTATTTTAAAGCTGTTTTAAAAATAAAAGAAATATTTTAAATTAATTGGCAGTGATAAATTCCTCTTCATTGATTTATAAAAACATTTTGGGAAAGATGCACAAAAATTCATGCAAATTTAAATTCTTTTTTTTTTTTAATTTTATAACAGAGAACGTAAAAGGCTTGTATCTCGTGTATATCAATAAATTTGTTTAGATATCATCAATATTGTGGTTGGCAATGTGATTTTAAAAAATGCTTCGTTTGTTAAAAATTTGTAGACTTCATAATTTATCGGGAAATAATTTATAATGTTCACATTTAAAATATTTATTTACTATTTTTGCTTTAAACTGATTTTCTTTAAAATATTTTTAATTGAAAGAACTTAAATAAATTAACAATTAAAGTAACATTTCAGCAGGTTTTTTTTCTCTTTCTTTCTTCTTCAAGGTGTTTTAATGGTATATAAAACTGAACTGATATCATTAGACTCTTAAATACGCAAAAATGCCATTTCAAGAAAATATCAGTAATCTATACTGAGTCTCGTTCAATCTAAACTTAAGATTTCAACCCCTTGACATACAAATTTGTTTTACTTAAATTGTTAGTTTAATAAGATGACGCATACTATTTTATATATATTGTTATCTTGATCTTTATAATAATATAACGATCATTTGAAATGTTGAAGCATTTATAGGTGATTTTTGCATTTTTAAATGCTTAATTCTGTTCACTTAGTTTCAGGCTTAAAACTGAAAATTTAATAATTCGATGCGCGTATTAGGCACGACAATGTTTGCGAAGGGGTTAAAAAAATTGGATGGAAATTTCTGAAAGTAAAGGAAGATAAATTGCTGAATGCAATCAGCCTTTCTATTATTAGTCATGCATACTCTATATTTTATTGTCTAGGTATTATTTTTAGTGAAATTATATTTTATCTTTTCAGAGAAAGTTTTAGTAAAAGAACTGTTTTTTAAATATCATACATTTTCTTAATTATAAAATATTGATTATCAAAACTAAAATACCTTCAAATTAACATTCTTATACAATCAAATAAATTCTGCATTTTTAAGAAATCTCTAATGTAACATTTTTTGCCGTGTTTCATAGAAAACGTTTAAAAAATCGGTATCGTGTAGGAAGGATATAGATAAATGCGTGTTTGTGTCTCTCAAAAACTATTTACTTTTAGGAATTAAATAATAAAATAACATTTTCTGCAAATGGAATGGCAGGAAATGTTATATTCTAAACTTATAACAGATAAAAATGAATTAAAAAATATTTTATAATGAAAATAAAATGTATAATGTAATGATTTAAAATGAGACAGTTTCTACCCATTTAAAAAACTGTATACCTGGAACATAATTACTGAGCCAAATATCAAATTTGCTGAGTATTTTTATTGATAATTGCATATTTAAATGAGAGAAGGGGAAAAAATTCGCATGAAGTTTACTAATATCTTCTCAACGCAAAATAAATAATAATGGACATTGCTACTCTAAAAAAGGAAAGGTTATTGATTTTGTTGTAACTATTATAGATTCTAAATTTTCACTATTGTCAATTCTTTAACAATTATAGATAAGACTATTTTATTCTGAGAATTTGTTATTGATTGAGAGCCTTTGGAAAAAGTTCAGGAATTTAACGCAAACATAGCAAAGTTTTCCCAAGTATCACACACGCACACACACACACACACACACACACACACACACACA
>JAOUZG010017157.1:4448256-4459672 GCA_026289955.1 Argiope argentata | reverse complement strand
CAAAAGATACATTTTGACAAATGGCTATGGTGGTGTTTTTGAAAAATTACATATTTTCTTTTTTTTTTAATTTAAATCACACAGAAAAAGAACATATCCTTCTATGTAGGTTGAATTTTATAAATATGATTTTTTAAAGTAAATATTACTCTTAGATAAGTTAAAATTTTGAAGCTTACCAATAAAATTATTACATTTTTTTTCCTTAAGTAATGATTTTAATTAAGAGACTTTCTTAAGTAAATGATTTTTATTTGAGACTTTAATGTTTACAGTTTGCTCAGAAGAAAAAAAACATGAAACTCAAATTTTTATATATAGAATAAATTTTGTTTACAATTGCAAATTATGTACTATAAAAGGTATATATACATTTTTTAATATAAATCTATGCAACCAGTACCTGTTATTTTTTTTCTTAAATTGTAGAAATCAATAAAGGACAAACAAGTAAAATTATGCCTTCATAATATTTATTTATACATTTTTTTAAAAAGATAGAATACATATAATTATTTTTTTAAAATATGATTAAATGGATTTTTCAGTGCTCTTACCTATTAAAAAAAACAACTCGAAAGCCGTTTATCAACATTTCTTTTTCTAGACACAAAGAATATAAGCATAGTATGCCAAGAATGTCAAAAATGATTAAATCAATTTTATTCAATAGAATCATCCTTAATACTGAACAACATTTTCTTTATCAGCTATAAAAACATAATATTGAGCAATACACTTTTAAAGCAGAACATATCAGAAATGTATTTTAAAATTTTAAAGTTACATTAGGAAAAATTACTATGAATGAATATAAAATAAAACATACAATACAGTAAATTTAATAAACAAGTATAAGATAATGAGTTAACAAATATAAAAGTGAAATAGGATATAAAAAGGATTTGAAAGAATAAGCTTTTATAGAATTTTATGATTCAAAATCAATATGTTAAAGAAGTAGGAAAAAATGAAACATTCATGTAACAAGGAAGTTAGAAATAAAAAATATATAACAAATATTGTTACAGAAGTTGATTTTCAATGAAAAGACCTAGATTTTTTAAAACAGAAATCACTGAAGTGTACAATAGTATAGCATGATATTATGATAACAATCCATTTCAGTTTAAATAAATAAACTAACGATATTTCCTTCTAACTATATCAACAGTTGCTTGACATAAATTTGACTTGAATCTATTACAAATAAACAAATGTATTTAAAAAACTAGTAATAATGATCTCTGGAACTATCCATTTTGCTCTTCAGTTATTAAACGGGATTACATAGCAATAACAAAATAGTATGAATTACTACAAGGTAAAGAAAGTTTTGAGGTTCATACTGAAAAAGTAAAACCTCAAAATGCATTTTATTATAATGTCAAAAACTAAAAAATAAATACAAAAAATTATTTGATATTAAAACTTTTATCTGCTAACACAAAATCATTCAGTTCCAATACATCCATCAGATAGCTGTAAATAAAAAAAAATTCCTTGTCAGATATGCTATCACAGTGTAATGGTGAAATGAAGTTGACAGCTCTTGAGGGTATTATGACTATCATATCTTTTAGAATATTTGCTTCCTTATAAAAACTGGAAGTCATTTGCTGTTCTCTTGGATTGATAGGTTTCTATGCATCAATAATAAATCTGGAGTCTTTATTTTCAAAAATCAACTGGATTTTTAATTTTTTTAAAAAAATCAAATGGATGCTTCAACATATTTAATTTTTGAAGATCCCCTTCAAAAATAAAAGAAGAATATATATAGAGAAAAACCTTTCGTTAGTGAAATTTGTCAATGCCCTCATTTTAATATTATTAACAATAATCTCAGGAATGAATCTTTTTCACAAAGTCTTGAAGCTCATTTTGAAATTTGTGGATTATTTCAGAAAAAGTAGCATTGAAGTATGTAGCATTCAATTTATTAAATTAAGAGCACATTTAATACAAGGCATCAATTATAAATGCTGGTAACAATCATTACAAAAATTATATTTCCACTAGTTGGAAAATATCCATTTATTTAATAAATCTTAAAGAAATTTATTCACATCCACCCAAAGTAACATTAGAGCCCCTGTTAATTTTAAGTTAAGAGAAATATTTTTTTACAACAGAAGTTTGTTTACTTGCATCTATTAAATTTAGATAAGATTTTGTGAGAGAAACGTAATGTAATATTCATGCAAAAATTTCAAAATCTTCTAAGCATATTCAAAATTGTCAGAAAATTTCCTCATATGTCAATAAAGAAAATTAGAAATACACTGGCGATTTTGTTTAATTGCTAGCATTTGTTTTTTGAGGGTAAATCAAGCAAAGATTTCTATTTCTTCGAGAAAGTTTTCTCAAAAATTTCAATAACAGTTTTGGGTTTAATTTTTTCTTTCTATTTGGTAAATAGAAGCACAGTGAATGAATTCTTCAAAATAAACGGCGCGTATCACCAACTTCGAAAACAACCTTCAGTTCCAAAGCTTAAAAACCGATGTCAGGATTGTTGAAAGGAAACTTTAAAAATGCGTTTTATCATGGCACTAACGAGTGTTTCACATTAAAGCATCCAGCAACACATCAGTATTCCACCCTTCAACATTAATAGGAGGAAAGATAACGACTCAAAATTATAACTACAAGTGCAAACAAAACATCCGCTTTATGCTTGGCTGAGGGCGTTAATGGCAGACTCATCGAGGAAAGCGCTGCGGATTAGAGGTGGGTCGCTCGCGAACGAACGGGTCATCTAAGCGAACAAACTGAATCGGGTCGCCATTTTCTGGATTAGTCGTTCGTTCGCGAACAACTGTGCGGACCCTGCTGTTTCAGTTCATAAACTGTGTGGACTTGACTATTCCCGTTTACGAATGGCTGTGTGGATCCACACTAGGGATAACGAATATTTTAGAAACGGTTATTACTTAACCAATATCAAAAAGTCACAAATCTCAGTGACCAATACTTTTCAAAAATGGGTGTGATTCAAATCACCGGCACGTTCTTATTGGTTGATAATTCAATTTTAGGTCTTGGATCACGATAGAAAGAAACAATCGATACGATCTGTCCAATGGACGCTCTCGAAGCAGGTTTCAGTCACGCATTGGGAAAATCCCTTACCCACTGATGCTATTTTCTGGAACAGACCTCCCCCAAATAGTTGTAGCAGGCGACGGAACCTTTGATCACACACAGTGAGCATCCTATTTCACTCACAGTCAATTCTCCCCATCGCTGGAGGCTATATGCAGCTTGTCTCATTGTACGAAGACTAGATTTCCTCTGTATTTATCTTCACAGAAAAATGTTAATTTATGTTTTAAAACCAGTTTGTGCCGATATTCAATACTTCAAACAAACTTCATATGGATTTATATCCATTCTTAACTGGATATAAACACCATAATTACTGAGTTCCCACGATTGAAACGATAAAGAAAAAAAAATGCTTCGTTTGTTAAAATTTCGTGGATTTCAGAATTTATCGGGAAATAATTTATGTTCACATTTAAAATATTTATTTACTCTTTTTGAATTAAACTTATTTTATTTAAAATATTTTTAATTGATTGATAAATTAACAATTAAAATAGTATTTCTTATGATTCTTTTTTTCTTCTTCAAGGTGTTTTAAGGGTATATAAGAGAACTGATATCATTAGACTAAAAAATAATCTCATAAATTTGCGAAAACGTCATTTCAAGAAAATATTAGTAATTTGTACTGGGTCTCGTTCAATCTAAACTTAAGATTTTAACCTCTTGACATACCAATTTGTTTTACTTAAATTGTTAGTTTAATTATATGACGCATACTATCTTAAATATATATTGTTATCTTGATTCTTATAATAATATAACGAGCATTTGAAATATTGAAGCATTTATAGGTGATTTTTGCATTTTTAAATGCTTAATTCTGTTTACTTAGTTGCAAGTTTAAAGCTGAAAATTCAATAATTCAATGTGCGTATTAGACACGACAAAGTTTGCGAAGGGGTTAAAAAATAGAATAGAAATTTCTAAAAGCAAAGGAAGATAAATTGCTGAATAACACCAGTCTTTCGATTATAAGTTATGCGTACTCTATATTCTATTGTTTACATATTATTTTAAGTGAACTTATATTTTATCTTTTTAGAGAAAGTTTTAATAATAAAAGAAATGCATAGAAACTATTTTTAAAAATCATAAATTTCCTTAATTATAAAATATTGATTATCAAAACTAAAATACCTTGAAATTAACATTCTTATACATTCAAATAGGTGAATTATTAAGAAATATATTGCATTTTTAAGAAATCTCTCTTGAATAATTTTTTGCCGTGTTTCATAGAACACGTTTTAAAAAATCTGTATTGTGTAGGAAAGATATAGATAAATTCGTGTTTGTGTCTCTCAAAAACTATATACTTTTAGGAATTAAAAATAATAATATTTTGTGCAAATGGAATGGCTCGAAATGTTATATTCTAAACTTATAGCCGATAAAAATGTCTTAAAAATATTTTATAATGAAAATAAAATTTATAATGTTATGATTTAAAATGAGACATTTTATACCGATTTTTAAAAAAAACTGTATACCTGGAACATCATTATAGAGCCAAATATCAAATTTGCTGAATATTTTTTATTGATAAAATAAGAGAGAGTTTCTAAATAAGAGAGAAGGGAGAAAAATTTGCTTGAAGTTTATTAATATCTGCTCAAAGCGAAATTAATAATATTAGACATTGCTACCTAAAAAAAAGGGAAGTTAATCGATTTTGTTGGGTCTGAAGTTCTAACTGTTATAGATTCTAAATTTTAACTATTGTCAATTCTTTAACTACTATAAGTAAGACTATTTTATTCTGAGAATTTGTTATTGATTGAAAGCATTTGGAAAAAATTAAGAAATTTATCGCAAAAATTGCAAAGCTTTCTCTAGTATTAAACAAACATATATATACATGAATCAAAAATACTAATTTAAATACGTCGTGCCTTTTGTTCTGGCACTCATGTATGTATGAGTAATTCTCAGCTTTCTTATGAGTACAAACACTTCCACACTAAATCATTATTTGCAAAAGAAATTGTTTTGAAGAAAGATTGAAATTAATTTTTAAATTAAGTAAAATACATTTTTGGAGAACTGATGCCTTCTTAAAGGATATAGACGAAAATTAAAAATTAAAAATCAATTTTCTTCAAAACATGTCAATTTTTTCTATAAGAATTCAGATTTAAAATGTGAAGGCATTGGAAAAGTATTATTTAATCTTTAGGTTGAGGGAACCGAAATTCGGAAAAGTTACTTTGAATGCGGGCATTCAGTGAAGAAAGATAACAACTGCTTTCCCCTTCCCCGTGGTGTTAATTGGTCATCTGTCCTCTCCGTTTTAAGCAGGTAGCTTTTTTTGTGGCTTTACTGCTTCTGGACCCCTAGAAAAAGCTTTTTATCGCAGTGTTTTTTTCTTTTTCTGGAACATTTGTTTACTAATTGCGCATGAAAGAGTAATGAATTAAATTTTATGTTATTAAATAACTTGTAACTCAGATTAATGCGGTATAGTTATTTAGCACATAAACTAATTGTTGTCAATTTTTCAATCATATTTGTGATTAAATAAATTTCTCAAGCCTTATTGAAGTTGTAAATTTAAATTTTATAAAGTTTCTTCTGACTCATTTATCTTTATTAAATGTAACGATTTATATATCACGTATAAATGTCGTACTTGATTTTTTTAAAATATTTTCATTTCTTTGCACAAAACACATATAACAATCCTTTTATATTTTGTAAATTAAATATATCTGCAAAATAGCAGGCGATTTTCTGCTATTTTGCAGATTTGAATTTTTTTAACATCAATATATTCAGCTTATGAAATCGGATATAATTTTTATTTTTAACATATTTCGGACGGTTTTTAATATAAATAACTAGTAACATTTCTTTGTTCTATTGTCACTTCTTATAATTTAGAGTGATTTTTTCCCGAGAATTTCAATTACTCATAACAATGTCATATTTCTGAAGAGTACGCTATATTTTCTAAAAAATCAATAGCCGAATTTTTTTTATACATAAAAATTTATCAATTTGTAAGTAATCACCAGATTAAAGAAGGTTAATTTAAACAAAATAAGATTATATATGGTTTACTTAGAATTTTATATATAAGATTTCATTGCAATAAAATTATATTAAAAAGTAGTTATAAAAATCTTTAAAAAAACTTTAATAAATAAGGCTAGAATTCTAAATGATCAGCATTTGTCATTACTAAAAATATTTTTGCAAGCAGATTATTTAGATTATCTTTCAGAAATGCTTAAAATTAAATCTAGAATTCATGCCATTTTTACGCAGTCACTTAATTTATTTGGTTTCAGTACAAATATTTCTGGAAAAATTTAAATGTCTAGCAACTTTTCAGTTTAAATAACTTTTATTAAAATGAAGGAATAAAGATTTCAATATTTATATAAAATATAAAATAATCATTATATAAAATATAATGAAAAGGCGAAAAAAACTCAATCCGAGGTTCAATTTAGTTTTTCTACACTGTGCCGAATTGGGATCAATGATGTAGCCCATTATCTAAGGCGCCGATAATCTTCACAAAACCATTCCATCAAATATGAATTTCAAAATGCAATTCTTGATTAAAATATTTATCATTTGAATAAAATTATATACGCATATTATTATAAAATTTTATTAAGTTAAAAAATTAATAATTTACAATGTTAAAAAATTAGCAACGGGGGGAAAGAATAATATTTTCTATAGAGTACTACTAACAAATGAAGTTATGCAAACTCATTCGTGAGCTCTTATCAGTGTTACTTTAAAAAATGTCGCCAAAGAAGGGTCCACAAAACTCACTAGCGCCAACAGTGATTATAACTACAGCTGGACAAAACCTCCTGACCCTAAGGGGTGTAGCACAAAGGGAAAAGGAATTTTTAGAGGCAATTACGGTTCGCCGGAAATTCAAATGGGGGAACGAAATCCAAACTCGTTGTTAGTACAACAGTTGTACCCACCCGTAAGGAAAGGTAAAAAAAATCTTGGTACAGCAGTTGTACCACTCGTGAGCTAGAGATTAAAATGAAATTTCATTCAGATAATTTTCCATTGGTTTTTCAAAGTGTGTTAAATATGAAACATAGTAATGTTCAAAATTCCTATTGATTAAAATTGGTGCGTGGGTAAAAGGTTTACTGAAAATTAATAAATGTTTTGTGCTTGGGAGGTCTGTCATTCATTCGCCCTCTTCGTGGGTTTACTACTAATTTTACTTCCTTTTACGATTCCATTTCCAGGAAAAACTATCTGAAAAAGAGGATCAATATCTTTCTTTTAAATAGGCAATTACCTAACACATGCGGAATAGGTTTTTTTCTGTGCGACTCTTTCTGATATTTGCAGTTTTATTTTATTTTCGGCTTATTGCATCTTTAAAAGCTGTAGTTTTAAATAAAAAAACAATTGCTATGAGAATAATTGTATTTTATTATTTACTAAATTTGAAATTTATAATTTTTAAGAATCTCTTTTTTTAAGCCTCTGGGGAATACATTTGATTCATTAATTTATCTGACTTAATGTCAAAGAAATAAAGGAAGTAAAAATACAGTCTCATGAGACTATGCGATTTTATGCAAAAAAGAAAGTTCATAAAATATTTGGAAAATATATTTAAATGACATTTGAATGGATACTAGGGATTTTTTAACTAACTTAAAATTTTATTCCAGGCAATGATATTATTTATTAAACTTGTCGCTTATTGTATAATACCATTTGTTGTAATTTGAATTTTAATGCAGTTGTATATCTTATAAGTCTTACTTAGTTATTATTTAATTGTAAAATCAAATTATTTTCTTCTTTATTTTTATGAACACAAAAGAGTATATGCATTCACTTAATGATAACGCATTTGGAAATTTAACCCATAGAAAAATTGTAAAAATGTTAAAATCTCAAGCCCTTCTACGGTAAACTTGCAGAATAGTATAGTAGAATAAGACTATTAATAAGAAAAAAATTTATTTCGTAAAGACCTTATTTTTCTGGAGCTTACGAGAAGCAAACTTTGTATTGGAGACATTTTACTATGAAGAAATGTGATATGATAATGGCAGAGTAAATAATTAATATTTTAATTCATTAAGGGTTATAAAATATTTTAACACTTTTTTTCCCGATACTATAAAATCAGATCAGTTTTAGTTATTCTTAAAATTACACACGCACAAATTAATAGCAGAATAAGAAATAAATTCATCCCATATAAAAATTATCCAAATATATAATTTTTTTTTTTTGTTTTAGGAAATAAATCTTTCACCATAATTTTGAGAAATAATTTTACCAATATATGAAATAAAAATGTTTTAATAATTTTAAAATGTTTTTAAAAAAAGTTCAAAAGATCGGGCACATTTAATTTATGACAGCTAGAACCTCATCAATGCAAAAATTATAAATATATATTTTTAAGCAAGTTTTATGCAGCGTTATACATAAAAATTGAATAACGATTTCCAATTCCCAAACAGAATGGCTGGGTTTTGAAATTTTAAGGTAATTTTAATTTTTCTTAGAAATAGAAAAAAAGAATGATGTATTCTCACAAAGCGGAAATACGACGCAATAAGCAATAGTAACGCTGTTCCTAGGTGGCTGTAATTAATTTACCTCTATTGTCCAGAAGGGGAAAACAATATCTTTACCAAAATTTGTGACATTTAAAAGTAGTAAATGTAGCAAATATTAAACAATGTAGGAAATGGAGAAATTTAATTTTAAAAGAATCCCCTTTCAGAGCATTGGATAAATATATCACTTCATTCTTCCTTTAAAATTATATCTAAAACAATCATTTTAGAAAAAAAAAAGTTTATATCTTTTTATTGAAAATATTTTTTTAAAAATACAAAAGGCCGATAAAATGAATATAAATTTAGTTATGCCCAGAATAATCCATTCATCTAATGATTATTTCTAATTCTATACAAGAAAGGAATGATTTCCTTTACAACAATCTTTGAAATCACATCCATAAAACTATGCATTTTGTATGAGAAATATTTAAACGAAAGCTTTCTCTCTTTTTTTTCAAGATATGTTTAACAAAAATGAATATAAAATCTTTTAGTCGTATAATGCGTAAAAAATAACCAACTTAAAAAATTATTAATATAAAATTAACCATCCACCAGTTAATGCACCACGAAACCTCATGAAAAACACTAGACAATGCTTCGTTGACAAAAACAGCAAAAAATGAGATAGAATTATAGAAAACTGCAATTTGAAATTTAAGTAAATTAATCGAAATATTGTGTTAATATTTCAGTAATGTTAATTTTACCTTGGACCACTGAAAAATGTATAGAATAATAATAAAAAATGTATTCGTAATTCTTAAAAATTAATACAAGATAGTCTTATTTTTTAATGAATGCGCCAAAAAGACATTGAAGGAGCCAGTCGAATTCAATTTCATGCACGATTGTAATTTAAAATCTTAAAGTTGGCTGAAGGGAAATGTGTTGTAAGTGAAAGAGGAATAAAAAAAATAGTGGATTCCTTTCAATCTAAAATCGCAAATTCTCCCAATTCCCTGTATTGAAAATATATTATCTCAAAAGGGCTTGAGCCGACAGCTCTGAAAGAAAAGAAGGGTATCGGGTGATCCTCGATCTTCCCGGGGAAGGAAAGGAAATCCTAGAAACACAAAGCATTCTCCCCTTGTGTCCTCAGGGCGTTGTCTCCTTAACGGGAATAAAGATAAAAGGAGAAATCTGTGAAAGGATTAAAAAGTGACCGGACTGGTTATTCTTGGAATAATCGTAACACTGAATTGCATATCACTGAAATCTATCCGAACAGTGACTTCTCACTTTCCGATAATTTCACTGTAAAGTGATTAGTCACCCCTCCCCTCAATTGTAGCGACCTTGACTTTCCAATATTCGCATTTGACAATCCAATATCCCATGAAGCTCATTGTATTGCCTGTGACGTGAGCCGTAGCTGTCTCTGGACGGCCACACATGAGTCTCATTAAAGTTTATTTACTTCTTTGGCGCCATCTATTGGTAGAATTTAGAAATAAAGTGAACATTTTAAAGAAATAGCATCTATTTTTAATTCAACTTTTTCAGAAAATTCTTTACTCCAATAAATAAATTAAATAAATAGTTTTGAAAAAGAATTTAAAAGATAAGCTGGAATAAATAAATAAATTTGACCACGTGTTTTTTACATTAGTAAATTGAGTATTAGTTATTATTAATAAATTTTAAATTTAATAATAATTAATAATTTTCAAATTTAACATTAATTAATAATTTTTAATTTATAACATGATTGAAATAACAGGTATTTGGAACAAATATTTAAAAATAGCTATAGCAAAATTATTTGTTACTAAAAAATTGGTGGATTATGCATCTCTAATCCATACACTCGTTCGCGAACGACTGTTTGGACCTGGTTATTCCCGTTTGCGAACGAGTGTGTGGAACTAGCTAATTTCATGCTTGAACCTACTAGAGATAAGAAGACAGATGTATGTTGTTATGTCCGCAAAAGAATGGGAAAGCAGGGGGAGGGGAGGGGAGACAGATGTTTCAATATCACTTAGCAGAAGACTAGTAGGTGACCTTGGGTGATTACACGGCGTTTATCTTTTCTATCACAACAAATTTTGGACACTCGTTTAGTAAAAAGGAAGTGCTTTATTGGAGGTAGAGATAAAATTTTTCAGTTCTTGGAATCAGAAAGTATGGGAATTTTTTTCTTCTTCTGTAGGAGGGCATTGTCGTTCATTTATATTGGAGATTTCAGAAAGATTTAATTGTAAAAGATTTTTATTGAAAAAATGTAGGAGTTGATTACGAATTTTATGTTATGATACTAAATTTTACCTTTTAATACTACTAATTAAAGAAACATTTCAGAAATACTTTATACTACAATATAGTCTTAAAATGAATCAAGTCGAATATTTTATTTCTGTCTTTTTGTATTTTGCATGCTCTTTTATTCGTAACTTTAAGATATTATAAAAAATATATAATAAATTTTACTAAAGTTACGAGCACTGCTATCATAATAAATTGTTTACTTATTTTTTTCATATATATATATATATATATATATATATATATATATAATTATTTTTTTTTCAAAGTAAATATATAAATAAATATATCACATCTATTACTGTATCATTGAATCCTATTATTTTTCAGCTGTTAAAATAGTTTTAAATAAAAAAAAGAAAGAAAGAAAGGTGCTTACTCTCATTGTTATTTGCTTAAAATTGCTTTTATGTTATCATTTATTTGCTTAAGTATTCTTGTTTTGTTACTAGTTATAT
>JAOUZG010017157.1:4394555-4433256 GCA_026289955.1 Argiope argentata | reverse complement strand
AAAATAAAACCAGATAGAATAAATATTACTACATAATAAATGTCCGTCGACAAATTTATATTATGACATTTACCGAACACTCCCACCTTTGATTATTCGTAAATAATCAAACAGAAAATAAGGTAAATAAGCATTGGATATAAAGTAATTTGCATTGTTCAAGTCCTCAAAAATCTTGAAGGCACTTTTATAGTTCTACCTCTTCTTGTTGTAAGAGGGTTTTCCCTAAGATGGCTTTCATCTCCTGCACATTTTATCTCAAGGGGATAAATCCGACGAACAGGACGTGCAATCTCACCACTTGATGTTTTCAATCGCACAACTCTGATATTTTTATCCGTACCTCTATAAACCTCAAGAACTTTAGCGATTGGCCTCATTAATCTTTTCTTTGAATCATCTTCTATTAAGACGATTTCTCCAGGTTTTACTTCGTAATAATTATTTTTATTCCGTGGTTGTAATAATATGCCTAGATATTCACGACGAAATCTTTTTCTTAAGTGTTGTTTAAGATTTAGTCGATATTTCCAACGCCTATTAACATTGGTAGTCTCCAGTTCATCTAAATCGGGCACTCCCACCGTCGGAATATCTTGTATGAACATTGACGGAGTGAGAGGAATGAGGTCATTGGAATCTTCTGATAAGTACGTCAGAGGTCTGGAGTTAATGACCGCCTCACAATCACATAAAATGGTAACCAGCTCCTCATAGTGTAAGCAGGCATTCCCTAAGACACGTCTAAGAAGTATTTTCACCATTTGTACAATCCGTTCCCAAAATCCACCCCACCAAGGTGCGGAGGGTGGTATGAATTTCCATGTTATCTTTTGGATAGAAGTTTCTCTTTCAATCGCTTCCGAATCTAGTTTTCGCATCAAATTTTCAGCGCCTACGAAGTTAGTGCCATTATCACTGTAAATAATCTTTGGTCGACCTCGTCTGGCTATGAACCGCCGAAGGCAATGGAGAAAGGATCTAGTATCAAGTGACAGAGTCAGTTCGAGATGTATTGCACGATACACAGCACATGTGAAAAGAACTATCCAACATTTTCCACCTGCCTTAAGAGTAAGTGGTCCGGCCAAATCTACGCCGCTCACTTCAAACGCAGCTGATTCTTCTACTCTATCCTGAGGCAAACCGATAGGTTGGGTTTGTATATTCTTGGAATTATATCTCTTGCATCTTAAGCATTTGTTTATTTCTCTACGAACAGTTCTTCTTCCATTTATAACCCAGAAATTTTCTCGCAATTTCGATAATAGAATCTGCACTCCAGCATGAGAGTTTTCCATATGAACCTTTCTGACAAGAAGCTCTACTAACCTATGTTTTTCAGGAAGAAGAATGGTGTATCTAAAATTTCGTAAGTCGTCCTTCTCAGTTAATTTTGTTTTAATCCTTAAAATGCTCTCCTCATCTCTAAAAACATTGAGGGTCTTCAAACTTCTAACTGATTCTTCTGTGAAAGACTCTTCTTGAATCATCCTAATAATCCTTTTTTCTGCCTCATTTATTTCAAGTGTAGTCAAATATCCCTCTTTTCTGCATTCCTTTCCGATCTTAGAATTATGTTCAAATCTTAAAATCCAACCCAAAACTTTAATGATTTTGGCGTAGCTGGAAAACCGGGAGAAAAGATTTGCCGTAACAAGAGAGTTGTTTACAAGACTAATTGATTTGCCACATTTTTCTACAGAGACAATGTCTTCATTAATATAATAATTCGATTCTGGCCACAAATCCTCACGTAAGAGTAACCACTTTGGTCCCTCCCACCATTTAGAACTCAAAAGTTTCAAAACAGAGCATCCTCGAGAGGGCAAATCGGCGGGGTTTAGTGTTCCCGGAACATGTCTCCAGTCCTCTACATTTGACAGCTTCCGAATTTCATTCACTCGATTCCGGACAAAAACGCTCCAAGGTTCGTCTCGTCTGATCCATTGAAGAGCTGTGGTAGAATCTGTCCAAAACTGTGTTTTCACATTTACAATGTTTAAGCTCTCTTTTACAAATTTTGAGAGCCTTGCACCAATGCAACAGGCAAGCAGTTCCAGTCTTGGTATAGTAATGGATTTTAATGGAGCTATTCTAGATTTAGCAGCTAGTAATTGTACAGAGGTTTCATGGGCTGATTGGCATCGGATGAAAACAACTGCTGCATATGAAGTGGTGCTAGCATCGCAAAATACGTGGAAAATAACGGAAGAAGCATTGTTGATAAAAATTTTCCTAGGAATTTTTACAAGATGTAACAATTTTATATCTTCTATCCATTTCAGAAAATTTTCCTTCATGTACGGTGATACTTCAGAGTCCCAGCTCTTCTTCGACCTCCAACTCTCTTGCAATAATATTTTAGGTCGCAAAGAAACTGGACAAGTGAAACCAATTGGATCAAAAACTCTATTGGCAAAAGATAAAATCACACGTCGAGTAACTGTACCGGGAGGCATTTCCAGTAAAGAACTATCACAGAAAAGCACATCTTCTGATTTTTCCCACAAAAGTCCTAAAACAGGAGTTGGGTTTGGATCTTTTAATGAAACTGCATCTATTGTGAATTCCCAACCTCTAAGGTCAAACTTGGCTTGTGCCATCAGTTTTGTTGAGTCTTCAATAAAGCGCTGCAGCTCCTGCTCTGAATCTACTGATGTCAAACAATTGTCGACATAAAATGAGTTCTTTAACTTCAGAGCAATATCATGGTAAGGAGAAGATAGATATTGATCCAAATGATGGTGAATGACAGCACTCAACAGAAAGGGACTGCAATTCAGGCCAAACACTACTCTGGCATGCTGATACACTTTAGTCGCATCTCTGTTCTCATCCTTCCGCCACAGAAATTTTAAGTATTTTCTGTCTTCCTTAGCGACTGATATCTGTAGAAACGCCTTTTTGATGTCAGAAACAACACCAAAAGTTTTCTCCCGAAATTTCATGAGTACTGAAGGTATTGTCTCTATAAAATTTGGACCCTTCATCAAACAGTCATTCAAAGTAAGATTTCCTCTTGACTTGCATGAAGCGTCAAAAACTGGCCGCACTTTGGTGGTGGAATCATTCTTAAACACTCCTCGATGAGGTAGGTAGTGACCAGGACCCTCACAAGAATCTTCTATAATATCTTCTTTCTTCCACTCTTTAAAGACAGCATCATAACATTCGAACTGATTGCTCTTTAATAACTTCATGCTAGTAGAAACGAGTCTTTTCCCAGCGATGTCTCTATTTGAAGGTAATTCCTCTTGATTGCGCATCCAGGGAAGCTTAACCTCATATCTTCCGTTCTCGTCAATTTTTACATTTCTGGAAAAATAGTCTAAAGCTTTATGTTCTAAATCTTTAGATTTATCAGTCTCACATGGGTCCATTATACCTATAGTTTCTAGTCTCCACAGGTCTGAAATGTCATTACTTTGCATAAAAAGAGATATAGAGGAGTTTTTGTTGAAACCCACTTTTGGTTTTCCCATTACACTCCAACCCAAATAGGTTTCAAAAGCGATCAAACCAGATGACAATGGACATATATTTCCTGTGAAAAGATTTCCAGCATAATCAGCTCCTATCAACAATTCTATAGGCATCGAGCTTTTACCAACATCAGTGAATTGGATATCTTTATTCTGTAGCTCCTTGACCCATGGGCCCTTTTGTATGCTAGGAATATAACCACAAATTATATCCTGATCCAAAACTTGAATATTACAAGAATAATTTCTCTTTAAATTACTCACAGCCAGTTCATAACAATTGTGTTTCTTCTTGAAGCTAGCGCCGCCAAATACTACATGCGTTAAATTTTGACTTCGTTCTGCGGTTAATTTCATTTCATTAACAGTTGACTTCAAAATGTATGATCTCTGCGATCCTGTATCAAATAATGCTCTTACCACTTTGTTTCTTCCACCCGTCTCAATTAATACTAAAAGGGTTTGTAAAAGAATTTCCGGTTCACTTTGATTTGATAAAACTATATTTCCATCAGTGCTGGGAGATTCTGTGGCATTAGGTTTGGTGTTATTGACCTTTCCAGGACACATGATTGTCTTCCCTGACAAAGCATACATTGAACACAAGATTTGCATTTTCTGGAAACATGTCCGACCTTTAAACAAGTAAAGCAGGCCTTATTCTTCTTTAAAATACCTTGTTTTTCATCAAAAGACATTTTTTGAGCCTTAAAACAATCTTGTGAATTGTGGACTTTTCCACAAAATAAACAAGACTTCAAAGATTTGGCTTCATAAACCAAATCATTAGCCGTCGGAACAGTTTCGACTTCTCGATATTTTTTACTTTGCTTCCGAGTTTCTGTGGAATTGAAGCCTGATTTTGCCATCAAAATCCTCTCTTCCCCTTCCACTTCCGTTCGGAGAAATAATAGCAATTGCGACAATTTATCGCCGTAAGAATCGGTATTGTTTACTGTAATTTTCACTGGATTTCGTAACCAAACTCTCAATAAATTTTCAGGAATGCACGATTCCACTAGCGGGAAAAGCATAGCTGCATATTTTTCAGTAGTTACACCAATAGACTCCAGTGACCTTAAATATGATTCCAATTTGTCATAAAGTTGCATTATATTAAATTTCGAATTCATATTAACAGCATTTTTTACAACCAATGAAAGTAGTTCTCTAACATAATAATCAACAAGAAGTTCCTCACGGCCAAATCTAGCCTTCAGGCTATCAATAGCTTTTGCATAATTTTTTGCAGTTAGCGGATAACTATCAACTATTTCCCGCGCTCTACTGCCTATTATAGTACTCTGTATCAGATATTGAAATTTCACTTCATCACCGATGGTAACATCCTCGTGAATTCTTCCAAATTGACTCCAAAAGCTAAGCCAATCTTTCACTTCACCGCCAAACTTAATTAATTCAATTTCGGGAAGTTTTAATTTAGCTTTCGCCACATTAACTGACTCCGGCACTTCGGATATAGAAGAAAGTTTTTCTAAACAAGTTTTTACAAGAATCCGTGCAGCATCTAATTTTTCACGATATTCTTCTATTTTTTCATACTCTACTTCATATTCTTCAGATTCAGTCCCTACTAATGCTTTACATACAATTTCGTCAAATTCTGCCAAATTAGTAGCAACTCTTTCTAAAGAACAAAGTTTTATTTCAATATCATCCTTATTTAAATTTTCTTCTTTCAACGCCGTTATTAACGCATTATAACGCTTCGTAAAATTAGCCCTTATTGGACTACGCCGTTTAATTAGATCTTTCATAATAGAAACGAAAGTACTGGAAATCGAAAGTTTAATTTACTGACCTTTTTCTTCATTCACGTCCGGTTGGCACCACAATTTAATATGCTTTCTAAAAAAACTAACCGTTTTCTTAAGCTTCAAATTCTATATATAAATTTCTGTAGCTTGCAGAGCATCTTATATTTTTAAAAATTCAAAACAAGACTCCAAGCGTTTCCGAATTCCATCGTTTTTTTTATTATCCTTTCACTGAAACAGTATATACAAGAATTCATCGAAATGCAATTAACAAAATATATTTACAAAAAAAATCGTTTTCTTTTAACTTTTAATAATGCTTTAATTAAAATAAAAATCGTTTGCTTATAACTTTTAATAATGTTTTAATTAAATTAAAATCGTTTAACTTTAATAATATAATACTTCAAAAAAATCCAATTTGATGACAATTTAAGAAAAGCATAAAATAACAGATAAAACAGAAAAAGAAAATAAAACCAGATAGAATAAATATTACTACATAATAAATGTCCGTTGACAAATTTATATTATGACATTTACCGAACAATACGCGTCGAGAAGTAAACACTACAACATTCACAATACAACTGGAAATTTCCGGTTTGGCAAGTGACGTAATGAGTCAGCACCGAAGCAACAAAGTCGTCCGTCTTCGAACGAAAGAGTCTAGTTCAATAGTTCGCGAATGAAAGAGTCTAGTTCTTTCGTTCTCGAACGAAAGAGTCCAGTTCATTCGTTCGCGAACGAAAGAGTTGATTCTTTCGTTCGATGAGTCTGAAAAGGTCGTTCGCGAACGACCTGAAACGAACGGGTCAAATTGGTGAACGAACGATTTTGAGTCGGATTTTTCAAATGAACGAGATTTCCCATCACTATTGGGGATAAAGATTTAAATGCCATGAGCAGAAGTCACATGTCATGTACCTTTTACGTCACATGAATTGACCTCGTTATAATTAATAAATTTTAAATTTAATAATAATTAATTATTTTTAATTAATAATATGATTGAAATAACAAATATTTGGAACAAATATTTAAAAATTGCAATAGCAAAATTATTTGTTTCTCAAAAAAGGTGGATTATGCATCTCTAGTCACTTTTGCTAAATGTTTATGGTATTCCAATGTAGTGACTAGTCTATGTTATTCCAGTAGCCGACTAACATGTTATATGACTACAATACCTTCAGCATCGTTGATGTTATCTGACTTATGAAGCTAACACCACAAAAGTAATTAAAAGACATAATTAGAAGTAATTAAAAACTTTTAAATTCTATTAAATAGATTTCAAACGTCTTAAAAGTATTATATATAAGAATTTAAAATTTCTACGAAGTAACAGATACGTATTTAACTTTTTTAATGCTTCTTCGCAGGACTTTGGTGAATTTTTCAGAACATTTTCAACCATTTTACTTTGTTTTCTACCTACTCTAGCCAGACCAGAGTAATCGTTTTTATATGGAAAGCCGCGGCGATCAACCTACAATCTCCGTTCCATAGCCATGCTATAAAAGTGTCATAACTTACATAGTATAGCTTAATAGGTGTAGTCAGAGAATTTAAGATTGATATTAATTTTTGTTAAAAAAAGAGAGAGATTTATTCTCTACTTTTCCATTCGAAATAAATGAAGTGAAGAGAAGTAAGTAATGAGGTAGCAGAATGACAACTGCAGTTTCTATTATTCGCAACCGTCTCTTACGAGTCTCGATGAAAATTGTTTTTAAGCCTTCGCCTTTCTAGAATTTTTAATATTAAAACATGGAGAAAGTTAATGATGTTGTTCATGTGTACCAAGTTTTGTTACAAGAATGGAAGAAAAATCCTCCAAATTTAGACAAATGTGGTGAAATCTTGGATAAATTAAAGGTTACTTTTTTTCATTACTATAGTTGAAGATATCTAATTCATTTTAATAACTTTTCTTTGTATGAATAAAAATTGAGACTAGAATTTCATTATTCGTTTGAATAATTTATATTGTTTTGATTATAAATGCAAGTGTTTGATTACAAGATTTGATTTCGTGTAAAAGATCAGAATAACTTAAAGTGCTCTATCTTATCAGTACATTTTCATTCATTCCATGTCTTGTAATTTTCATTAGTTTCTCCGAATTATTTTTGTATGATTATCAATTTAAGCATTATTTATTTGATTTCATTATCAATTAACTTTATTCGTTCATCTGATATCTGAGTGAGCTACTTTCAAAAACTTACATTTTACTTCATGTATGATAGAAATTTTATTTTATCTTTTTATTTAGAATATATCAAAATATAGAAGTGAAAAGGAAAGAAATATTTTTCTACGTTATTAATAGGATATATAATCTGGAAAATTTTTAACATTTTTGATAAATTCCGCTTGTTCAGATTGAAATATTATGGAGCTATAAAATGCAAAATCCTTTTAAAAGAACCTGAGTATTATGGTATGGATTTCATGTTTATAAAATTATTAAAATTCCATATGATGAATGCAAGAATATTTCAAATATTTTTTCATTCTACGGAACACATTTACAAATGTATGCTTGTGTGTAATTGCCATTGATTGTGTGTTTAATTATTCTATCATAACTATATTTGACTAAGTTCACTAATTGCATGTATTTATTACACAAATACTCTATTGAGATTTAATGGATCATTTAAATTTTTAACATGCATACTTGCAAAAAGTTGTTTTATCTCATATTTAATTACACACTCATTCTATTCTGTGAGCCCTAATTTAGACAGACACTTCTATGTGATAACTGGTTACACCACAATGTTAATCTTGATTTGGTGCATACATCATAAGAGTGAATAATATTCTATTGATATTATACAAAGTAGCACCACGATTCAAACTTGTTGTCAATTGGAGCTCTGCTGATGGAATTCTGTCACTTTAATTTATTATTCAAAAAAGCTTTTTTCCTTTACCTTTTGAGAAAAATATTTACTCATAATTAATTATTATGCTTTGCATTTTTTAAAAAAAATTCATTTAAATAAGTAAACTGTCTAAAATTGGTAAACTTTAAATATGTTTCAAACTCACTTGCCAGTTTCTCTTTTTGAAAAAAGGATTTTAAAAAGAGAATCTTTTTTTAAAGTTATATTATTTTATGGAACTTTTTTTATATACTTTGTCATTGTAATGAATACCAAATATTGGTCATGCAAGAGAGTTATCGGCAACTGCATATGTATAGCATTAGCTTTCGTCATTTGCTCTTTTATTTTCAACTAATTGTATATGGCCACACAACTAGTTGGAAAAGTGCTGGTTTAAAATACAATTAATTTTACAATGCTTCTAGGTATACATTTTGTGTTGTTCTATTATATGTACGCACATGGAGATTTCTGACTGGCCAATTTCAAAACACTCAACATATAATTGTCCATGTTAGAAGAATCATTATCTAGGTCCAAACATTACAATTCTAAGGATTAATTCAAAGTTTTGTTAATGGTAACTGCAAATGCCATTTAAATTGGGAATTGCATATTTTTTGGAATTACTGGAATGCGAAGAATAAAATAATTTTACCACTGAAAGGTCCTTTCAAGATAGTTGTGTACTGCATTCAATGGCATCACTTACAGATCATACAAATTCAGAAATTCTGTTGGATAGTTAATTGCTCCATCAGCTTCTACAATAGTGTCAATGAGCTTGTATATGACTTGAAAAATAAACTAAATATTGTTTAGGTAATGAATACGTTAATTTGCAGCCGTAAGACTAGCTTATTTTCCGAGTCAATCATCATTTGATTAAATATTGGGAAATGCTCTTTTCGATTTATTCTTCTTTTTACATAATTAAAGAAGCAATGAAATTCATCTTGATGTCAGATCAATTTGCATCATTCTGTTGCCAAATTCTGGCAATTGATATGAGAATATATCAGCTAATCAATCATCAGTTACATATTTGTAATTAATTACACTTTCTTTATGCATCATCACAAAGTACAGTGTTTCAGACATGCATTTATTTCATCCTCTGGCGTCATTCAAGGAACTGCAGGAAATATCTGCCTAAAATCTTCGGCAGGCAATAATCATGCACTTCCAAATTGTTTGATCTTTCTACGAAAATCTTACAATGATCTATAAAGTATCTTAAGCAAAATTTTTATCTGCCTTTTTGCATCACCCCTGATAATAATTTTGAAATTCTTCTCTACTTTTTTCATACCAAATGATTAGAAAATGTTACATGTGCAAGGCAATTTCAAAGCAGAATTCATAGTTTTTCCATCTGGCAGTCCTTCTACCAATCTTGTAGTAATGTTGTAGGTCTTCTAAAGGCAAGAGCAAAGGATGTATAATTTTGGAATTCAATTGATGATAGAATCAATCTAATTAGGATTTTTTACCAGTTCCTCCTGGCTCATTTAAAATTGCTGTAAGATAAATTTCTGCAGTCCTATTGTTGAACATAAATACATTTTTTCCACAAACTTAGGAATATTTGATTGCACATATAAAAAAATCACCCATGTTGTAATTCTCTTATTGAATGAAATGATAGCAGATCGTAAGTAATAAAATTCCCATTTGACTACAAACTTTGCTTGTAATTTATAAGTACAAATCTTTAAATATTACCACAGCTTCATTGTAAATTTCTGCTATGAAATCCATGCTCACACTTGAATTTTTCTTGCATATTCAATGGAAAATATCTACTCATTTGTTACTTTCATTTTTCCTATAACTCTGTAGGAGATGGAAGAGAGTATTATTGTAAACCATGCACTAATTTGATTTGGATGCAGCATTTTACACATGTCATGAGTGCATGCATCCCAATTTAGGTCATTTTTCAGTGAATTCAGGTCTTGACATATAGTGCAGAAACTGACATAACAACACTTTTGACGATTTGCAGTTATTGAAAAAATGTTGAGCCAAGCATGCAAAGAAAGAAGCATTTATCTGGATTGGGATGTCTGGTACAATCTACCTAATTTTGTCAATCTTTCTGTTTCCCATGTATATGCTAGATTGTCTGACTGCTTTCTTTCTGGTGTGTGAAGTAGTAAAGCCACCAATTACCATCTTTGATATTACCAGTTTGCAGTTGTATATCAGCTAATTTACCACCATTTTCTGTTGATCTTTAGAATTAAAAGGATACTCATGGTTTCTTGTAACTGTTATATACTAAAGCTTAAGAAATGCAAGGGTATTTCTTGTCTCTTATGCTAGGCGAAAATGGTTTCAATGTGCCTCAAAGTTTATCTGTTGTATTTTTTGCATCATCATGCAAACTCTTATTGGCTTCTGCATCACGTATTCCTATGCATTTTACCTTTTGGATTTTGTTTCTGTGTTATATAGTGCAAGATTTATATATATGTATGTAGTAATCCTTTCTTTTACCCTTCTGTGAAGTGAGCAAAATGAATGCTATAATTAAGTACACAGTTTAATTTTAATAGAATGTCACATGAAGTTAATAAATCAAAATGAAAATGATTTGAAATTTATGAAAGTTCAATTTAATTACACCATCAGAAATCATGAAATGGAATTGTAAAATTATTAGTAAAGAGTATGTTGCTTTTATTTCCAACAGATGACACTGTTTTGAATGGCATAATCGGTTGAAAATGTATTAATATTTTTATTTATTTTAGAATGACACCATTATTTAAGAAATATATCTATCTGTCTTGTTTTGCAGATAACAACATGTAGTTTAATTCCAAGATAGAATAAAATCACATTGAATGTATTTCTGGTTGGACATTGTTTTTTTTAATGCAGAAAACAAATAAAAATTTTGTGTGTGTTTTATGCAGCTTTAATATTTTTTGATCTTCGAAAGGATATTCATGAAACATAATAAATAAAGATGTTTCAAGTGATAAAAGGTTTTTAAAAAGATTTGAAATATGTTGCGTCTGAAATAGAAGATTTATCTTAAAGTATTTTGTGAGTTGGATAAAAGGATCTTATTTTAAACAGTAATGAATATAAGAATGAAATTCATTCAAGAATTTTTTTTAAATATTATTTTGGAAAAGAAATTACAAGAAGCTGAAATTGAAGAAAGAATGAAAGTTGAAGCTAAAAAAGAAATAAAATCAGTAAGCATACAATCTCAAAATGGAGTTGAGTCATTTTCTGAGTCATTTCAAGTTGAGTCAATTTGAACAAATACATAAAGATGATATTACACCAAATGACAAATTTTATTTCATTCAGTTCAAACAATAGTTTCTGGTTCTCTTGCTAGAGAAGTTGTTGAAAGTTTTCCACCAACTATCATTAGGCTATTGAAAGCTGAAAATTGTGTTTTGGTTCAGAAGATATTTTAGTGGAAGTATATGTGAGAGAATTATAAAATTAATTATTTATATGCAAACTAAAGAGACATTTTCATTAGCTTCTTTGTATGATAAACCTGAGTCTTATTTACGGGCATTAGAAGCATTTGGTGTAACTACGGATAAATGTGCATCCTAAGGTTGAATCCTGTTTCCCAACTGATTTTTTAAAGGCTTGGAATCATAGTAATATTTCTAATACAAACTCTGATATGAAAAAAAGTTTGGATAATTTGATGCAATTTTTAAAAACGCAAGTTGAAGATTTAAAAAAAATATGTTTGGCTGTAACTGGTTTTGGTTAAGAAAGGACCAATAAACCTTTGAAAAAACACACACAATATAGTTCAAAAAATTTGAGAAATAAAGTACCTACAGCTTAAGGTTGGTTAACGACTACTTCAAATAGGGATTTCGAGAACTCTTGTGTTTTATGAGATGATAAACATTCAAGTTCAAATTACTTTACAAACTTAGATAATCACTCTATTGGGAAAATAAAAAAAATTATCAACCTTCCCCCAGGTTGCTTTATTACCATTTCACATAATTAAAAAATGCTGTGTTGTTTTAAAATGTGTGATATGTTCTAAAAAACATTTCCCTTTAATGTGTGATATGCTTGATTTGCAAAAAAAAAAAAAAAAAAAAGGAAGGGAAGATATAATCCTGCCCTAGATATTAATATGGCCAAATTTAATTAATGCAGTCCCTAAGATATTTCTTCAAACTCTTAAAGCTAAACTGATATATATCTGATAGTAAGCAGAAAATTTTGAGGTTACTTTTTGATTCTGCATCGCATAAGTCTTATATTCTGAGAAATATAGCTGAAGAAATTAATTATAGGGTACAAAAAGAGTACATTTCCTTTTTGACAGGGTTAACGAATTCAAACATAATCATTATAAAATAAAATTGAGAAATTAGTATGGCAGTTTTAGCTGTAATTGTGAAGTTCTGGATCAAACTACCATTTGTACAATATAAGACCAATTTTTAAAATTCCCTCAACAAAAGAATTAGAAGAAAATGAGATTCATCTAACTGACATTAGTAATATCTGTGAAGTTATGGATATTCTAATAGAAGCTGATGTAATGGGGAAAATGTTAACTGGCAAAAGAAAAGTCTTATCTTCAGGTCTTGTAGTTGTAGGAATTTTCTTAAGATAGACCTTAATAGGTAAAATATCGCAAGAAAAAATTTCGGGAGAAAATAGGGCGATAACAGTGCTATCCTTATGTGTAAATGAAGCTGAAATCTCAAATTTTATGGAAATTAAATTTAATCAGAATCAGTGATCCTGACAAGAAAAAAAATTCTCAAGAATGAGATTGATCTTCAGAGAAAGGAGCATTTTTTAGAAACGGTAACGATTAATAAAGAGCAACGATTTGTGGTTTGTTTGCCATGGTCTGATGACACCTTTAAACAACAACTTGAATTTAGCAAGGAAAAGGCTCGACTGCACTACTTCAAAACTTATAGATATGAATAGGTTTGAGAAATACGAAAATATTTTTCTAAATTAGTTAAATGAAGACATAATAGAGGAGGTTCCAATTAACTTTTATGGTAATTATTTACCTCATTGTGCAGTACTAAAACTAAGTAGCAGAACTACTTTAATTCGTCCAGTATTCGAGGCTTCTGCTATATTAGCAAATTATCCATCTTTGAAACAGTGCTTGAAATTTGGTCCTAATCATTTTGAGCTTATCCCAGATATTCTTCTTCGATTCAGAGAGAAAGTTTAGCATTATAGCTGACATTAGGAAAGTTTTTCTGCAAATAAGTATTCATAATGAAAATAGAGATTTCCTGTTGTTCTTGTGGTGGGAAAATATGGATCCTAAATGGAATAAAAGCAGCTAAAGATGTGTAGCCAACTGTGCTATGCACAAAAGATATAGTGCAAAGAAGTTATAAGTCGCTCACCCCCCCCCTTCCAGAAACTAGAGTAAAAGATGCTTCGGTATTTCAAAAAAATTTCATTGATATGGCTGGACTTTATTTGTCAAAGAAAACAAGAAAAGCTGGGTTTTAATTTTTACTTCTGTAGTATACAGAGCAGTTTGTTTTGAGCTTGTTACTACTACATCAACTGATGCTTTTTTAATGACTTTTAGAGTATTTGTTTCTCGCAGAGGAAGATGCACAATAATATACTGTGATAATGGCTCTAATTTTGCATTGGTGCCATATCCAGAAATATGGAGTAATAAACTATATTGAATGGAAGTTTAATCCACCAGCTGTTGCTTGGTGGGGTGCATGGAGGGATTAATTGGAATTTTATAACATCATTTGAAAAAAAGTGTTTGGACAGGCTTGTCTTGATTATGAAATGATAACAGTTTTGGCAGATTGCAAGCGGGTAATCAACTCAAGACCCCTAACTCACACATGTGAAGATGAAGCTATAAAACCAATTTCCCCATGCTCTATGCTCATAAAAGATGCTCCTGCATTCAATCTTCCTGATATCAATGCTTTAGAGCAAAATTCTGTGGACAAGAGACTGAAATATAGACAAGCAGTTCTTAAAGATTAAAGAAATTGATTCAGATTGGAGTATCTAGGTGCACACATTCAACAAAAAAAAAAATCAAGAAAATCTATAGTTACTGTAGGTGAAATTATTATGGTGGGAGCTGGTAATAAAAAGAGAATTCTCTGGCCTTCAGGTCATATCACTGAAATCATACCATGTAAAGACAGACTTGTATGATTTGTTAGAGTGCAAATTTCACATCAGAATTTTCTGTGCCCAATTCAAAGAACATATCCATTAGAGTTTACATCCTCTGATGATTTGTTCCCTTCGATGATGCCTGGTGATTGCAAAAGTCAAATGACATCTCCAAAATTTGGGACAGTACTTCTGTCAACAGATTGAGATTTAGTAGAGCTGGGTGAAGAATTAAAGTGCTATAGAAACTTAACTTACGATTAACTGTATTAAATTGGACAATTTCACTTTTATTTTCATTTGTATATTTAAATTTAATTGAAAATTTACACAACATTGCCATCTATTGGATGTTTTAATTTTGTTTAATTAATAGTTTTACGTTTTGATTATTATTTATAATCTGGTGGGAGGATGTTGAAAATTTATATTTTTATTTATTTTTGAATGGCAACGTTATTTTAAAAATATTTCCAGCTGTCTCGTTTTGCAGATGGCAACTTGTAGTTTAATCCCAAGATGGAATAAAATCGCAAATGTAATGTATTTCGAGTTGGATATTGTTTGTTTTTTAATGCAAAAAGCAAAAATAAATAAATAAAAATATCATATGACATTTGTGTAATAAGTGTGCAATAATTCACCTGAATCGTCATGCAATAAAATTTCAAAACATTTGATGAAGAAATTTTGGAGATTACTCATTTTGAGCTAACAAACATTTGCATTATGTGTATTAGGATGGGTTCAATTTGGCAAAATAGATGTGGATGAAAGGGGGAAATGTTTACAGTTAACAAGAAAGCAAATTCTCAAAATGGAGCACATCCTTCCATGTGTCACTCTTTAGTGCGATAAAACTTTCAAAAAGTTATCACCTCAATAGTAGGTAGTACATTTCTAATTTCTGTTGCTAAATCTGGCGACTAAAGGAGAAGTAATTTTTACAGTTATAATATAAAATGCTTCGGTAAATTAACATTAATTTTATCTCTTTCTTTTATTTAGAAATATTTTACCAGAAGATGGTCAATTTTATTTGAGGACTATCATTTAGTATATTTTTTATATAGTATATATTTTTAAATTGTATGTCTACCAAATTTTATTTTAATACGATTTTTTTTTAATTTCTTTCCTCAGTATTTAGCACAAATCTGATTGCAATTTGCTTATTTTCTAAAAAGCACTGTTGCCTTTCATTACTTAAAAATTTTTATCTTCTTAATGTTTTCTTCTTGATTTTTAATGGCACTTTTCCTGTTTATTATAATATATGTATTTTTTTTTCACTCGGTGGATAATATTTTGACACATAGATGTTTTGTCTTTCCACTTTTATACTAAATTGATTCAAATTGTTTAATAGTAGATTCACATGTTTGTAATTTAAAGTGAGTTGCTTATTTGATAATTTGTGTTGAACTAGACTCTTTCCAAATATTATTCTTTACTAAATTTTATTCGGTACATTGTTATTTATATTTTATTTCTTATAATATTTTAGATATCTTCTGATGCATTTTTAGTATTTTATAATTATTTTTAAACATTAAATGCTGTGTAATCTTCTATTGAGTCTTTATAATTTTTTATAGTAAGTTATAAAGCTTCTTATTTTTTTCTGGAATTATATATTATATATTGTTTAATGGTAATTTTGGAGATTTAATTCATCTTTAACCTTTATCTTGTTAAACTTTATTATTTACTTCACATAGACAGTTCTTTTACAATGAGGCCTTTATAATTTATTTTATTAAGTCTTTATAATTAAAAAAATTATATATTGTAATATACATGGCAGATAATGATCTATAAAATCATTAATCACAGTCTTATTACATTTATTTGGGAACATTAATATGGCCAAATAATGTATTGATTTCTTCTTTCTCTCTCTCTCTCTTTTTGTTATTTATTCTTGCACTTCATTTATTGGTGTCTTTCCTGCATGTGAATGCATACCATACAGTTTTATTGTATAATATTATAATTAATTTTTGTTATTAGAAAATAGTGAGCTTTATCATACTAAGTTCTGATTCAGCTCTTGTTTCCTATTTAGCCCTTTTGCATAATTCAAACTGTCGAAAAATAAATCCATTGAAAATTATTGGTATTAAATTTTTTTTACTTATTTTTGTGGATTGTATAACTATTATTTTGATTTAAAAACTTTCTTTAATAACTTAGGTTGCTTTAACATGTATGACATTTTTGCCAACTAGTGATACATCAGCTACAAAGCAGGAGTTGCTTGTTGCTCGTAAGTTCAGTTGTTTTCCTTCATTTTATGCTATTTAATTTAAATAACTATGTACTAATTAAAAATAAGTGGAATAAGTACATCTTCAATTTATTATCTTGAAGCTTCAGATTATTTCATCAATGTTTCTCTCTATAATTTTGAACTGTAGCTGGCTTCTGAAATTATTACATAATATGGTACAAATAATTTTTTTAATTGAATTTTTTTTAGCTGTTATATCTTGGTGTAAGAAACTTACTTAATTTTAAACTCTGTTTGAATAATTAAAATATCCATGATTTTTTTAAAATCCATTTTCATAATAATAAATTTCAAATTTATTTTTAACATTAGTACTTTTATACACAGATACAAATTTATTTTTAGTTATTTCTTTAATCAATTTCTTTTTATTTTTTAATGATTTTATTATATAACACCATCTGGGTGACTGAGTGAATTGTTGGAATTATTGTTGGGAAATACATAACTTGGTTTTAATAGTTCTTCAAAAAAAATTATTATTAACTATCTACCTTTTAGCGATCATTAATACAACTTTTTTTCCAGTATTGATGATTGATAAAATTTTCAATTAAATACTTTATGTAGCTTGGATTTCTTGTTAGGTTTTTCTGCAAAGTATTAGTAAGCTTCAGATTTTCCTAGCTATATAATTCTATCATACTATTATGTAGGCTTTAAAACAGTGCTACTAATCATACTACTTATATTAATAGTTTTCTGTCTGTACTTATAATTTTTTTTGAATGATTGCTTTAAATTAGAGTGGATAGGTTAAACTTCAGTTAATATAATTTTTTTTATTAAACTTCAAAAAAGTTAACCAAAAAGAAAGTTAAAATTTTTTCTAATTTGAACTTTTATTAATGTGATGGCAACACGTTGATAAAGGTTAATTTTTTTCTACTTAACATGCTTGTGCAAATTAAATTCTATTTTTATTTTGTGTGAAATATATTGTTGAAAAATATGGTTAAAATATTTCTTTAAACATTCATTAAAAATCAAAACTTAATTTATAAGTTAAAACATTTGTATCATTAAGCAGATAATCTTTTTGAGCATTAACTATATGCTAAGATCAATTTTGTGCTACAATATTTTCAAGTTATATCGAGAAAACATTGAAATTTCATTTAATTTTTAATTAATTGAAATTGTAATTAAAATTTTTTTTAATTGGTCTGATTAGCACAATTTCAGCCTAGAAATGTATATACATGCCAAATTTGGGATCTGTAGATTGAAATGATCTGGTCTGTTATGCACCAAAACATATACATTGAACTTTATTACAAGTTTAGATTTAGAATGTTGATAGTCATGCAACATCTGTTCTTTTTTAAGTTTTATTTTTATTATTTTCATTGTATTATGCACCTAACCACTTCTATAATTTTCCTTAAAATTTTGGATTTATTCTGAGAGAGAAAATTGTTAAACTTCAGTTCAGTAATGATATGCTAACAATGTTAAAACACACTGATAAAATATATTAGGAGAGTAGATGAAATCATTTAGCATTGGAAATTTTTGTTGTGTCAATTTTGTTAACAATTTTTTTGGTATCAAGAATTTTTGTTTATTAATTCAGAAGATTTATGGTAGTATAAAAGCATCTAGTTTAACAGTAGTAATATATTTTAATGCATGCCTATATAATTCTACTCTTCTACTTATAAAGAAGAAAATAATTCTTTAAAATATTTTTTAAAAAATTATCACAGCTTTTTTAATAAAAATTTAAAAAGAACTTTTAAAGATCATAAAATTAAAAAGAGAAAACCTGGCTAACATTTTATTAAAACCATCAAAAGAAATACTTTGAGAAAGGAAGATTTTTGTTCTTTAGTTTCAAAATGGGGGGTGGGTGGAAATCAAGATTTTTTTTTTTTTTTTTTTTTTTTTTTTTTTTTTTTTTTTTTTTTTTTGCTATATTGTCAAAATTATCTATAAAAAAACGGCAAATTTTTGCATGACAAAATTATAATTTTGTCTCTGTAGGAGTCATTTGCTATTGCACCTTCTCATCTTACAAAGTATACTGTGCTAAAGTTGGTAATTTTGTATTGAATGTTCTTTTCTGTTTATTCATGCTCTACAACCAAGGAACAATAATACTTGTTATTATCATTATCTTTTCTAATTATAAAAAAGAATGCATGTGTTGGTGTAAACAAAACTGACTGTTTGATCTAGAGCTACCAAATTTGTCATGGATACACTCACTGGCCAATGAATTAGAAACCTTTGAGATTTGCATTTGAGTGCATACTAGGAATGATTTATGTAAATTTTTTTGTTATGACGTGGATTACACATGGATAGAATTCTAGTATAAGTAAGCTGTAAGAGTTTTTTTTTTTTCATGAATGAAGTAAAATGGGAAAAATGACAGATCTTTTACCATTTAAAAAATGGCTTATTGTTGGTGCCTTGATTTTGAAAACGGCAAATCTCACTGGGGTCTCAAAAGCAGCCTTGTCAAAAGTTTTCAAAAGTTGGAAGCAGAACCAACAGTCCTTCTCTAGAAGACGTAACTGCGGCTCAGTTTTCCAAGAGCGTGATTGGCAGCATCTGTTTGGCAGAACTGGGATTGTACAGCAGAACTAGGACTCAACTGTAATTCAACTGACACATTGTCAACCAAAGGCTTAACCATGCTTTTCAGCTTAAACCATGTGCAGAAAATTGCAGAGGGCAGGAATGCATAATCGAGTTCCTGTGAGAAAACTACTCATTTCTGCCCGACATGCCAAAATTCGTTTGCAGTGGTGTCGGGAAAGAAGATAATGGGCATCTGAGGATTGGAAACGGATAATGTGATTAGATGAATCACGTTACACCTTATTTTGCACTGATGGAAGACATAGAATTTGGTGAGAATCCCACAAGACCATGAATCCATTTTGCCTTAACTTCATGGGTGATAATGCAACTATACATTGTGTCAGAAGTGTTCAAAATTGGTTTGCTGAGTATCAGTCTGACTTCCAACACCGTCCCTGGCTACAACATAGCTTGGATCTTAACCCCACAGATAATGTGCGGGATATGTGGAAAGATGCCTTCGACAGCACTCTCCTCTTCCATTTAATTTACAACATCTAAAAAGCTGCACTCCAGAAGCTTGTAGATTCTATAGCCAAATAAATTGGAGCAGTTAACCATCAAAAGGAACTCTAATAAAATATCGATCTTGGGTTTCTAATTCATTGGATAGTGAGTGTACATTCTGGAGAGAAAGCATACACCATGGTAATTAAAAAAAAATTTAAATATTAAAAAGAATAAGCATGTTACTTCCCCCTCCACACACACACAGTAATTCCTCAAAATATTTTGCATCATTTAAAAATTTAAAAAAAATGATATCAATGTAGTTATAAATATTTTTCCTGAATTTTGGGAATTAAAAAAAATTGTGTTGAAATTACTTACCAACTTATTTTCATTACCAACCAACATTTTTTTTTTTTTTTTCATTTTTAAGAAAATATTAAATTCAGAGATTTTCAACATTGTTGAAAACTAGCATAAGATTATAACATAACATTATAACTTTGAATAACAAGCAGAACATAGATTCTGCTTATTGTGTGCATGAGAATTTAGAAAATGGAATTACATTAATGTTTGAAGTAGAATAAGCTGACTTTGTAGTACTGAACCAGTTGTTCAACAAAGGCAGTAATTAAATATATTTAATGTTCAGTACTTATTAACTGCTAACTAGCTACTAATCTGAAATTGAATCATAACCAGAGTACCTCTACAGTCTTTTTGCTTTTCAGGTGATATATTAGAACTAGGAGCACAATGGAGTATCAAGAATAAAAATATCCCATCTTTTGAAAGATATATTGCTCAGCTGAAGTGCTATTATTTGGATTACAGGTAATTTTATAATAAATATATTCAAATAATAAAACACGTTGAACTTATTTATATATAATTGTAACTTAGTATAAATGTCAGATGTGATATTAAATCTGATAAACAAATACCTTTTGATGCATTGGGGTTGATCTTTCCAATCTGAGAACCAAATGCCTTCTGACTTTTTTCTGTTTAGAATATATATATTGTTACATTTTTAGCGTAGCGGGTTCGGATTGAATGGACTTTGTATGAGGACAGCACAAACAAATTTATTTACAGTTATTTACAGGATAATTAATAAAGTAAAAATTTCAGATAAATACAATCCAGCATTCAACAGTCAATTACAGCGTAAATTCAAGTGTTACGCACGATAAAAACAGACTGCAAAACAGCTATCGTATAGCACAGATACAGTAAATTGCAGCGAGCTCAATAAAACAGCTCACAAATCCTTTAGTCCAGTGAGACGCTTTTTATTTCAGAGCAAACTCTCAACTAACTAACTCACTTTATGAGGTTGGTTTTCGAGAGGCCTAGCCCCGCCAGGGGCTTATCCTCGACTTGGTAGATGCTTCATGCGACGCTGCAAACAGGAGACTGGCATGGACTGGAGAGATGCTTTGAGTTACCCACGAGGGGTGAAAGCGTGATGAGGAGGAGAGCTACTCTGCTATTGGCTGGGGTTAGAATTTGGAAATGACTATTTAAGATTAGAACGGAGCAATTTTAGGGATTTGAGTTCTGACTTAGCGATTCGAAGAGAATGAATAGTTTTTTCAGGGGATCAGTTGCTGATTTCCTTTCACTAATTGCTCTTTTGAGGTTAGGGAAGGCTTTGAAAAGAGTTTTAATTTCATTGAGGAGGTCGAACATGTCTGATAGATCGGAATCCAGACCTTTGCGCTTGTTTTCAACGGTTGGGGGAATATTGGGTGTTATAGTATCCTGAGGAAGGTTAGACCTTAAAATTTTTGAGAAGGAATAATTTGGTTTGATATAGTTTGAATTGAAGTAGTTTTGCTTATTATCCTGGGGAGTTGATATTTTAGGAAACTTTGGGCAACCGCGATAGGCTGCAGTGTGGCCAGTTTGATTGCAATTGATGCAAGTGGGGTTTTCAATTTTTTCTTTCAAGGGACAATTCCATGTTTGATTACTACTAGCACATTTGAGGCATCTCGGTTTGAGCGCGCAGTTAGAGGAAACATGGCCGAACATATTACAGTTGTAGCATTACAAAATGGTGTTACAGCCTCTGTATCTCTCTACAGTGATTTTTAAAAAGTCAATATCCGTGAGATTGTACATTTCATCAATTATATCATTTTTATTAAGTTCAACTAATAAGATAGGCAGTGGTCTCCTGGTTTTTTGGGACAGCCTGGTTACCTTATTAACCGAGAAACCCTTAGTTTTTAATTTATTCTCAAGAACATCACACATGTACTCAATCGGGAGGCCTTTAATGACTATTTTCACAGGGCGTTTGTTTTTGGGTGGGATAACATAGTATTCTATCTCGTTCTCTGTAAAGAATTTTTGGAGATCTCTATGGTTATCAATAGACTCCGGATAAACTTTAATTAAGTTGTTGGTTAGGACGTTATTTTTAATGCCAAATTTTTCATTAATTAGTTCCAGGATTTTACCATAATCATTAGTCAGTTTTAACATTAGTGGGGGAATTTTGACAATTGGTTCAGGGGAGTCCTCTACTGGGGTTTCTACTTCTACATTAGTTAATGGTTCGAATCTATTTTTAGTCTCTATAGCATTAACTTTTTTATTAGTTTCCGGGGGTTTAGCTGACTTTCTTTTTGGGGATAGTTTAAAATCCTCGGCAGGTTTATCCATTAAGCAGCCAATAACTAAAAGAGATTTATGCTCACCAAGGAGATGACCCAGTGCTTCTTTGGCTATGTTGAGTTGCTGGTGATATTCAACTCCTCTGAATCTGTGAAGCGGAGTGTTATTTATGAAGCCATTCGCGATGTTTAGTTGAGATTGAAGCTGGTCAATTATTGCTTTTGTAAGTTTGATATTTACACAATTGGCACATTGTGTTGCGTGGCTCCGTTTGATCTGTTTCGCTGTCAGGAGGATTATCGTAGCAAGTTCTATTCGCGGCCACTCTTTCATCATCTCCGCCCTTCCGTAACTGATCCTTAAAAGGACGAGTCGGGACATATGCCGTTGGGATCTGCACTCGCTCCAGGGTAAAATCCCATTGATCCGTAAAACCGCCCTCTGCCATAGCTCAGGTCAGAATAGAGAATGAGAATGGAAAAATTAACAGAAAAATGGAAGTTTAACTGAACTCTCAATTAACTCTATATATTCATAGAACAGCACAGAAATAAAATAACTACTAACTAACTCAATCAAATCACTATAGCAACTCAACTGAACTAACTCACTACGGTGGTTGATTTCTTGGGGCACCTAGCCCCGGCAGGGGCTTATCCCCGGTCATGGCTGTAGTGCTTCCTCGTTGCGATCATTTACTGCCGTGGTCATCTTCGAATTGGACTGGAAAAATGCTGGAGGAACTTTTATAGTAGCTGTTGGAGAGTAGGGGTGAATGAGGTGGCGAGAGTCAGGACGGGTTTTGATTGGCTATTTAGGGGTGGTGAAAACTAACTAACTCACTTTGGCTACTCGTCCTTATATAGCCAAAGGAGCGCGTGCAACGAATCTCGTGAAAATTCTCAAAACAACGCGCACAATCCAACAGCTACTAGACTATTCCTTTCGCCAAACCAATCAAGCTGGCACGAGGCTCCTCGTCAAACGTCACCAACTTTGGCGAGTTTTTGTGCCGCTCGCCCGCTCGTAACAATATATATATATATATCTATAATTCAAATATGCATACTTTTACCTTTTTTATTGGTTTCATTTTGCTGAAAGGGATGGTGGTATTTTTTAACACAAATTTCAACTTGAAAGAATGTGTTTAGATTTTATATTTCAGGTATTAATAACAATTTCTTTATAAAGATTAAAAAACATGATCAACATAATTAAAGAAATGTCATATTTATATATGAGGAGCCAATGTCATTTTGAGTCCCATGTACAGAAGAATGGGGGGGATGAATATAAAAGTGCTCCCTATTGATGGGGATATAAGGTGTTGACTAAATCTTTAAAGGAAGTGGTTAGAAAGTTTGATTAGCAAACCAAAGAACTGCTAACAAGAAAATAGGTTCTGGTATAAAGGCTACGATGAATCATGTCCTTTGAAAGGATAACCCAACCCAACAAACAACCAAAATTAAAACTTGCTTTTACTCCATGAAGAAAGCTTCTGAAAACTGGTACTTTGTCTTTAGTTAGAATATCATGAGGAAGGGAGCAATGTGCCACCTAAACTTGTTTAGTATAGATGCTCTTAAAATTGTATGTTATAGATATTGTTAATTGTATCAAACCTCGCTGATTTCAGAATGTTTCTGGATTATTGAACCTATCACTATAATTAAAGTGTGAAACAATTCTATTTTTATGTATTGAATTTCTTTTTATAATTCAGTTAATTAATATTTAAGCTTCCGGAATCCAAAATTCAGTGAAGTTATTTTAAATGCAGACATTCAGTGGGAAAAACTAGATTATGCTTTCCCTTTCTTTTAAAGGCAAGTGCTGAAAATTATCTCTTCAATTTCGATCACCCATAGTGTTAATTGTCTATTTGTCTTCACCATCATTACTATGTTGCTTTTTTGTGGTTTTATTGCCCCCGAACCCTAGAAAAAGCTTTGCATCACAGTTTTATTTTATTTTTCTGAAACATTAATTTACTAATTTCATTGAAGAAAGTATTGAATAAAATTTTATAACAACATTAAATAAATTCCAAATAGGATAATTGCTGTAAAGTTATTTAGCATGTTGAACAAAATGACAAGTTTTAATCATATTAGCAATTTTTTTTTTAAAATTGAAGCATTACTGAAGCTGTAAATTGAATTGAATACATCATTGTGAACTTGTTTTGTTATTCTTCTGACTCATCAATTTTGTTTAAAAGTGATGATTTTTATATCATGCATAAAGTTTAATTTTGTAATTGCTTATATTTTAAAAATATTCACATTTTTTTTGCACATAACATAGATAACAATTATCTGTTATTTTGTAGATTAAAATATCTGTGGATGTTTAATATTAATACATTTCTCTCACAGGAATTAAATATAATTTTTATTCCTAACATAGTTTGAGCAGTTTTTAAGAAATTACTCATAACATTTTCCTATTCTTTTGTCAATACTTACAATGAAAACTTATTGTTTGCTAAGAATATCAACTACTCATTACATAGTAGTATTTTTGGAAAATATGCTCAATTTTGTAGATAATCAATAACTTAATTATAACAAATTATTTTCCTGCAGAAAAATTTATTACTCATAGGTACTCACCAAGTTCAAGACAATTCATTTAATCAAAGTAAGATTAGATATGATTTGCTTAGAGTTTGATTCAAAAGATTTCATTGTAATATTATGCTGAAAAAGAGTTAGCAAAAAAAACTTTAAAATAAATAAATAAATCTGGCATTCTAAATGATCAGCATTCTTTACTAAATACAAGTATTTTTGCTAGCTGATGATTTAGAAAATCTTTCAGAAATTCTTAAAATTGAATCTAGAATTCCTGACGTTTTATGCAACTCCTTAATTTTATTTTATTTCAATGCAAATATTTCCATAATAATTTAAGGGTCTAGTAACTTTTCAGTGGATTGGAATGAAGGTATAGAGATTTTAATATTTCTTTTCTGATATTTGAACACATAGAAAAATTGCTAGTTATTATTTTTGATAGGTTTTAAGAATCTCTTTTAGTATTTTCAAATTAGTATTATAACTTTTTATGAATGATTAATTATAAATTATTAAATCAATATATTTCATAAATCATGAAAAATAACGATGAAACCAACAGCTTGCCTAAAAATTAAAACCAAAGTATATTTTTAATAGGAATATATCCATTTCAAATATTAAACTGATAAAAATTGTAAGTTAAGGATTCTTTAATGTTGTGCTAGACTTAGTACATAAGTAACTGAAATATATATTTCCCTGAGGCTCCTGCCATTTAGAAGGTTGGCAAGCATGAGGACAAAACAGTGTTTTGTCAGTTTTCAATGTAAAATATAATGATAGGACAGGGAAAAAACAATCTAAGGTTTAATTTAGTTTTTCTGCCATTTTTTGATGAATGGAAGCAAAAAAGTAACAATTTGTCTTGGTGCTGATTATCTTCTACACATTTCCATCAGAAATGGATCTTCAAGTAATTATTGGTTTAAATATTTATCATTCAAAGATGGGTGAAATTATAAACATATTTTAATAAAGTAAAAAAATTAAAGAGTTTGGAAAATAAAAAAGTTTTCAATCAAGTACTACTTGCAAATGAAACTATGCAAACTTATTCCATACCTCTTAGAAATGTTGCTTTTGAAAAAATGTTGCTGAAGTAAGGTTCACAAAATTCACTAGTGCCAACTGTGACTATAACAACTGCTGGATGAGATCTCCTGACCCTAAAGTGTATGAACTCGGTGGAGTAGGGGAACGAAATCCAAACTCATTGTTGGTACAGTTGTTGTACCATCCGCAAGTTAAAAGTTAACAATAATGTGTCCTATAATTTAGAATGAGTAAATTCTAATGCCTCTTCTGCCTTCAACTTTTGCAGCTAGAGGATGTGGAACCTCATTCTCTACAACTCCATCAAACCCTTCTGAAGAACTCCCTAGAGTTCATTTCTGTTTCAACTTCACAGACCCTGTCAACAAAAAAAGACTTTATTCCAGACCACCTCAAGTGATTAGCCTTGGAAATCATTAATAACATTACTAAAATAGATATAAAGATTTGCACTGATGGCAGTAAAATAGATAATACATCTGGGAGTGGAATATACATTGAAATTCCACATTGCAGATTCTCTTTATTCCAACGTAACCCTGACTTTGGCTCTGTCATCAGAAGTGAACTTCTCCAAATTGAAATTGATCTTGAGAAGGTCTCTGAAGAGAACAACTTTGGTGATGTCTGGTTCTTGTCAGATAGTTGTAGTGCGCTTCAACACCTCAAAAATCGATTAAATACCGGTAATCATACATTTCAATCCACAGTAAACTCAAGGCCATCTCGTAATATCACCAAATACATCTTCACTGGGTGCCATCACATGTAAACATCTCTGGCAATGAAATGGAATACAAATTGGCCAAAGAGAATTGCTTACAAAATACTCCCACTTCTACCAAACTGACCTATATGGAGCTTTTCTCCTTCAAAAAATCTGTCATCAGAGAAAACTGGCTAATCCCTTCATTAAACAACTGGTTCAAGGGGCCTAACCCAGGTTTCATTTTTTCTATCTCAGGAAATATGTCATCCCTTACTTGTATTTTGCAACTTGCTAGCAGACACTAACATGCCTTAAATTCTCTGGGCAAGAAAAATCCTGTCCCCTTTGTCCTAAATACCAACTTCTCCAGGCCACTCCTTTTCACATCCTTAACTGCCTCAACTTCAGTGTAAGGGATATATATTTATCTCCTTAGACAGTCATCGACCATCTCAGAGTCAATGGTTTATTTGATCTGGTCTGACGGAGTCAGACCGTGATGGAGATAAGAAGAAGTAAATGAAAAATTCATTATGGGTTCTACTATCCTGTTAGCTTTGTTCACATCACACATTTTTGCAAGGAATTGTTTGCTGATATCAAAGTGGATATTTGTGGGGGTTTTTTACAAGTTTATAATTCAATCTAAGAACAATATATAATTCAATCTATGAACAATTTCTATTAAAAATCCTTCAAGAAGGTAGTTTTGCCTTTAAAATCATATATCAATTGATAATGTGGGCTCAAAATCATTCTGATCAGCAAAAAATGTCTGTTAGTCTTTATTATTAATAAGTGCTTCATAGATTTTGGGTAAATCATAACATATATCATACCGTTTGGATTAAGAACAATTCCAATTTTAAGAGAGTTTTATGGCTCAAGAATTGAATTTATATTTATAGCTTTATAAATTTTGAGGAATGTGAATGAGTAATTCTTAAGATTCCCCAGTTTGTTGTAGTAAAAGGATTTATTTTATTTTTATTTACCATTTTAGAAGTTTTTCGCTCCCTTATTTTAATTCAAAATTTATAGAAGTGATTTTAACTGTAACTATATTATTTGTACATATCCTGCAACAATTATGTAAATTAGATGAAAACTACAGAATTACATATCTGTATTAAAAAAAAAAAACTGCAAGAAGCTACCAAAAAGAACATTATTACTTGGCCCTATAGATATTTATGTTAAAAATACAAAGTACACCAAAAATACCCTTGTCTCGAATTTTCACTCACAGTATTGTGGATAATAAAAATATTTTCAGCATGGTTAGAGTGAGGGGGACTAGAATTGTGTTTCAGCATTTACAGAAATGAATATGAGAGTTTGTTATGATGTTAAACTGACTAATGATGATTTAAGAAAAGCAAGAGTGTTTGGTATTTAATGAAAGAAAATGAGTGAATGAGTAAAAAAAAAATGTTGTTAATTTATTTTATTAATAAAATCATATTTGTGATTTTATAATTATTATTGAAGTATTTCATTTAAATTTTTAGACAATGGTAAATGTCAATTAAATAATTTTTGAAAATATTTGTTTAAATTTAATTGACTAGTTAAAATTCTTTGTAACTTCCAAAATATTTTTTTCAATGATTTATTGATAATATGCTATATGTAATGTATCAATAAGAAATGCCACTAATGATTAGGTAACCATTGTTGGATGGCATGTTTGTAATTAACTTTTCTTTTTATTTGTCAGATCTAATTTATATATATATATATAGTGTGTGTGTGTGTGTTTAAAAAGTAAGTGGTTTCATATTTATAAAATTCTAATTATCTCTCTTTAAATATTTTTTATTAAATACCTCTGGTTAGATTATTCAAAAAGAGAGCGATTATATTTTATAAGAGATTTTTAAAAACTTGTGTTTATTTTGAAATATGTTTAGTATGAGAATATTTTCATGTGTGGAATTAAAAAGAATATGCTTTTATTGCAGAAATGATTTGCCTGAATCTGCTTCGAAGTATCAGCTTTTAGGCTTGAATCTCTTGTGTCTTCTTGCTCAGAACCGAGTAGCTGAATTCCATACTGTAACTAATGTTTCTTTATACATTATTATTTATAAAAGTACTGTATTTAAAGAGGGGAGGGAAACATGAGTCATAATTCTTTTTCTTTAAGTTATTGAAAATTTTGGTTGAATTGAAGTCTGCTCTAGTAATGAGAGTAAGTGACACTAATTTTTATAGTAGTTATGCATTAATTGCATGCAAGCAAATAATTCTTAAAGATGTTATGTTTATTAAACCACCAGATAATCATAAAAGATTCCATTCTAATCATTTTTTACTATTGAAAAGCAGTGAAATTTAAAATTTTCCAGTTGCATGCAGTTGAATACCAATTTTTTTAATTTAATTTTTAATAAAATCTGTGTAAAAAATAAGCATTCACAGAACTACTGCTTTTTAAGGAGTTTCTGTGTTTTGTGTAAATTTAAATGCATCAGGGTTTCTATACCATCATTAAAACATGGAAAACTGGAAAAAGTTATATAAGGAATTTAAAAACAGGATAAATGCAGCAAATGTTATCATTTGGGAAATTTTGAGCTTTATTCAGTGCAGATTAGAGAATATTTTTTAAGCAATGTTAATAAGTAAATATATATTTTATTTATTTGTGATTCTATGAGACACTACATTAAAATTTTGCATTTTTTAAGTGTAATATTTATTTTTTCATATATATTTTAAAATAATTTTAGTTGCTTTAATTTAATTTTGTAACTTGTCTATCTGATATTATAGCATATATCTTCTAGTCCTGCTCTATCCTTGTTTATTTTTAATTGAATGAACTTATTTAACCATTGAAAAAAAATTATTTCATAGATATTATGTCTTCTGTAAGTAATGTGTAAATGGAAGAAGAGCTAGTGAGAAAGAAAATTTAAAATGCCTGCTATAGTAGAATCATTTACAATAAAAATAAAAATATGCTTATTTATCCATGAGAATTACAAATAAAAGTGCAACATATTTTTTTAGAATATTAATAGATTAAAATTAACAAAAAAGTCCCATCACCTTTTTTAGATTATATCACTTAATTTAGATAATATAGAAATTTGACTATTCCAATTTAAAATATAGAAATTTGACTATTAACTAATTGATTGAATAATTCTTCAGACTTTATGTGATTGATTTGACAGCAAATATGCATATTCAATTTCTTTTTGTAATTTTGTACTATCATGTCAGAACGTATTGTTTTAGGAACCAGGTGTTGTGGTGTCAACAAATATCCATAGGCGAAAAATAAAAAAAAATCCTTACCAAAAAATTTAAATTTTATTATCTAAACGAGCATTTCAAAAAAAATCTTCTTTTAATAATGTGTTGCCATTGCATTTATAAAAGCTCTGATTTAAAAATAATAAGTTAATTACTACAGCAAATATAACCTATAAAAATGTCATTTTGAGCACATGATTATGTGAAATGAAATAAATAGGAGGTGTGATATTTTTTTAGACAATAAATGCCAGAGAAGTTTTTTTGATTGCTTGCAGTACCAAAGTGAGTCATTCAAAGAAAGTTAAAATGAACAAAAAATATAATTTAACTTGCACGAGCATGTGGTGCTTGGCTGTTCAAGAAATGGTGCTTTGACGTGATACTTTGAAATATGCATAGCAGATTTAATTTACTGTTATGTTCTTTAAATAAATATATAGCCTTTGAAAAGTAGCTATCTTGGCAATTTATTTACCTTTCCACTCTATGCTATCTGGAGACGCCAAGTAGTGCCCTATGAAATACAAGTCACACTACTTTGTTGATTTTTCAAAACTATTTAAAGATAACTAAAATTATCTGAATCAATCCTACTGGTGCCAGACAAAACAATCCCATTTAGAATTGTGGATAGGATAATGATAATTCAAGTAAAATACTGTATTATATTTCAAAGTTATGTACAATGCATGCATGCATGCTTGCTATTGAAAAATACTTAATAAGTGACAACTTACATTGAGCATTCAAGAAAAGTGATGTTAAACATCTTCCATTTTGAATTTATAATTGAATAGCTGCTTATTTTCTTAAGTTTAAATTACTCTGAAATTTATAGCTTATTTTAAATGGATAATGATAATTAAATAAAGTAAGTACAATGAAATATTTGACTTTGCCTATGGCAGCTTGTACATTATTACCAATAGGTGTAAATTAATATTTCACTACCTAGGTAAATTTCCTCTGAACTTAATGCTTAATATATTAGATTAATATTAAAAAATCATTTTACTAAGTAACATTTTTTTAAATCTAATGTTGCCAAGTTTTTAAACAATTGCTTATTTAATTCGATTGGATTAAAATTCTTATGTTCACAATAAAATTGTAATTTTTTACCTATTTATTAAAATTTATGGAGCTGCATTTGGACTACAAGATATTACTATACAATTTATAAATTCTAATTTGACAATTAATTTGCTATAAACTATTTATTAAAATATGTGATTTATTTATATTTCTATTGTATAAAAAATTATGTAAATGTTGAGTCTTATTCACTTTGTGATTGGTAGGTATTGAATCACCTGAATTTTAATTAACAGCAAATGAATTTGAAGCAATACTATATAATGATTCTACTTTTTGAAATACTATTTGTGGAAATACTAAAGAATAACTTGCTGATTTGTTTACTTGTTTTGAATAATAAAGAAAAATTTCAATAACTGAGCAATGCATGTTTTAACCCTGCATTGCTTTTTAAGTAATCAATGTGGTGTCAGCAGTAAAGATGAAGAAAATCTGAGCAAAAATCTCCGAGTCTCAGTTCTCAAGAACAAAGTTTGAATAGGAAATTTTATAATAAAGCTGCTATATTGGCGAAAAAATATGAAAAGTAGAATTAATAGTTTGATCTTGGAGATATGAACAAAGAATGCTCTTATTCTTGAACTTAAGAGTTTTTAATTACAAGTAGACCGATTTGGTTCATGTATGTTGTCATCATCAAAAGGTTAAGCTCCTACTGCTAAACGAATGGGCAGTGGAGTTTTAAAATTTCTAACTGGAACTGATGAATATGAGTAAAGTATTGGACAGTAAAGAAAGTTGGCAAGCAAAACTAAGCAGGTGTTGATGCCCCCTAATTTACAAGAAAAATGTTATAGTATATTATTAATTTTTTAACTTTCTTGTGTAGTTTCAAATTTTGGCCCATGAAATTTTTTTCCACTCTATAACTGCAATTTTAAGTAATGCAATCTTCTTTCGAAAAGTGTGCATGAATATTCATTGAACTTTTACTATGAATGTATACAAGAATGATATCGGATCAGGATAAAAATCAGGATATAAGGAAAAAAAGTATTTTTACACTGAGAAATGATTCCTCTAAGAGGAAAAATTGCATTAGATTTTAATGAATTATTATATTACTTATTAAATGATAAAAAGTTCAGAGTGCTGCTGTGTTATACAAAAGTCACCTTTTCCTGTTGTATCAAATTTAGTTATTGTTAGTAAAAATATCTTATCAGATTGATGTATTAAAATTTGATTATACTGTATACAAAAGGAATTAGAGTTGCTGCCAGCAAAGGAAATTCAAACCAATGTGTATATCAGGCACCCAGTGTCCATGGAACAATATCTGATGGAAGGAAGTTACAACAAGGTAAATATCAGTTGCAAATTCAAAAGCATTCTGAATTTCAAATTGTATTTATATGCATCTGATAATTTACTGTTTTCATTAGAGAATGAAAAAATAAATGATTAAATAAATTTATATCCTATTTCAAATTTTAGAGTTAATAGAAAATTTGTGTGCCTTATTGATTTATGTTGCTGTAAGAGATTGTTTTGGATCTATTCAAATCTATAAGTTAAAAATCAATAAAAATAAATCTTTTTTTAAAAAATAATACAGCTTTGCTAAACTCTGTCTCTTATTATCTAATTAGATATTTTCAACATCCATAATAAGCAAGTTAAACAAGTATTAATGGTCTGTCCAAAACCTTTTTGCATTTTCTCAAATAAGAGTTGTTTCTCTTTCCGTATATAGCTCATAAACCAAGTTTCATTCATCTAGTTTGAATTGTTTTATAATCGCCTCTGTCATAAGCTGATTGACATATTCCTAAAACTCAATGAGGCCCTACACATGTAAATTCATCAAAATTGAATTTTTTTGATGATTTTAACTCTACTTAATTTACAAATGGATTAACCAGAACATAATTTTGCCCCTGATTAAAACATAAAAATGAACACTGGGTGAACCTTTAACATGTTTAATTCAATATGTGTAGAAGAGTTGTCATTATTTTACAAGAAATGCAATTTTTCAATATGTCCATTGCTTAAAGGAAGAAGAAAATTCATTTTGATATTTTCAGCTTTTTTAGTCGCTGAAATTTAATACCATTCTCTAAGTAACATCTCTTTTCAGGGAAAATTACAGTCAAGTTTTAATCTATACTTAAAAAAAAAAAAAAAAAAAACTTCATTAGCTTTGTAATGTAACTAGTTACCCTAATTTATTTTACAAGTACTACATGAATTTTGGTAATTTTAGACTTGCTTATTCCAGTCAGAACTTAGAATAATTATTTTTCACAGGTGTTTTTGTCAGGTGGAAATGTACCAGCAGAGAGTTATAACTTTTTCATTAATATACTTCTGGATACCGTAAGAAATGAGATAGCTGCTTGTATTGAGAAGGCATATGAAAAGTTGGCTTTAAATGAAGCATGCAGGATGCTGTTTTTTAACCACAAGAAAGATATGGCTGAATATGCTAAAAAGGTAAAAACTATTTAAAAATCGATCAAAATTCATTACTTGTTTAAAATGTAAAATTCCTAAATTTCTTTTTACAGAGAGGATGGACTGTTTCTGGTGATTATTATGTGTATGATGTGGAAGATAAGGCTCATTCTGATGACAACATACCTGCATTCGAGCTTGCAACACAAGTTATAGATTATGCTAGAGAATTAGAGATGATTGTATAATTTTCATTATTTAATAAAACACTTCCTTTTTGTTTTATAAGCCATTTTTTATTAGAAAGATTCAACACATACATATATATATGAAAAATTACACAGGTTTATAGTCCAACTTAGATTCCAATTTCTTATTATCTGCTACTTTACGAACAGCTTTCATGAAATCCTCCTCTACTACGTATTCTCGATCAGCTCGAATTGCAAACATACCTGAAAAAGATTATGAGATATGATTATAAATTCCTTCCACACCATAGTCAGTACAAGCTAGAGTAAGGATATAGGAATATAGTTAAACAATAATACATATATTCAATTTTTTCTAGAAGTCTAATTGGAAAAACTACATACAATTTCATTAAATGTGTCCAGACTATTAAATTACAGCGAGTACTCTTTCAAATGAAATTGAAATAAATACCTGCTTCAGTACAGACATTTCTTAAATCTGCACCATTGAAACCATCAGAAAGTTTAACAACTGCCTCCCAATCTGAAATATATATATAAATGCTTAATTCAGTCAATTTCCAGAATTTTTGACAAAAGTTTTGAAAATTCAATTTAAATTATTTCATATTAACTAAAACAGAACCAACAAAAGGTAATTAAATAGATTTGCTTATAATGGATTAAATACAATTTATAATATCTTATGTTTACAAAAATGTTTGAAATAAAAAATTTTATTAGGAAGCCCATGTATATTAAATAAAAATATGAGCTGGTATAACTATTTTGTTAGTGTGTTTTCACCGGCAAAAACATTGAGCCACGATGCCTATATGGACGTCCGTTTTTCTAAAAATATTATCTATATAGAACTTCGTGTACAAACTAACCTCTTAAAACTTTTCATAAATTTTGAAGAGATTCATGTCAAGTAATCTAGGTAAAAAAAATCATTTGCTGAAATCATCCAGAATGTTCTTCAAACCAATCATGTATAATTGTAACCTGATGATATGGCATCCATAAAAAAATACTATTGTTATCTGGGTACATGAAAACCATCAGTGGTTGCAAAAAGTATCCAAGGGGTCAAACATAACTATTTCCAGTCAAAGATTGGTTCAGTGGGACTAGAGGACCCAGTTCATTTGATGTAAAGATAGTTCACATTGCTAAAGAGCCACCACTAGTTTAAAAGGTGTGTTGTCAATAACTTTAGCCTATGGCTTTTCAGATTTGTGCCATTCCAGTCTCTGTTGGCTAATCAATATGGTCACGAGCCTAGGAGAAGCATTGCAGGTTGTGTTTCACTATTAGTAAAAGCATTCAAAATGGTCTGCTGCTATAGCTTGTTAAATCAAAATTTTCCTACACTGTCTGTAATGGTATGAGCATAACAGACTAAAATCATAATCCTGGTTTATACAGCTTAATTCTATGGTAAGTTTTAATGGAGAAGTCTATCCCACATTAATTTCTGCAGTTATTTCATGCAGTGTTGCATGTCTATCAATACTGTCATCTCTATGAACAAATCACATGTCTTGGTTATTAAGTGCAAGTGGATCTTGGAATTTTTATTCCAGTTTTTCAATTGGAATGTCCAATACATCTAGTTCCAATTACCATTCTATTTTTAAAATCTGCTAATTCCCAATGAGGTGCCATAATCAATTAAGAAATCTTTTTACATGAATGAAAAACCTGCCTGTTTTACATTGCCAATTTGTACCTTTTGCCCATGACACTACTATTTGTAAAATATTGCACTCCCATGATTTTCATGACCTCCATATATCGTATAGGAAAGAGCAACAATGTAAAAACAAATTGGATAAATTGATTTTTTTTTCCTTTTATTATAGCTCTTGAAGTTAAATCTTGATAGCAAGTTTAAAATAATAATAAAAGCTTTAAACAGAAAACCACTGAACATGAAAAATAAAGGTGATAAAATTCCCTTTTAAGAACTTGTGAACTTACACGTGCAATTTAACTTTCATTTTAATATTGTGTAATCTAAAATCTTTAAAATTAATATATATATATATTGAGAATTCTATTTATTTACGTCTTGAATAAACAAATTTTCACATCGAAAAATAAGCAAATTTGAAATTAAATAAAACCATAATGTACCTATTTCACCATGCTTGGTAATTGGTGCAGCATGAATTTTGCAAATTTCTAGCCGGGCTTGTTCATTTGGGAGGGGTATTTCTAGAAAATATATCAATACATATAAACTAAAGGCAAAATGAAATCACATTATTTCTTTCCTGACAAAGATATCGAAAATATAAATTAGAGCCAAAAAAAAGTTATTAAGATTTTCACTGAAGAACAATAATCCAAGAGCAAATGAGAATAAAATTTTTAGATTTCAATTATCTATTTATTTAATTTCATTAAAAGAATATTAAGCACTAAATAATATATATAATTAAGCATGCTTAAAACTAGCAGTATTAAAAGACAATCTACAAATTTAAATCCATGATCATAATTTTAAGTTTTCCTAGCAGAAAACTTGATAGTTGAAGAATTTTTTGTAAGAAATATATTAAGGTTAATGATGATACAGAATTTAAAAAAATGAATAGGCAAAATATACAATGTATACCAGACAGATAAGATTAACTATTAAATCTCTTAATTGGTGAAAAAGAATAAATTAAAGATAAAGAAACAAAATATGGAAATATTTATTTATATTAATACTAATTACACTATATTTAATAGCTTATGAAAAACAAATAGTTTATAAACAATAAAAAAGAAAGAAAACTTTATATATTAATTAAAACAAAAAACTATACATTTCTAAGAATGAGCAAGAAAAGGAAATTTATTATAACCGACTATATATTTTTCATTACTTTACTGGTTTAAAAAAATTAAAACAGGGATGGGGGGGGAGAGCCTTCACTTGCAAAGAAAAAAAATCAATCTGTAAAAATTTATATAAATTGCTACAAAAGAGTTGTTAAGTAGAACCACAATAAGCAAATTAATTTTGCTGCAATCGGAATACATAATCAGATTAGAGAGTAAAACAGCATGTTAGAAAGCAAGCCTGCAAATTTCATTGAATCTGGAGTAGCCAACTCCTAACAATAATCTCCAGACATTGTTGGCTCAAAGAACTGCAATGGAAAGCTATTGGGAGACAGGAGAAAATCAGACTCTGCTACTCCAACTGAGAACCTTGTTTCAGTCACTAGAAGATTGGTATCAATGTCAACCATGTACAGAAAACTTCACAAAATAGACAGTTGCAATAGATATGCAAAAGAGGTCAGCCATTTGCGAGTATCTAATATGCTATAGAAAAGAATGTTTGAGATGGACACATTCATATGTTCATTGGGTGGCTAGAGACTATCAAATATTTGTTCTCTTTATAGATGAGTTCAGGCTTAGTATAGTAATGATAAGCATTATTAGCATATAACCTGGAATCTATTATTATTCATCAAAGATTCCTGATATAGATGCACATGGAAGCAGAAATGGCTGTGTTTGGTGTGGTACCTAGGTGGATATACATACTTTCATGTCTTTCCACAAAGAATCGTGAATGCACAAGCCTAAACGAGCAAATGATTTGCTCACATTGCAAATAATCATTAATTATTATCTTCATCAGTATACAATTGAGGGCATGAAATATCCAGCTTAATTATCAAACCTGAATCTCATTGAGCATTTTCAGATATTTTAAGAAGGCACTTACCTTCTATTTCCTTGAAACTGTTTTGCAAGAGCAATGGTTTTTACTTGAATAAAACTGATAGACTACATAACTGACAGTGTTATATATTATAGGATAATCTGCGTTGCTTCAATTGGGGGGGGGGGGCATATTCCATACTGCAGGTACTTTTTCTTTGGTACAATGAGACATTCGATTCACTCGTTTTATACATACTTTAGTTTTTATAATACAATAATTATCTGGTAATTTTTTTTCATGTTTCTTTATGCCTATCTACATGTCGTATACTTTGAGTCAATTTCATTAAATTCTGCACATAATTTTTTGACTAATCACCAATTTTTGTGATTTTTTTTTCATAATTTTTAGAAACCAATATATATTTATGTTATTTAAATCGTTTACTAGCAAATAATACACATTTAGCAAATTCATAGCAGCAAATAATGCAATATTACAATTAATAGACAAATAGCATTATTATTCATTAAAAAGAAATTACCTATTTTTCTATCTAATCTGCCAGGTCGTAGAAGAGCAGGATCTAAGGTGTCAGGTCTATTGGTAGCCATAATTATTTTTACTTGACCAAGTGAGTCAAAACCATCCATTTGATTCAGAAGCTTTGAAAAAAATATTCCAAAATAAGAATGAACTTCTATCACTAATAATAATCATTCACATTAGTGCATCATACAAAAATATGAATTAAGATGCAATTTTTTAAAAATAAAAATGAAATCCTTCAATCACATTTAAAAGATAATTATCATAAAAAATAACAAAAAAGCATAAAACCTAACTGGACAACTATAATTAAGATAACAATAAAAATCAAACAAATTGAATTTTAATATATTTAGAAAAACTTACCTGCATAAATTTATTACTTCACTTAATAGTTTTAAGAATCAGAACTGTATGAACTTGTGTTTTTAAAATTTTATGCCTTGAAGCCTTTCATGATAAACAATTGAATTAAACCAATATTTCTAGGTTTGTATTGAAAATAATACACTTTAGAAATATATCAATCTATGACTCAACACAGCTTGCATTTAATAATGAAACTATTAGTCACTATCTTTTAGTCAGATACTGATAGTCATTGACTATATCAATTTTAACTAAATTTCAATCCAAAAATTTATAGTCCTTGTTTAAAATAATTATTAAAACACAGATGTAATTAAAGAATCTGGAATATTGTCCAAAATTAAGAGAATTTTTAAATGATAAACCTTAAAAATTGTCTCATTAATTTTAAAATCTCACTAAAACTTGAATATAAATATGCAATTATATGTCTGAATGAAAGTATTACACATAAAATTAGAATTTTAAAACATATTTTATATATATATATATATATATATATATATATATATA